>CM045457.1:11834057-12398987 GCA_024666655.1 Dascyllus trimaculatus | reverse complement strand
TAGCAAAACACAATGATCGTTTCCTCTACCATTTATCTTCCTTGCAGGAAAGGGAATATAATATAATAACAACAGAGTGGAGGACTGGGAGCTAGCAGGCAAGAATGAGAGGTCCTTTGACCATAGATCTGCAAAACAGCGGTTGTTAAAGAAACCAGTCAAGGGCGCAGCGTCAGATGAGAACCCTGAGGTGACAGGTGATTCTAGCATGTCATTAGAAGGCTATGATGTTCCAGTGTTCACACAGCTGCAACCAAACTGTTAATCTGTTCATGAGCCTTCATCTCATGATATGATGACAACTTTTTCACAGTTTAGAGAGAGGTTGAGAAATCTGGACACGTAAGAGCCACCTCGGAAATGATTCATGTTAAGGTGCCCATCAGAGATCTTCAACGCAGATAGAGATGAAACAGCATCTAAAATGCTTCTCTAATTGGATCTAGCTTGACCTGAGGCAGAGATACTCATATTTGCTGGAATCTAACAATGTTGAGTCAAGTCTACATTATCAGTATGGCAAGGTTCAGTGAAAAGAATATGACTGGTGATATAAACTACCCAACAAGTAGTCACTTTACTGGACACTTATATGGACACTTTATTTGTATATAGTAGTGTTGTATTTTTTGCTTTTGCTTTTACTGTGTTATCTATTTTTCATTTTCTGTTTGTTTCACTGACTGTACTACTGCGACACCAGAATTTCCCCTCTGGGGATCAATAAAGGAGTATCTTATCTTATCTTATCTTATCTTAAGTGTACTAGTAAGTATTGGGGTTAAGACCCTACAGAGTCTTTTATGACGTGAATTTACCTGAGTAATAGTAATAACTTAAACCCTACAAAAACTTTATATAAAATACTACTTTTCCTGCTTAAAATACATAGAAAGGCAGAGACCTTATAATGTTATTAATTACAGAGGTTAACCCAAATAAATTGATATTATAGCAAAGACGCCAAGGTACTATTAATTATGGAGATACCCTCAGTAATTTATTATCATAGCCAAGATCCTTCAGTTTTATTAGTTTCAGAGTTTAATCAAACTACTTTAGATACAAGGCTACAACCCTTAAAGCATTAATAATTATGGAGATTAACCTGCTTAATTTTAACTAAAGTTATGATAATTTTCTTTTAATTTAAAAAAAAAAAAGATTTTGAAAATATATGGTTTTCCACTGAACTTCAAACTAATGGCACTGGGATGGTGCAGAAGCATTATTTAAAAACCGCCAGTGAGGTTCAATTTCTTTTAACTAAGTTGATTTCATTACCTGCCGGTGTCTTTCTACAGATGTGAGGGCACAAAGCTGCGGCCGGAGGGGAAGGGCCACACCAGCAGGGGGCGCTGGAGCTGCGGGAGTCACGGTCCTCCGGTGGCTCGGCTGTGTCATCACTCTGGTGGGCGGAGTCATCGGCCTTGAACCCGGAAGCTGGACGGCAGGTAACGGGAGCTGAGGAAACTTGAATTTTGGAGCTTAAATTGAAAGTACGTCGTGTTAAGGGGAGGAAAATATAGACAAAAACGGAATAGACGCCGTTAGGCGACACCTTTCGGAGCTGGAGCAGGATTCAGGTGGTTAAATTCCTATTCCCAGAGCGGCGGGCGTTGGTGCCGGTGGACAGAGATTTCTTAATGTGGCTTTAGCCAAAACAAATTAAAGTTCTTGATGACCTACGGCGTTCGGAGGTTGGCTTTGGCCGTCGAGAAGCTGTTATTGGATTTTTGAATCCGGTGGACACTGGAGATGGAGGAAATATCACTTACGGCTTCTGCAAAGGACGAGCCGCTTTGGTGTCAACGATGCAATCCTACTTTGACGACGGATCAGGACGCCTGGACATGATCGGAGGCAAAAGGTGAGAAGAAATCCCCATAAAATGGTTTCTGAAGAGAAAATGAATTATAGCAGTAATTTACAGGTGTGGCAGCGATGGAGTAGGCAGAGTGAATGGACCCTGGGTTATAAAGCGCGCTAAATAGGTGGGCTGGACTGAAGTAGTGAATGATTGGACAGAAGAAGAGGTCTTGAGACTAGCTGACTTTGTGACTGCCTGAACCACTCCATTTTTAATACACATAGATGACTTTTAGAGGGTGAAATCAATGACTGGAGAGGTACTTTAAAATTGCATGTCACAAAAATAACACAACATAGCTCAAATTTTAATAATTCAAACGTAATTTATTAAATTATGTAGTGGCGCAAGTTAAGTTAGCATAGTTAGGCTAGGCAGTGCTAATTTTACTTCTCTTTAATACACTTGTGTCTGCATATTTCAAAAAAACAAAATCATATCTGCATTTACATTTTATAGCTCTAAAATTTAATCTTTTGAGGTTACGCTCTAGCTTTTGATCTCACCGTGACTTCTTTTTGACATATTCATTACATACAATTTATTTAGCTCAAACCCTGAAGTGGTGCCTAGTTAATATTTTAATGTTTTAAGCTAACTGTAGCTAGCTAGAGATTAGCTAGTGGCTAGGAGCAAAAGAAGGTCTTTACACATAAACTTCAAAACTCCTTTCAGTAAAAATCAAGTTTTTTGCCATGTTATGGTGTTTTTTAAATGCCGGGAGTCATATCATGAGTACAAAAACGGACTCCCGCACACTGTCTAACTTGCAGTTGTCAATTTATTAGTGCAACGTTTCGGTACTAGTACTTCATCAGGCTTTTTTGTACCTGTTGGATGTGCTCTTCCCCCTCCTGCTCACCTGCCTCATGAAATAGATGTGCAAAGAGTTCCCTTGAGTCATATCATGAGTGAAATATGAGTGAGTATTTGCGCCTCAAAACTACAGATTGAGATTTTCAGGGTTTCATACCTTACAAAATTAGGTAACCAATCCTGTCAAATTGTAGGCTTTCCTAATCATATTTCAGAATTGGTTTCCAGTTCAAATATATGTGGCTAGATTACTCCAGTATCACAATGAGCATTTGTGTAATGTGGAGTAGTTTTACAGTGTTTGAGCAGAGTTGTAGGTGAGCTGGAGTGCTCGAGTTCAGAGTGGTGTATGGAACGAGAAGCAGGGAGGAAGCAGGTATGTAGAGTTACATGTAAGCCATTGTAAGTCAAAAAAAATATTTTCATTGAAAAAAAATCTATGTACTCTCTAGTTTTGACACACAAAGATGAGTTTTAGGTGGTGGATCAATGATCAGAAAGTAACTCTGACATTACCTTTCACAAAAGTAGCATAGCTCCAACTCTAAAAAGGCAATGTCAGTAGCAGTTCATGAAATAACAAAATACTTTCATACATAGAGATACGTTTTTAGGAGTTAAATTAACAACATAAGAGGGACTTAAACAAACTTATAAATAGCTGGTGCAACCTGACCCTTATCTTCTTGACGTTTCTGACATTATCCCCCCCTTTCCTCCCCTCAACCTGCCCAACAGAGCAGCTCCTTCAGCATGAAATTATTACATTTCCTTGAGGTGAACCAAGCTGAGAGGATGAAGAGCACAAGACAGGCAGAGCTTTGAGAGAGCGAAGGTAGCTTTAGAAGCTGATACTCGCAGGAAAGACTCATTTGTCACCCTTGTCTCAAAGCCATATGTGACTGCCAAAAAGTGTGTGTGGTGAGGCAGGGATCATGAGAGTGTGATGGACGCTGATTTTGGGGGAGAAATCTGAAAGGGGTCTTTGAAGCAGCGTCACTGCTCTCCACCACAGGTCTTACCCAAGAGATCTGCTCCTCTGCTTCTCCATCTGCCCTCTCTCTCTTTGTTTGACCACTAAATGTTCTCCCACTCGAGGCACATGGTGATTATGGCGGATCCACATGAAGACATGTCAGTGACGTTATGAAGCACTGAGCAGTGTCTAACTTTTTGGTTCAACGCAACTCTGTGGCCAGCTGTTACCATAGCAGCTGTGGTCCTGAGTGTGTGTGTGTGTTTGAGTGTGTGTGCTGTATGAATGGTTTGGGAGCAGTGAAAAGGACAAAGTCATTTGTCACTTGTGGTTTCACATGTCTGGTATTGAAATTGATGACAAATCTATGAGGTGTGTGTCTGTATGTGTGTTCATATTTGTTGGCTTGTGTGTGGGTGATGTCATGCATGAGAGCTTCTTTTTCTCACATTTTATGAATCCAGCTTTGCCCCTGCAGACTCTCAATTTGCTGACATTGCAGGCAAAGGGCGTGCATTTGTGTATACACGTGCACGAGTGTAGCCCGGGTATTTTTATTGCTTTTATTGGATGTTAGCTGCAGACCACAGGGAAACACTGGCATTCAAACTCCATCATGCTCGCCTGCCATGACGCTCGCTGCCTCTGTGAAACACGGGTGCCTATTTGTGTGTGTTTTTTTTGCTCTTTTTCAGTTTGAGCAGCACAGAAATCCTACCTAGCAGGCGTGTTAGAAAGTTTGAGACGTAAACTGGACGGACGGCGAGTTTAATCTGCCGTTAATCAGCTCCTCGGAAAACTCACCCAAGCATCAGACGCCGCAGATTGCTCAGCCTCTCCCAGTAACTCCCTCTCTGTGCTTTTCCCAGTCATCACTTCACTCTCTCCCTGAATCACTGGATTTCACCCCCCACCTGCTTCTATACTTCCCCCCAATCATCCCATGTTTCCTTCTGGAAGGAGAGTGCACTTTCTTTCTTTCTTTTTTTTTTGCTCTCCCTGTGTTTTGTGAGATGCCGAGAAGCCCTCAGGATTAAATCTAAGTCTTTTGTTTATCATCTCAGCTATTACTGCTAATGCTGGCTTTCCCTCTTTCTTGCAGCATGTGTGTGCGTGTGTCCACGCATGCATGTGTGGGCAAGCTCTCAGATCAAACACAGCGTAAGACGAGCCCATAAACAAGCCTTCAGGACCACTTAGGATTTTCAGGCAGAGTCAGTGTTGAGGGGGCACGCGGAGGGGGAGTTAGGTACAGAAATCAGCTGCTCTGTTTATGTACCTTTCAGTGGTGATTACCGGTCCAATCTGTCTGTTTAACAGAGGAAATATCATAGCCTCGCTGTGTGTGTGTGTTTGTGAGGCAAGGGAGATGCATATGGTACAGTTGCAGTGCAGAGGGCTGGAGGGATGCCACTGAGCTGCGTGGAATTAGAGCGCCGGTGCAGCAGTTAAGTGTTTATTTACTCATACCCTAACGGAGGAGAGTGAAAGCAGAGGAAGCAGAGGACCACCACAGGCCAGAGGCAGAGGGAGGACTGAGGATATGTGTCAGACGGACTGTATAGCCTTGGCACAGCTCTGTGTTTCCACACTGTGCAGTGAAGGCTGTGTACTGTGTATGTGTCAGTGTGAGTGGGCAGACGCACTGGCAGGTAGTACCCAGTGTGCAGGAGTGGAATATTTAGAGATGAATAAGCTACATTATACACTCAACATATTATTTTCATTACATTACAGTGCATGATTGAGTCATTTTTATGTCATGTACCGCACTGAAAGTTGGTAATGCAATTAAGCTGAAAGTGTAAATAGTTATGTCTGGTGCTGTTAGGTTCAGTTTAATGAATGGATTTTTCCTGATGAATAGGGAGGATGTCTGTTTCCAGCTGCAGCCACTAGATGGCACCAGATCTACATGAATTTAGCCCAAAGTGAGGCGGCAGTAACGGGGTTCGGTGGCGAATGTTAAACCGGCAATAACAGCCGTCTAAATTAAGCCGAACATCATCTGTCTGTATGTTCTGTAGCTTGCGGTTGCAGCGGATCCTGCAGCCTCTGTTTGCCATCTTAATCCCCTCCAGCCACAGGGAGCGCTGCGTAAAGCCGAGGTTGCAAAGTGCGTCACAGCGCTGAGCTGCGGAGACCACACGGAGCCTGCAGTCTAGCACTGACCGTCTCTCACCTTTTTTTCCTGTTTGCGCAAGAATAAAAACCCCTGAGCTGCTTGTTTCCTCTCCAGCATGGTGAAGATCGCTTTTAACTCGGCTCTGGCGCAGAAGGCGCTCGGCAAAGACGTGCCGGCTGCGGTGAAGGTGAGGCTTCGGCGTGCGAGCCGCGGTGTCCGGTCTGAGCCTGGTTGCAGGCCTGCACCGGCCGCTGAACTGTTAATCCATGTGCAGATTCAAAGCGTGTTGTTCTTTTTGGTGCAGTTAGATTTTATAGATTTGCAGTCATTTGATTTTTATTTTATTTTATATTTTTTGCAAAATGCATGGAGTCATATTGCACCTGATGCAGCGGGACCGCCCATCTCCTGTACAGCTGTTCTGCAGAGGATGAAGATTGAGTAGGATTATAGGAATTGCTAAACTAAAGCTGTGTATACATTGATATTGATATGAAATACATGCAGTGATGGTATTGCTATTAGAAATGCTGGGAGTACTGTGTGTATTTCTGTGTGCGTTTAGGACCCTGAGCTGGCCTCTGGTCCAGCGGGCACTGAGGGCTCCACAGGTCGCTGTCTGCTCACCCTGCTGGGCATCGCTTTCATCCTCAGTGGGCTCATCGTGGGGGGAGCTTGTCTCTATCGATACTTCACCCCAAAGGTGCGTATGTGTGCTTGTTTATGATATTTGCATTGCATATATTAACCCTTTGAGCTCCAAGGTCTTTCTGCGCATTTTCTTTGCTGCTGTCACATTTTAACTCTCTGTGAGTTCTTTTTTTTAAACTGCAACACGAAGCCCTGCACCCCTGTGGAAACAGCACAACCCTGGGTAGAAGGAGAGAGAACACAATGTCTTTTGAACAGGATGGCACAGTTCTGATAAATCATATATCATGAAAAAATGATATATGAATTTCTTTGGGTGTTTCTTTTACAAAAACTGAGAAAACCTGGTGCCCACAGGTCTCATTAACAATGGAACAATGATAACTCTATACACTATAGATGTGTTACTGAGTCAAACAACTCTTACTGCCAAATTTTCACATTCTTAGAACAATGTCTGCACAGCTGTCTACGATTTACCTGACATTTTTTATACCATGAAATATTGATATTTATATAGAAGGAGCCTCAACTCACCCATAATCAGAAATTATTGGATGTACTTGTCCTGTACTGCAGATTCTGAATCAATAGCATGATGTCGTCCATACATAGCTTTAATTTCAGTGTGCGAAAAAATGTGCTGAAAGTGGATCAACTGGCAGTTTTTCAAAAGACTTTGACTTGTAAAGTATTTAATATATCAAGCTAAGATTTTACAGATTCCATTTTAAATATCTGTGGTTTATGGTAAAATAAGTTTCAGGCAAATTAGAGGTGCTCGAGTAGAAGGCCCCTGAATATTTGAGATAGAGTAGCTATCCTATCTGCTTTGTGCAAACACAGCCTGCAGTTCAGGCGAAAAGTGAGTTTTTGTCATGTAACTGTTGGATGCAGCAATGTGTTTTTCACAGAATGCGAAAAACACTGCCAACGATTTATTTTTGTCCAGTTTTTAAAATGAGACATGTAGGGAAAAAAGTGATTTCGATGAAATATCACAGTTTTAAGCATAGATTTGGATATTGACATGTGTTTACAGACTGTCCAAGGACTGTCTCAGAGGTGACAATTCAATGATTGCTTTTAGTTTTTACAGTTCCTAACTCTGAAAACTGGTGTAATTTGGGCGTTTTTTTTCCAAAAAAAGAGTTTTGAAAAGGACAATCATGCAATTCAGAGACATAATATTTAACATTTATGTAACTGCAGCAGGTCAGAAATAAAAAATAAAAGGTGCCTTTGTGTTGAAGATGCATTTCTACGTCTCGTAACTGTCCAGGGTCTGATTCCAGCTGTGACCTTGCATGATGCAACTTTTTCACTCTCATTGTGTTTTTCATGTGCATCCACACTGCAACTGTCTCAGAAGGGCAGAAAAAGTCCTACATCTCACAGTAATTGAGCATTTAAGGAACCGTCAGCATTTAACTGACCTTTGTCATATTATTAAATCTAAACTGTGTGACTACAATAAAAATGTCTAGATACAGAGCAGCGATTAGCAGGTATCATAACAATCTTTGCACCTATAATTTGCAATCAGAACATTTCTTTCCCAAAGGAAAGTGTATCGTTCAGATAGCAGAGTTTCCACAAGTCCTCCCACATGTTTTTTCATGGCTGAATAAAACGCTGTCCTTTAATTCCTCTGTCACTTTGACCGGAGGCGTGCAGTGGGAGAGAACAGGGAGGGGGTTGTTATTTGAGTTTGGGAAGAATTATTAAGGCTGGTCGTGACTGCTGATGGAACACTTTGTCTTGGTGGGAAACAGGAGTGCTGACTCTCGCTCACTTCCGTCTTCAGAGAAAGTGCAGACTTCACCTCTTTGAATTCTGCTGTGTTTGTCAGTGGGAGGGTCCCACATTCAGTGTTTTGTAGGTTCTCTGAGGCTTACTGCCAATGAAGCCAAGCCAAGAATGCCTCAGTCAACTGTTAATACAATGCATAACCTCAGGTCAAATTTAAACTCAGCTTTGCTTAGGAGATTAGTAGTTCACTTTTCAGCTTTATTTACCTTAAATCTGTGCTTTTCCTTCTCAGAATTGACATTTTGGATGTGACTGTGCACGACAGTAAGATCGAAGATGCATTTTCCTGTTATTTCTGACCATTTGATAAATCAAAATATCTATTATGCTTGAGAAAATAAAATCCTAATAACTAACACTGGTTACATTTTTCCTGTTTTTTCATTCTTATCATTTTACTGCTGAAACCTCTGTGGAGGGGTGCCAAAAATTCTTCTATAGAGGAAAAACCTTCCCTTAAATACCCACTGCTTCCTCACATGTAGGCCACAGAATGATTTGTTTCTCATAAAACCAAATATGCATTGTATATTTCCAAAAATGTACACAGTTCACATTATAAAATGAAAACAAGCAAAGTCACAGTTGAGTGTTGATTCATTTTTCTGCACTTTAGGATGTTTATTGTAGCTTTAGCCTTAATTAGCACTTCTACATGCTAAGTTCTGTCTTTGTCATGATTGACAATCTTCAAGTACACTAAAAAGCAAACTGTATTGGAACCCAACATGTGCACTGGCTCCCCCTGGCAGCATTAAGTTGGTGTAGTTAAAGCTTCAGACCAGGGAAAACACTGACAGTAAATCTATGCTACATAAAATCAGATTAGGCACTTGTGGTTGCAGAGTCACATACCTGCTTTACCACTGGTTAAAAATAACAATGTACATCAGTGGCATATCTTGGTTTGTTTCTGTGTATGACCAAATGTTGCAGTACAACACCTACAATGTTTTTGTTTTGTGTTATCTGCTTTATTGTGTGCATCAGAGTGATACATTTGCTCTCATTTGGTTGTTTCCTTCTCAGAGGCTGTATCATGGCGCGATGCAGTTCAGCGACATGTCGGCCGGAGGGGAGAGCCAGCCGTACTACCTGCCCCGGGTGGAGGAGGAGGTGGAGATCTCTGACAGCATGGCCGTCATCAGCGTCCCACCTCCCCGCTTCCGACCCGGAGACCCCGCTTACATCCTCCACGACTTCAACAGGGTGAGGACGGGGGACAATCAGACACTTCAAACCCGCTGTAGCTGACTGCTCCTGTTAATGTGCTTTAAATTGTTTCCTGATGGTTTCATGTGTTTGGGAGCAGAAGCTAACAGCATATCTGGACCTGACTCTGAGGACCTGCTTCGTGATTCCCCTGAACACCTCGGTGGTGCTTCCCCCTCAGGACCTCATTGACCTCTTCTCACAGCTGATGGTGAGTTACTGACCAGCTTGTGTCATGGTGGTGTAAACAGGATGAGGATGCAGCTGAGAGAAAAACTGTAGAAGAAAAACTACACACAACACTCACACTCAAGCCCATGCATAAGCTCTAGATTCAGGACAAATATCACCTGGGAAAATCCAGGGATTTATCGTAATTCCAGAGATTGTCTGCGATTTTAATCCTGCACAAATCGGTTGTGTCTTTAATTTGGAAAGTAAAAAATTCTATCACACGTCACACGGAAAGGTTTTTTCCTCTTTCCTTTCTTTTAGATGTGACATGAAGAAGGTTTCATTAATTAAATGTATAGTCAGCTTTAATTTGATATAAAGTTCTCCGTAGGTCATAAAGTCAACAAGGTCAATGCTGTGTCCCAATTTCAAAACTATATACAAATCCTGTACAGCACTAGTACTTGCTAGTATACTGTGTTTGCAGTTAGTATATACAAATATCACATACTTGACCATTTTATGCTAACAGGAAATGATACGTTAGATGTGTTGCTTGATGCAGTATGATATGAATCAGACTACAACAAGCAGTAAGAAAACTGCTGTTATGTGAACTTCTCCAAGAGTTTCACCAACACCCACAATCTCATTTTTTCCACCTCTTCTTTATCATTTGTTGGTTGCATTGTTGGTAATCTGTGCATCACTAGTATACTGAGGTTGCAAATGATGTGTGCGCAAATGCCCTCAGCAGCAAGTCATAGGTTTAATTCCCGGACAAATTGCTGCGTCTCATTTCCCCACTTTTTTGTCACATTCCACTGCCACTGTGAAATAATTGCTGAAAAGTGCCCAAAATATGTTTCTTTAAAAAGTCAACATTTATACTTCATACTTTGCTTCCTTTAAGGGTTAACGTCAGCCTGCTAACAACATACATGCAGTGATAATGCTAAGATGCTAATAGGTGAAATTCTGACTTAGTATTGGCACAAAAGAAAAGGTGAGACATCTTTTGTGTTCTCACTAAGAACCACATAGTTCTAGTGTGGTGGGCCGACTGACACTGGAACGCCTGAAGAATGATTAAATTTAGTTAGGAACAGCTGTTTCTAGGTGTCACTCACATGCAACAGGTTGTATTAACAGAAATGGTCTTTCATGGAGTTTTCTTCACCAGTACAAACAATTTGTACTTTTGATTTTAAAATTATTGGCTTTCTGTATTTCAGAGTTTTTATGTAAATATTGATGTTCTTGCATAAGCTTTGTTTTTTTGAGATTTGGCGAGATTGGAATGTGGTCAGCAAGTTTGAAAGCAGCCAATCCCAAGGAGGGATGGAGGCTGAGAATTTTCGTTCAAAATGATAATTTTTTACTCAAACTGAACTTCTCCACTGTGACATGTTGCACAGCATTTGGTATTGTTGGTGGGTGGTGGTGCAATCAGCAAATTTCGTTATCGTGCATGAAAGTGTTTAACCAAATGCAGAAGTCTAGGAATGATTCTTTAAAAACAGCATCCTTCCCACAAGCCGGTCTTGTTCGCTGATCTGCTTTTCTGTTGGGAAACCGTGAAAGTGGTTTAAAGATATACTATGATGACCTCACGATCTCATCTTTCTTCTTCTTTGTTTCAGTCGGACTCATATCGCAGCTACCTGGTGCACGAGGACCTTGTGGTAACGGAGCGTATTGATGATATCAAGCCTTTGGGCTTCTACATTCGCCGGCTGTGTGATGGAAAGGAAACGTACAGAATGCAACGTCGTTCCAGCCTGCCAGGTATAAAAGCACTGGACACATAAAACTGGGATTTTTTGTGTTTGTTAAATTTCATTTATACATGTAGACTGCCTGCATGTCTTTCAACTTTATGCCACCATAGTTATGTACTAGCTGATGCCACTTTTTTAATGTAGAATAGTGCAATGTGCAATCAAAAAGTTCTGTGACTGCGTTTATGAAAATTTAAAACTGTATCTAAATTAGAATTTAGCTGCTGTACCCTTTGAAATAGTCTGCTTGTGCAACGATACACTGCTCCTGCCACTTTAGTAGCGCTCAGTGGATGTCCTGTCCTGTCAATTACTATCCTCATTAGTGTGCTAAATCCTCTAAATTGTCAGAGGTGGGTCCCCTCAAGTTGAATGTCATTTTAGGGAAGAAGTTGTATGGAGCCAGATTTGGCAAGCAGGGAGAGTGGGGGACGAGGATTGTGTTGTGGCCAAAAAACTTGTAGGTTTTCAACATGCTGTTAGTAGGCCTGTGTTGGCACATGCCATAGTTCAGGTCATTTTTGGTTGTTGCACGATTTCACATGGAATCCTGACTCGTGACAGTTACTGGTTGCACCTGGAACTTTTTGATTGCACCTCGTATTTTTTTAAGCAAATCAAACAGACTTTTTAATTCTGTTGTCAAGTTTGAATTTTCCTCATAAAATAAGGCTAGCTAGATTAGCTTGCTGTTAGCACTTTGTGCAACCAGACATTACTTTATGTTGATGTTATTTCAGTACCCGCTCTGTGTTTTTCTCATCTTACATTTCAAAAGGAAAGGACAGCTGCTAGCTGGTATTAGCTGCCCTTCCTCCATGTTTCGTCTGGTTGTGGTAATAAATGACCAGAATGTCAAAACTGACATAGCAGCTGGTAGTTCCGTAGCTTCAGTGTTCTGTACATTACTCTGACCTACCTCCAGAGTTATCAAGTTACATGTAAAGTATTAAAATTTCAGATTAGACAGTGGTTAACAATCACATAAGAAGAAAAGTCAAAACAAATCTTCCAACTTCTGAGAAAAACACATTAAACTTCAGTCTGATGTGAAAAAAAACAGATCCAATATGCAGTCAGCTGAATATGTAGGACTAATGTTTGTGTATCTTTGTGTTTTTCAGGTGGGGGCATCCAGAAGCGCTCCGCAGAGGAATGTTTCACCATCCATCACTTTGAGAACAAGTTTGTGACGGAGACCAAGATCTGCAAGGCTTGATGGGAAAGCATGAGCATAGGTCAGAGAGAGAGAGAGAGAGAGAGAGCCGAGTGACAGAGTCGGTGGTAGTGGGTGACGGAGGGAACAACTTTCAGCAGAAAGTTACTTTTGTATAAAACTTCAGTTTTTGCCTCCCTGCTTTAGTGTTAAGTGAATTTAAGTTACAGTGTTAAAGCCTAACTTTCCCCTTCCCTCTGCTGTACACCCCTGAACCCGTATAGGCCATATAGCTCTCTTGCTCAAATATTCACTAGCTAGTCTTGTACTGATAAGTCAGCCTGCTAACTTCACATATACTAAGTTTCATTTATGTTGTTTATTGTTTCGTTGCTGTAGCTTCCTGCAGGCGGATCTTATTGATGTTTACTGTATTACAACATCCAGCCACCTCCAGACGAGAGCTGTTAGTCATTCTGCTGAGTATTCTAGTGAACCTGAGAAGTCCTTCATGTCAGACTTGTCTTGTGTCAGCCTACTGTCACCACTCTTTACAGGGTTTATAGACGAGCTTCGACAAGATATGTTCTAGTGTGATTATAGCACAAGTCAGCATGGAAACGCCTGGTACAGTACACATGCTTGTCATTGACTTTTACGGATGATAACGGAGATGCACAAACCCAGAGCTCTCAGTCACCACTTTTGTAGATATTTCCCAGAGTGCCCTGCTGCTCCCAGAGGCCGCCGCTGTCCTGATGTGTGATGATTTCATGTAACCGATGGTGTCATACCTGATGGTAAACAGTCCAGCACCGTATATGAGCAGTTTTTGTCTTTGTGTAGAAACTTTATTTGTGAGTTGAAGGATAAGTGAATAAGCTAAAGGGAAATTTCACCGAATTTGACTTGAAAACTTTTGATTGTCTAGTTTGACTTCTAATTTATGAGTTTGTATTCTCATAACATGAGTTCACTTTTACTGAGACAGCTGTAATCAACATTATAAAGGTTACTATAGGTGTCTGAAGAACACTGTGTATTTAAAATTGCCACAAGAGCACCTTGTAATTTATTTGCATAAAAGTTGCCCTTGATTTTTGAAATCCCGTAAGAAAATATGAAACGTTTTTCTGCCAAATAACTTCTAAGTCATTTTCAGTGGTTTCCTACTTGATGCCTGCACAGAAAGACAATCAACAGGAAGTCTGCTTGTGAAGATGGGTTTCTGTCTTAGCTTTTTAACCGATTACTAGAAGATTAGAAAAAAAACATGTGTGCAACTACTGAACTGAACTTCACTTTGTTGTTGAATAAAGTTGCATTTCTTTACCTACTGAACATTTTGGCAGTTTGGTTGTTATTAAAACTGACTCTTTTTTCATCCTCTGCAGGTCATTAGTTTATCCTGAACTCGAATCGAGGGAAAAAGGGGAGCTGATTTAGGGATTTTCCTGTGTTTTCTATTTCCTGATGCTTATTACAGATGTGGGCACCGATGACAGTTTCATCCTGTAGAACACAAAGAACTCACTTCTCACCCGAGCCATGAAAATTTAGAAACAAAAAACATTTTATTGAGAAATAAATAGAAAAAAAAACACAGTTTAAAACTCAGTCCCACATTTTCACATACTTGCTTGGATGTTGATTATGCTTCCGTTTATAGGAATGCTTCATCTGAGGGTTTAGTGGTTCAGATTAGACTGTTGGTTCTTTGGCAACAGCGCTGACAACAGACTAATCATTCTCTAAGTCCTCTCCTCCAGTTATGCAGGACAGGCGCCTGTTGAAAGCCATGCTCTCTGGTATCTCCGGCTTGCTCAATCGCCTCCAGAATTCATCGGTTGTGAAATAGTACATGAGTGGGTCCAGGCTGCAGTTCAGGCTGGCCAGGCAGAGCGTGACAGGGTGACACCGCAGGATCAGGTTCCTGAGGCTGCAGTCCCTCAGAGCGTTGGCTTTAACCAGAAAGTCTAGAGGCATGGTGATGTGGTAAGGCACAAAGCACACTAGGAAGACAACAGCACAGCTCAGAACCATCCTTAACGCCCTCCGCTTCTCCCCCCTGTCTGGAATAGCCCCCACTGCCGGCTCCCTGAGGCTCCCAGCGGTCATGAAGGTGCAGGCCAACACCAAGACGAGGGGGATGATGAAGCCAAGCAGCTCCGCAATGATCAGCAGTGCCCAGGCTGCAGGAGCACTGACATTCCTCAGAGGCAGCTCGGAGAAACACACAGATTTAACTGAGAGGTTTGAGTGTGCCTCAGAGCTGGGGTTCCTCAGCAGAGGGAAGGGCAGGCAGCAAAGGCAGACCAGCAGCCAGCCGAGGCCACAGATCAACAGGTCTGCTTTTCGCCTCGACGGGTTGTACATTAGCGGACGCATGATGAGCTCACAGCGGCGCACGCTGACACACACCAGGAAGTAGATGGAGGCGTACATGTTGACATACTTTAGATAGAAGCAGATCATGCAGAGGTGATGACCGAAGGGCCAGGTGTTGTTCAGGTAGTAGTAGATCCGCAGAGGCAGAGAGAGAACCTGAGGAGTCAGATTGAACAGTTCAGCAGGCAGCTCACTTTCTTTGTCTCAATGAGTAAATCAATCAGTTGACTGGTCAAAAAAAAAAACAAAAATTAAATAAAACAAACAGTGCCAGTAATTCTTTGTTTAAGGGATTATTTCACAATTTCCGAGGTTTGTCTTACTCAAATTTGGTTACACATAACAACTGTATTGGAGTAACACAGCCAGCTGAAGCTTCATTTCTGCTTCAGCTGATGGCATTTTTACACTTCTGCTTTTAGTTTCATTGTGTTGTATGATTATTACTGGATGTTAATCTTTGTGGTTTGAACTGTTTTTAAAAAGTATGTCTGCATGTGATACTTAATTTTGGGTCCCCACTCGAACATTGTCATTATCAGTAAATATAAAAATAGAAAATATAAATAAATAGTTCATAACCTACTTCCATACACTTTGTTGTGGTTGTCAGTGGTGGAAACTACATATACCCAAGTGCTTAGGTACAATTTTGAGCTACATGCACTTCACTTGAGAATTTCCATGTTTTGCTACTTTATATTTGTGCTTTTTTTTTTTTTTTTACTGCACTGCGTTAATCTGACAGCTTTAGTTCAGTATTTATGAAATATAATAGATCAAAATAAAATAATTAATTATTCTCCAAGTTGGTATTCCACAAGCTACCAAGCAGATAAACCACATCAACCACCACCTTTACCATCTTTAACATTAAGGTGATGAACACACGAATGCATCACTTATAATCAAATAATACACATTATTGTGAAATATGCCATCTTTTATTTTCCCTGCTTTAAGTATATTTTAAGGCCAGTACTTTTGTACTTTTGCTTCAGTAGAAATTTTAATGCAGGACTTTTACTTGCAGCAGAGTATTTCTTCTTTGTGTTGTTAGAACTTTTACTTAAGTGCAACGTCTGAGAAGTATTTCTTCCACTTCTGTTAGCTGTAAATGAAACTATACTCACCTATGTAAAATATTATATGGATTACTGAAGTACTTTGACTGATATTTAAGGTGTTTTTCAAGTATTTTTGATTGATAGCTACTTGAACTTGACCTCTGTAAACTGAGCAGACTTCAGCCACTGATGAGGGCCAAAGCTTGGACCTTAAGTTAAGAATTACATTGCATTATCATCATATAACCACACTACTGTTTTAAGCAAGATAAGACTGCTAATACATGCTTGTTATTGGGGTTACCACTTAAATGGTTCCAAAAAGTAGGTAGATAATCTTAATAATACTAAAATATGAAGTGCAAAAGACATGTAAAGATTTTTACCTGCAGCAGGTCGGCCACGGCCAAGTTCATCATGAACACCACAGCCTTCTTGGTTTCTCTGATGTAGACCCTGAACACCCAGATTGCCAACACATTACCCAGCAGGCCGGGTGCCAAGATAACACTGTACACCACAGCATACACATGGTGCTGGTACGTCTTTAGAATGTCACTGCTTTCACAGCTTTGGTTGACAAAGCTCATTGTACTGCGAGCCGAGGGAAGTTAATGTGGATGAAGTCGTATCAGGGAAACCGAGTGTAGTCGGATAGTGTAGGGTCGGTTTGAGCTTCCATGCTGTCCTTTATGTTGAAGAGGAATTCATGCTGTGACCTGCGATGCTCCTTCTCTGCAGCATGCCAGACGAGAAGAATGATGTCCTTTGGTGATGTTGAAGTTGTGAGTGTTTCAAGCTGCTACTAGTCCCCGAAACATGATCTGGTAGTAGAGAGAAGAGAGGGTTAAACTCAAGGAAAAACAGACTGAATATCGGCTGCGCTGTCACCTCACATGAAGACGTCCTGTCTCTGTGCTCCCACAGTCTACAAATATGGAGGTCAGATGTAGCAGAAACTCTTAATAGCTCTTGTAACAGAGATGTTGTTGTATGTCGCTGCAATAAAATGGCCACCTATTTCCCAGAGCATTGAGGTATAAATGACCACAGGGGGATATTTGTGAGTCTGTAAATCAGCCTGTGTCGGGTGCCTGTTTTGCATGTTGCACAGATAGCCATTAGGTTTTATTAAAGAGCCTTTCTCCATCAGACACGTATCACGTTGTACAGCACAGTCACACGCACAAGCACACTGACACCTTTACAGCCTCGGCTTGGTTCACACTAGGTGTAGCCGTGCATGACGAGACAAATTGTGTTTGTGATCACAGCTATTTGCAGGGCCTTTACAGTAAATGGGCAAACCCACAGAGAAGTTGATGCTACATTCTCCCACGTGCTGTTCACTGATGAGCGTCTCAAGCTGCGGGATTTAGCCAACAATAAGCCTGTGTGAAATGCATCAGTGAAACTAGCGTGGTTAGCAGGCAAATGGTTAACAGGCCAGACAAGCCTGCAGTCTCTGCTTAGAAATGCTTCTGGTTGCTTAGCAAAATAAATACGACCACCTTCATGTTTTCTGACACATCCAGCTGCACAAAATGAAGGTAATTCAGAAGATGGTTGAAGATTTGAAGGTCACCTTAAACCCTGGTGAAGCTTAGATACTGACTTTAATTTCAGAGGGAAACACAAAGTAATATCTGGAACGGAACCTCCAGCTTGTAGGTGTGATACGCCCACCGCTCTCAGCATGAGTTGGTGGTTCAACGTGGGTTTTTATTCACTTGTTGCCACGACTCATATGAACCGTTGAGCTATAAATATTAATCTCACTTTTAACTTTTGGCTCTTACTGGACTAAACAGATTCTAACTGGTCTTCCACATGTATAGTGATTTTTACAGATGAGATTCTGAACTGATGATTGCATTAATTTTACTGACTTGCTGGTTTTTGACAACATTTCAGAAACCCCAAAGGATCCTTGGTAGTGGAAACTTCATATCAGCCAGGAAACATTTTTAGAGTCCCTCTCCAGTTATTGATTTAACCCCCGAAAACTCATCTCTCCGTACAAAAGTTACATATTTAGTTTTTTCCCCAAGAAAATAGTCCCTTCCTGCTTTAAAATGGCTTAGCAGTAACTCCACAACGTTGTTTCCTCAAAGATTTGCAGATCTATAAAATCCCCTCCTCTTTCTTTGCCCACCACTTCACACTCGTTGCAGCCTGAGCACACCAGCTCACCTGTGCCTCTGCTCGAACACTATAAAACTACTCTATGATACACATTGGACAGCTGTTATACTGGAGTACTTACGCCACACTTGTTTGAATCAGACACTGATTCTGAAGTAGAATAACTGTACAAACCACCTGCAATCAGGACTGATTCTTTAGGTGTGTTAGACATGAAACCCTAGAAGTCTAAATCTGTGTTTTTGTGGCTATTATCAATACACTGCAGTTTTAATTTATGAAATAAAAACACCATACGAACATGTTAAAAAAGTGAAAAGAACTTGAATGGCTTTAGCATCTTGACAAGGACCCTGAGAAGGAGTCATGACCCAAAAAACAAGATTGTGAATCACTGCATTTAAACAATGTATTGCTAAATTAGGCAATCTTAATCCAAAGCATAGGGGACTTTAAACTACAATATGTCTGTTTAGATTAATCCAAGTCATAGTAATCCTGGGAGCTTCAGTAAAAAGCAAGGAGGAAATACTGCATACGCCATGCTATGCACTGAGGAGTTCGTAGGAGAGTCAGTGTAGCATCTAAAGCTGCAGTAGGCAGAAATCTGGAAAAAGCAATAAAAACAAAAAACACCATAATCTGAAAATATACGTCCTCTTGCTGCAGCTCTTTTCACTCCGTTTTGGGCTCCTCCAACCATACAAAAACACTCTGAAAACACTCAAAGACAGTTGAGCTTAAAGTCAACATTCATTTGTCAGTTCAACCCGGATTGTAACCTCCCCTCCTGAGTGAAAGTCCTCCCTCTAACCCACTGCAGCACCACATCCTACTCTCACCATGGACTGTTGCTATTTATACTCTATTTGACTACTCCTGTGATTGGCTGTAATCTCTGGCCACGGACTAGATTTTCTCGTCTTTGGCCGGAGGTTTTAGCCAATAGCAACTTCTCTTGGCCTGTCTAGTCTAGTTTTCTCTGAGACAACTTGAAACATACTATGCTGAAAAGTTTGTGTGATATTTTCTGCCCAGTGATACCAAAAGCACCCCTTATCCTAGTTTTAAGTCTCACAGGCCACAAATATTTATGTTGGGGTTTTTTGTTTTGCAAGAGAAGTTTTTACCACACTCAAGATAAGATGTTACTTTAGTAACAGTCATTATTATTTATATCTTACATCCCTCCTATGCTCTGTCTTCTTTACAGACTTCCCAGCAGATTACAGATGTACAACAGTGTAAAAATACCTGATTATGACTAAATTACTGAAGTACTGGCTGAAAAATGTAAGTATCAAGGTAAACACTGTCATTTTGTAGATTGTCACTGATTAACACTGATACTTGGCTGCACTTCACTGATGTAGCTGGGGATGTAACTACTTCAGTTAAGTAGGTTTGTTTAGTAGTGTCCATCCTTGCAGTTTGCTTCCTTCAAAGATAAGTTTGAGGAGGCGTGAGATGATCAATGGAGTGGAAGGAAGCAATAAACAAATCTCAGTTACATATACTCGTATCATTCAACTGCTTGTTGAAGCTCTAAATAGGCATGTAGACATGGTCAATAGGATTTGCTGACATTCAAGCAAAAAATCAGAATGGAGAACAAAGGTGATTCTGAATGTGGTGATAGTTGGTGCCAGACAGGCTGGTTTGAGTCTTTCAGAAACAGCGGATTTATTGGGAGTTTCACGCACACTCATTTCTATGGTTTACAGACAACAAGTGGTGTTAGGGGCAGCTGTTTTGCTCACCAAGTTAAAGCACATATTATGTCGGGGCTCAGTACCTTGGCAGCAGTCATGATTCGAGTCCAGCTCAAGACCCTTTGCTGCATGTCTCTCTATCTCTGTCTGCCCCCTTTCACTCGGTCTCTATCAATAAAAAGGAAAAACTCTCCCGCCAAAAAATATATTTACAAAAAAACAAGGGGTGTTAGTAGAGTGAGCTCTGGACAATGGACGATTGGTTTAATGAGTCTTAAATCAGATGATAGTGTCAGAATTTGGTGTAAATGGCATTAAAGCACGGATCCATCCTACCTTCTATCAGTACTTAAGGTTTGTGGCGGTAACGCACCAGTGTAAATGTACATCTTTGAGTCCTTGAATGGTCGTTTAAATGGAGCCAACTCAGAAGTTGGCTGGAGCACACCAGCTTACCCACAACTCCGCTCAGAAACAGTAAAACAACTCTATAATGCACAATGGCAAGTTGTAATATTGGAGTACTCTAGCCACAAGTTTAAACTTGAAATCGGTTCTGTGAAAGGATGCAGAACGCTCCACCCTGCTAGTTGACAGCAATATCCCTTCAGGTTTGTTATGCATGAAAAACTAGAAGTTAGGATCAGATTTTTTTGAGACTGTCATTGGCACACTGCAGTTTCATGGTGGAAATACTTACATATGGTGTTGACTGCTTGTTTTGCCTTGTTAGCATGTAATAAAAACATCGTATGGACATGCTAACAAGGCAAAAAGAACTTAATTGGCTTCAACACCTTGAAAAGGGCCCTGAGAAGGTGGTGAACCACGGTCCATGTTAATCTGAAATGTAGTGGAGTATAAACTACAATATGTCTGTGTGGATTTGTCATATCTTGGGAGCTTCAGTAAAGAGCAAGGTGAAACATCTTCAAGAACCTGGAAGAGAAGCTCAGCTGTTGTTTACTGAAACTTGTAGGAACATAAACTGCGATGTTTGCCTCAGAAATGCACGAGAATAAATGTATAAAGTAGCATAAAATGGAAGTACAGCGCAAAATACTGGCCCTGAAGTGCAATTTCCCATCAACGACATCAACAAGCAGTGGAATTTTTGGAAGTGAAGAGGGGATTTTGTTAAGTTTGGACTCCTCCACAGCTCCCTGACAGCGTTTAATCCTCCACAGTTCCCAGCAGACTCTGAGTCCCCAGGACTGCTTTTAGCTCTATAACCTCTGACCTATGTGATAGTGTTTTAATGAGCCTCCTCCCTTATTAAACTCACTTTTGCACGTACCATGTGCTACTGTCAGAAGCTGTCTATACAAGAGGGGTGAGTTTAGCACAAGCAGTTTAACTCTCATTTCCTTCTTGTGGTTGGCAGCAGTAAATTTACATGTAAAATGAACACAAACCCATCTGATGTCCAGCAGAAACATGTTTATATGTAGCTAGTTGATACTTGGACATATAACAAAAACTGAAGAGTTCAGGCTGGAGTTTGGGGTATAAAGACTAAGGGTTGAATTAAATTTCTCTAAGTCACATTAGCTGCACCCCCACCTCCAGATTTATCAGCTCTAGTCTTCAGATCTCGCCAATGGAAACACATCACTCTATCTGCCATGATTCATCTCTCCGTGGGCTGTAGGCGCAATGCAGCTTTTCCACTCAGACATGACATCTGGCCTCACGCATCAGCACCCAAAAATCTTAGCGGCAAGCACCCGGGTTCCCTCAAAACATGCCGCCATCTCTACAAAATATGCTCACATGGATGCCCTGACGCTGGCCCTACGGACACACACATACAGCCTCAACATTACAGGCATTCCTCACATTGGAGAAACACACGAGATCCCCCATGAGGCATGACTCCACACTGAAAGCATCTGGCTGTTACACAAAACCTCACTGTTTTTCTGTCGTAACACTGAAGGTCATTCTCTCACCTCTGTCTTCACACCGTTGTAGCATCAGAAAAGCAGAAGGGTGAAGCATCAGCCGGCACATTCAATCCCCTCCCTTCTCCCCCTCCAACAGAGTTCAACTTCTCGGTCCCTCGCACTTTTTTCTCTCCCTTTATCTCTTCTTCTGCCCTTATTTATCCATCTATCTGTAGTTTCTCTTGTGCCATTTCCTGTTTCTCACTGTACTAGATCTACATATCTGTTGCCTCTCTGCCTCTGTCTGTCTGCTGTAGTGGGGATTTCAGCACACTCGGGGCTTCCTGTGAGAGTAGGGGTGTGGTTTACAAGAATTTTTGACACTATGACTTCTGCTATTATGCTCACAGCCACTGTCTCTTCCTTGTGGACAATGTCAACCCACCATTTGTGTCTGTCCTATTGACTGCAGATCAACACATGATATGGGTAAATATCAGAAGTGAGGATCAATACTACAATTAGAAACCAAAGTGCTTTTGGTTTTGGATTCATCACAACAAAAAATTCCCTGTAACTAAATTATACTTTGATGCCAGAATGTGACAGCAGATAGATGTGAGGTGGGAACATTTTGGTGGATGAATCAGACAAACTTCACTGTAAAAGTTTGTAAATGTAATATTTTTTTTTGAACAAATTATATTATTTTACAAGTTTTCCTTGTTTTGTGAAATTATAAATAACTAGTAAAATCACGGGATATTTTAAAATTTACACGGTAACTGTTAAAAAAGAAATAAATGAGCTAGAAAAGCACTCAGAGAGCGCAGACCTCTGCCAAGCAGCTCATTTCCACCCATATTGTGATTTTCATATGTTATAGTCCTACATTCATTTTATATACACTATGACAATCATTGATAATCACAACATATCTTTTGCATTTGGAATTACATTAATATCATTTATGTTGTTGGTTTATTAGTTATTCCTGAAAATCTATATTTTTCTGTAATTGCGGTATTCTTCTGGATCTAGCTCCATAACTATTGAGGCTACAACAAATCTGTTCACACTAGACTGATTCAGTGGTGCTAATTGAATGTTTGTATCTTCATTTGTTACCTTAAAGTGCCCAAAAATGAACAAGCACTGTGAGTTTTCCTGTTCAGGATCATAATATCCAGAATTTCACCAGGCTCCAGATCAAATATTGATGTTTTATAGAACCTTTTGTGAACGTATTCTGTATTTTTTTGCCAAGCAATCTGGTCTTTTGTTGTGAAGTCAATTGCACGTATGGTAGAATTGGTCCTATCTCGTAATAATGATAAAGAATCCTTCAAAAAATTCCTGGATCCAGATGGTGATCCAGAACATCACCAAATTTGAATCATCTGTTCCTTGTCCCATTATCAACATTTCCTGAAAATTTCATTGAAATCTGTTCTTAACTTTTCAAGTTATCTTGCTAACAGACAGACAGACAAACAGATAAAGGCTGGCAAAAACATAACCTCCTGACAGAGGTAAAAACAGGCCAAAACTGTAAATAATATACATATCAAAAATTAATATTTGTACAGATAGCAATTTGTTCTTTAACCATGCTTAGCTGTAAAATGACACTTTTTAAAAATGTATTTAAATGACAAAAAAAAAAAAAAAAAATTTACAGATATTTGCCATTATTTAAAAGAAATAAATGTGTATATTTTGGATTGAAAGATGGTGTGTATTTTTCTATTGTTTTACATCTTATTTCAAATAATAACTAGTAAAACTACTTTAAAAGTATTAATTCACATGTTAAGTGTTAAAAAAAGTCTGCATCAAAAATTAGTATTGTTACAAATGGCATTTTGTTCTGACTTCTGGCATAAATTACATAATTTTCTGTACTTAAATAATAATAGAGTTGTTTGCAGATATTTGTTATAATTTGAAAGAAAAATTAAGGATTACAAAATGGTAAATATTCATATCTAAAAAATTTGGTAAAGTGCAGATATTATTTGGAAAATAACAGAAAAATATATGTAAACTATCATGTTAACTGGAAAAGAGGGAGCCAAAACTGTACATAATGCCAACATCAAAAATCTGTATTTTTGCTAATAGTAGTTAGTTGTTTACAGTGTGTAACTATTGTTTTACTGTATTTAAATTCTTTTTTAGGTCATTATTTTCAGATACTTGCTTTTTACAGCTTTTGAATGTAACAATATTCTACTGTTTTGAATGTATTTTTTCTGGCACCCTTGCTGCCAGATTTTCACCACATTTTCTTACCAGTCCCTTCCTTTTCAGTGTGGTAATTTTCCTAAGGTAGGCTGTGTTCGCCTGCAGCGTAGTGAGCTGGCTTCGATTTGTGATAGCAGATGTGATATTTGGTCGATTGGGGAGGTGGTGGGGGCTGAATTTCAGTTTGAAAGCCAACCTCAGAGCCTGGCAGTTACTGGTTTTCAGAGCTGCTGCCAACTGTCTTCACCACTTTGCATTGTGAGAGGAAGTAGTGCAAAAATGAGCTGGCACCTGTTTTCATTTTTCGCTGCCTGTCACAGGGAGGAAACCTCGTCATGAAGCAACTTCACATAGAGACAAACACACAGCTTTTATTTACTGTAAATTACACACAGCTTTTATGGGTGTAGCTTATTTAAAGTTGTTGCATTTCACTGAGACTGCACAGATAAACACAACTTCCAGCATTAGGCAGCTATTATGATAATGCAGGAAATGCAGGCATACATTATTTTAGAATTTGTTTATTCTAAAACAGGATCTTCACATTAAACTCAAAGCTTTTGTGGGTGGTTTCAAACAGCTGTACCATGTGAAAGAATCTTGTCCAGCTTGTCAGTCTGTTTTTAAGTTCCCAGGCTACTCCCTGTCCGAGCAGCTACTCTCCATGCTCATCAGTCTGTGTGGCAGAGAACACTGTTTCGGGGAGTTTACTGGGGAGGAGAGCAGCGAGGAGGTGAAGGAGGAGGTTCGCCTGCTGAGATGCATTCGGAATTCGGCTGTCAGGAAGTAATAAAGAAGAGGATTGAGGCAGCAGCTCAGGCTCGCCAGGCACAGAGATACAGGGTGAAACTGCAGGACAACCAGCCTGGTGGTGCAGTGCAACACAATGTCTTGCCCCACCATCAGATAGAGCAAGAAGTTGAGGTGGTACGGGGCAAAGCAGAACAGAAAGAGGCCAGAGCAGCTCAGCACCATCCGCAGGGCTCGCCGCTTCTCGTTGTTCGTCTGCTTTTCGTGGTATTTGTCTGACTGACAGGTGGAGGCAACTGACTGGAGGCGGGTGCGTGCTGAGGGGTTGAGGGAGCTCTGCTGATCCTGAGTCTGCTTCTGGTTGAGGGATCGGGCGATGCGGATGGAGCTGTACAAGATGCAGGCTAAAGGGATCAGGAAACCAAACAGCTCTGCGAATGTTATGATGGCGATCGCCTGAGGGAGGGGAAGATGACGCGTAGGCAGGTCTTTAAAACAGGTCATATGGCTAGAAGCTGGACTTGAGCTCGTCTTCAATTTGCTGGGACTTGTGCTCAAAGGTTGCACGAGGACCTTGGTGAAAATTAAAGGTAGTTGGGTGGAAGTGGCATCCGGGTAATAGGACATACTGCTGGCTGAGATGAGGCTGCTGCTGCTGCTGCTGCTGCTGCTGCTGCTGCTCCGCATCAGAATAAAAGGCGAGCAGGCCAGCCCAACCACCACCCACACTACAACACTGATGAGCAGGTCATAACGCCGCCTCCACCGGCGAGCAGCGAACGGATCGAGCAGGAAGAAACACCTCTGCAAGCTGATGCACACCTGAAAAAAACAGCAACATCACATTTGAATTCCCTTGTTTCCCCTTGGGGGTAGCTCACTCCAGGTTGCATTTCACTAAACTTACCAGGAACACTATGGCGGCGTACATGTTGAGGTACTTGAGATAGAAGCAGAACAAGCAGAGGCCTCGTCCAAAGGGCCAGCTGTGGGTGAAGTAATAATAGATCCTGAGGGGTAGCGAGAGGATGTGGGCCAGGTCTGCAAGAGCCAGGTTTATCATGAAGATCACCGTCTTGGTTTTCTTGCTGTTGAACAAACACACAGATAAATACACCACACTCAGGATGTGTGTTTTTATATGTGTCACTGTGCAGATGTGTGTACCTGATATGTCTGCAGAGGACCCAGAGAGCTGTGGTGTTGAGCAGCAGCCCGGGGATGAAGAGCAGCAGGTAGAAGTAGGTGTACATTTTATCCATGCTTTCTTTCCAGCTGGTTAAGTTGTGGTTGCATCCTGAGGTGGAGGAGTTGGGCAGCAGCTGCTCCAGTGATCCAGATGCATTCAGAGGATTCATTATTGCTCTCACACAGACAATGAAGGCATTACTGAACCAACCAGAGACCCAAAACCATCTGAAAGAGAAAAGACAAAATTCAATGTCGTGGAACTGTTGAAGTTGTAGGTGTGTATACTTCATAAAGCAGACTTCAAAAAGAGCTTCTAGGTTGTAAGTAGTTTTCTTTTAAAGCTAGATAACGCTTTATAAATATAAATAGGGATGCGCTGACAGATGGCTTTTGATTGCATCTTCCTCTGTTAACAAAAATAGCCAGTTAGTCGAAATGGAGTTAGATAATTTTAACATTGGTTAGGACTACTGTATTGTTTGTCAGATTGAGAGGTGAAACTGAAAGTTCACTTTCAAAATTGGAATCTGAAGTTGGCAAAGCATTTACAAAACAGCCCAGAGAGAACTTTCAGTCTCATCTTTGGCAGGTGTTTATCCGCCCACAGTTTGACACTTGCTTTTTTTTTTTTTTTTACCTCCAGCTAAAAGAACCAGAATCAGGAATACTTTATTGATTCCTGAGGGGAAACTGCTTAAAAATAATGGCTTGGCTGAATGAAAGAGAAACAGAACAAAGCTCTCTCCACCAACATGTGGGAGAGGGAGCAGCTTAAATAAGTAGCCAACAAAAAAAATCAAATAATATGTAAAATAGGACGCCAGAAGTAGGAAACAGTAGAAAAATAAGCAACAGGCTACATGCCACAAATGTGCACTAATCACCGTAGAGAACTAAAATGCACCGATTACCAATTTATTCACATTTATAAACGCAGATAAAACGCTTTGTCCGTACTTTGTAATAAGCCTTCATGTCTGAAGTGTCAGAAATCATAAGTAAAGGGTCATGAGTTTCTTATTTTGTACGTTTTCTATGAACCTATAAGTCTACAGTTAAGAATGCATTCACAATTATATCCAAAATATACATAACTATTGCAGAAATGATGCAAAGTGAACAATCAGAATTCTGGTTCATGTTCATGTTAATAACTCATTAAGCGGATGTTGCACAAATTGTAGAGTTTATTCATCATTGCAGGCTGCTCTGACTGAAATACAGACAGGTGACAAATTTAAGAAAAAAATCAGTATAAAGCATCTTAGTAAGGCCAGAACAGCCTCAGTGCTCCCCCCTACTGATTATTCATGTCTCTGGATCTCTACTGTAGTGATAAAACACCATTTTTCCAAAAGGTATCCCCTCATTGATGTTGGTAATATCAAACACTTCAGTCCAAAATCTGCCATAGGTGTTCAAATAAGATGAGATCTGATGACAGTGAAGGCTGTTACGTATGATTCACATCATTTTCATACTCAAATCATCATTTTTAGAACAGCTTTGTAATGATTCACAGTCATTTATCCCAAGTGGACCCAAACCCAGCGGGCAAAATGCTCCAAAAGCATAACAGAGCCACTGGATCCCCTGACTGTAGGGGCCAAGGGTTCAGGTTTTTCCTTTAACTTGTCACCCGTCTGTAGCTGAATCAAGTTTTCTATTGCTCTGGAGGACACTTCTCTAAGCTCATCATTAGCATCATGGGAAAAGCAACATTCAGTTATTAGGGTTTAACTTGCAGTAGAGCCAAAAAGTCAGGATACCTCGGACTTTGTTATTTTTAAATTCTCTTGTGAATGTCTCAAATTTATAGGGATTCATGGACAAATGGATTTTGACCCAGATGCAATCATTTTTCTGGTCCAACATTCCACTGAAGTGCTTCTACTGATGAATTATCGAGCTAGATTGCAAAAACAAAAACAAACAAAAAAAACCCATCATGCTGGTAGAAGATAAACATCATGCAAATGAATTTTTCACAACTTAGAAACCCAAAGGGAGTTTCTTCTAATGGCTTATAGCAAAATCATATATTAATCATTCAATTAATCAATATTATCAGCTGCAGCCTTATTATTAAGTTCTTATTAGTGCCTCATTAGATGCTTCATGAGGCCTTTGATGCTATATTAAGTATCAAAGTCACATTTACACAAAACGTAACTGGAAATACGCCGCACGCTGAAAGGCCACAAACACATTTTCATCACTCCTGTATGACTCATCTTGTTAAACCAGAGCTTCACATTGTTTTAAAGTCTAAACACATGATGTTGTATGTGTAAGGTGCCACATTAAGCAGGAACTTGAAAATACTGATGGAAATCATAGTAAATCAGGCATTGTGAAAGATTGCAGCAGGAAAAGTGGGCAAAAATAAAGACTGAGCATTTACTCTGCTTATCACTGAATCATCAACCTTCCTTCTCCCATCAAGATGAGCCCACGCCCTTCCTATGCCGGCCCCGCAAGGGGAAGAGAAAACAGTGACAGTTTTTTGCTGCTTTACTGGACTTTTGACCTGACTTGAATCTTGATAACAGTGGATGACAAGGCTCTCAGACAACCAGTCAGCCGACACACTAAAACACATTACCTACACAGTTAAGACTTAACAAATCTATACAAAAGTTACATGCAGAGTTCAGATAAGATTTTACTTTTCATGTGCCACACGTCCTTAAACTTCTAGATCTTAAAATCAAATCACTGATAATATTTCATAGCAGTTAAATCCAGTATTGATCCATGGTATGATTTATCTGACATGACAACAGAAACAAATACTCTTTTCAACTTAGCGTAGAACATGTGGTGCCAGTGCAATCGAGTGTATAGATTTTATACTGAACGCTAAGTGGAAAATTCAAATGCAAATGTCAGTCAGCATCAGCAAAATCTGACACATGACTTTCACCACAAGGCACAGCTGCGTGACAGCCTCGCAGATGTTTGTTATATCTACAAATAAAAGTGGATCATTACCTGTTGTTGTTTGTGTCTTCTCCCTAAATCATCAGGCTGGACGGAGGTGAGAGGTCAGAGCCAGGAGTGACCACCGGTGACGACATTCTCCAGCAGTTTAACCCTCCTGCAGACGCACTCTCCTCCTCGAGCTGTGCAGCAACAAACTCTGGTGCACTGCAGCGAGAAAAAAACCCCCAAACAACAACCTGTAAGTGCGTACATGTGAAGTCAGCATTAACCCCACCAGTGATGCGTTGCTGCATGAGGTGGCGGCGTCTCGTGTGGGCTGCTCTCAGACTCGACTGGCTCTCAGTTTCTTAGGTAGGGTGATGAGGGGAAGAGGAAGCTCTGCCCTTTCGCATGCGAGTGTTTTTCTACCGTTTGTTACGTCACAGAGTTCCTTAGCAACTGAACCAAAGACAGGCCGTGTTGGGCACAGATGCGGTTAAGAAGCAAAATAACTCAAGTCAGAGAGGATAATGTCAGATAGCAGACCAGAATGGAGGCAGATGTTGCTTTTACTTACCTGTAATATGTTGATGATGTCTAATGCAGGTGATCTGGTCACAGCAGACTCTGCACACATCTACATTGCTTCACCGTGTGAAAGTGGAAATATAGCCTCAATTTAAATCCTGGAGTTATTACAGAAATGCAAGCGCTCATCCGCTTCCCCTATCAGATGCTCTACTTCCTTCTTTTAATCTTCTGTGTATCAAAGCTTTAATAACGCATGGTGTAGGTGTATTTACTCCTCTGAAACTTTTAAAAAGGCATTTTTTTTTTTTGTTTCTTTTTCTTTTCAGCTACTACTGGTGTTGAGAAGTGGCACGTTTTGCCATGTGGTTATTTTTTTAGTTACCTTGAGAATACAAAAACCACAGATTAGCTGAACAGCATAAGATCTATCCATCCTGTTAGTTTCACACTATGAGGTACGCATCAGGTCACAGCCAGAAAAAGTTATTTACCGAAAGTTGCCAGGAACTTGTGTGGCTTGTTTTAGTCTTACAGGCTTCCTCTGCTGCTACTGTTCTGTTTCACTTCAACACGTGCAGGTTAATGCAAAGCCAGGACAGGCATCCATCAGCAAACATGCAGAACATACCAAGCTTTAATAGGTTACAGTAAAAGGTTGGTATTTTCAATTAAATAACTTGTTCCAACTTATGGCCACTAGATGTCAGAACAGGCCACAGCTCACTGAGTGTTTTTACACCTAAAAGGACAGACCGCTACTCTACAACAGACATTTAAGTGTCTTCTGTTGCAAAACTGAAGCAGCATTCTTGACATGAAGCACTCGAGGGGTAAAGGCAAGCTCTTGCATACTTGTGCACTCCCACTCTTCGTATTTCCTGCCCTTCTTCTATCCACTCCAGTGTGGTCGCCCTCCTCTCTGCTACCCTTGACCCCAAATCCCAGTCCGTCAACTCGCTGTCTCTGTTGCTAAGTGCATATCACTCACACAGCAAGAGTGGTCTGGTAGGTTTACTAGATCTATTTTCTCTCTCTTCTTCATTCTCTGCAGCGGGTATGGAGGCTTACTACATTTCCTACTAAGGCCATGAACCTCTAATACTGCATTGCTCTATGAAAGACTGAATAAACAACACTTTGGTTAATGGACCAGACAGAAATCAGCTTCCTTCGCCAGAAACAGAAAGATATATATGAGCCTGCTGCTGGTCCAGAGAGGCCTGTTCAGACCAGACAGTGGCAAAGGATCAATTTATGGAGCAAAAAAATAGTTGTGCTTGAGTCTTGGTTACTACTCACAAGAGTAACTTGAGAAGCTAAAGAGCAGAGTAGCAAAGTGAGCTTCCTTCTGCTGTGCTGTTCCCTGAATTGTTCGTCATTCCCTTCAATAAAGACAAAGCAGTGAATAAAAACTCTCCAAGCCTATACCTCACAACTGGCCTTGAAGCATCTGTCTTAGGGAGAGCAGTTAAATGAAAGCGCAACACAGTTATTGAGCTTCAATAAGTTCCTCAATTTTTGCATGCTGAAATTTCCCAAAACTGAACTTGAAGCAAAAGATGCACCACAAAATCTCCTGCAAAATCATTTTATTCCACCACTGCACATGCTTGTACGACCAGGTCTTACATCCTGCTGGCACTGCGTGATAAAAGTCGGCACACTGGCTCAGCTTTTCAGTTACCAAGTTGCCCACAAATTCATATATGCAAATTCAGCAATTTCAACTCCTGCATCTGCTGACTCATTACTGTTTTTGTGCTTCGTGCTTTGCAAGATTTCGGGTAAACAGTCAACAGTGTTCATCCGTACTTTGGAGTGTGTGCACATTGCAGCGTGTAAGAGACTTTGAGCAGATCTGCAGTCTAAGGCCAGATTAAGACAGAGAGAGCTCATTCAGAAGCAAACAATGGACCATTGCTCCAGTCATAATAAGCATTTGGCCTGTGACACAGCACACAGGCCAAGGTCCCGGACTAAATCAGAGCTGCCCTGTGCACCGAGAACAAGCCCGCAATTGGTGAAAATGCAGAAAAACTCCTCCGTGAGTTCAAACTTACAGTCTCGCTGACAAAAGGGCAGTTCAGAGTAGGTTTGACCGAGAGGACAGGCACAAGGCTCCGGCCAGGGGACAGAAATAATAAATGCAAAAGCAAATCAAAACAGACTTTAGTGGCCTTAAACTTCAACATGGGACACATTTGACTCAGCAGGTCGACACAATGCCGTGTCATACAATAGTAACAAGAGTGTCATAACACTAGGATGATATAAGGCTCTGTGAATGCTCCGTCTTTATAAGAATAAAACTTAAGGGCTCATCGGGTTACAAAACAGCAACAACAATGTGGATGAAAATCTCCATCTTATCCACAATCCAGTGCATTTGCGAGTGTTTGTGGGCGTCAAGCCTGAGTGGTGATGTGTTGGAGTCTCTTTTAGAGGCTCTGGACTGTCACAATAGTCCCTGTGTAGCCGAGCCTCTGGTCCCTGTAGTGTTCTCTCATAATAAACACAGATACATTCCACTGTTCTCCGCTGGTGGATTAATCCATAAAGCCCAGGCCATACCTCAGGACTTACCTCAGGAATTAACTAATCTGGTGAGTTATGTGTTTGCCTGTTTGCCACTTCCATTACCAAACAGCTGATTGCTTTATTTTTCAAGTTCAAGGCTCCTGTCAGACCCATTCTGTGCTTCTTTATTTTCCTCAAAGGAGTCAGAATTGGCTCTCAGACATCTTTGTGTCTTTTCCATTACTGGCCAGCGTGTGAGTGTCTCTGGGGAGAGTGTTCGAGGTGTCCTGGGTCTCGGTGTCGCTTCGGGGGATGCTCTCAGGCCGGGAGCCCCCTTTGCCCCCCAACGTTAGACTCTTCTGAAAGCTCTCTGAGGTGAAGTAGTAGACTACAGGGTCCAGGCAGCAGTTCAGAGTGGCCATGCACAGAGTGATGGGGTAAAGTGTTCGGGCAAAGCGCTCCACAGCGCAGTTAGCCAGGGCCTGGGTTCGCACCAGGGCGTATAGGAAGAGGATGGAGTTATAAGGGACGAAGCAGATGATGAAGATGGCGAGATGGACCAGGATCATCCGCAGGACGCGTCTCTTGCTGTCGCAGCCGTGACCGACGGTCATCGGGCGACGCAACGTCCGAAGAACCAGTGAGGAACAAACCAAGTTGGCCAACAGGGGGAGGAGGAAACCAACAATCTGAGAAGATAACAAGAAGTAGAACAAAAAATTAATAAAGGAAAAGTGGAACCACAACTAGCAGGAAACGTTTCCACAACACTGGCTAACATTACCTACAAGTTCTAACAATGTTTTAAGGAAAACATTTTAATCTAATGCTCAAAAGACATTTCTTATTATTTGAAATAATGTTTCTGTAAGTTTAAAAGAGAACTAAGACAGACCGTTTTAACTTTCAGAGGATGTTGACAGGATGCTGTCAGATTATGTGACATGACAACAAAAGAACGTTATCAAGCCAACATTCAAAAAATGCTTTCCAGATATTATCCATCCTCAGAAGGCAGAACCCAGCCAGAATATTTTTGTTTTAAGAACATTCTAAGAAGGGTCTGATAGTGTTTTCAGTGGGAGGTTTTCTTTTAGTTCTCAGAATGTTGTTCTTAAAGGCAGGATTAACTTCTCAAAAGACGCTATAAAAAATTGATTTGGTAATTATTAAAATTAACAAAGGTAAAACATTTTTCCCTGAATATTCTGAGGATGTTCTGATAATGTTGCTGTTGATCACGTTCTTTTTTATAAAACGTTACCACAATGTTACATAACAACGAAGAAAAAACTTCAAGAACATTTTTAGTGTCTTTAGAGAACTTTATCCTGCCTATGAGAACAACACTCTACAAAGGAACTTTATTTAAATTGATAAATATCCTTAAAACGTTCTGTAAACATTACATTCAAAAGTCAGTACAAGATCAGAACTTTTCGGTAATGTTAGCCGATGTTGTGGGAACGTTCTCTGTTAACTGGGAATGTGTTTTCTGTCATTTTATATTTTGGCAAAGGTGGAACATTTTGCCTGCGATGTTCTGAGGATGTTTTGGGAATGTTGTTTATTTTTTATAAAACGTTCCCACACTGTCACATAACAACAAAGAAAGAACGTTCTAGAAACAACATTCTGAAAAATTTCAAGAACATTTCTATAGAGTCTTTAGAGAACTTTATCCTGCCTTTAAGAACAAAATTCTGTGAACAAAAAGAAAACTTCCTGCTGAAAACATTACTAGAACTTTGCAGAGCTTTCTCAGAACGTTTTTAGAACAAAAAAACATACAGTTAGGTTCTGTTTTCTAAGGCTGGGATAACATCTTGAAAACAGTTTTGGAGTGCTGGTTTGTTCTTATGTTGTTATCATTTAACAAAATCTGACGACATCCTCCAAACATCCTGTTGTGTTGTGAGGGTTTAAACGTTCCATCTCAGTTAACTGCTAACCTCGCAGGAACATTATTTGAAATGTTAAATATCCTTAAATTTCGTTACGTTCTTTAAACATTAGATTTAAAGGTATTCTCTGCTAGCTGGGAATGTGTTTTCTAGCAATGTTGCCTGCCATATTCTGAGGATGTTCTGGGAATGTTCTGTTTTAAGGACATTTTTAGAGTATCTTTAGAGAACTTTATTCTGTCTTTAAGAACAACATCCTGGGAAATAAAATTAATTTTCCTGCCAAAAACATGACTAGAAATTCTCTGAATGTGTGTAGAACAAAATAATTTCAGCTGGGTCCTAACAGTGATGTCTTTGGTTGTCTTAATAAAGAATAATAGGTGTATTAGTGGTGTGCATGTTAACGTGTCTCCATTCACCTCGATGAAGATGGTGATTTTGGACAGGTAGGTTCTCCAGGTGCTCTTTGAAAATCCTTCGAAGCAGGTGGTGGCTCTGTTGGTGCTGTTGATGGTGGAGAAGAAGGTCACCGATATCCCGCCTCCCACGATGGTCAGCCACACGGCGGCACAAACCAGCGCCGCGTTCCTTCGCGTGCGGATGGAACGTGACCGGAAAGGGTAGACTATGGCCAGGAAGCGGTCCACGCTGATGCAGGTGAGGAAGAGCATGCTGCCGTAGATGTTGGTGATGAAGGCTGTTCCTGACACCTTGCACAGTCCGTCTCCAAAGGGCCAGTGGCGGTTCACGTTGTAGAACACCTTGAAGGGTAGCGTGAAAACAAACACTAAATCTGACAACGCTAAGTTAGTCATAAACATTGTGGTCTCATTGCGCATCTTCATCCGGAAGCAGAACACAAACAGGGCGGCGCAGTTGGTTATCAGGCCCAAAACAAAGACCACACTGTAAACCACCGAGTACAAGTTGTACTTGAAGGAGTCGTCAATCCCACAATCCTCCATTCCAGTCTCGTTCAGCACCAAGCTAGCCATGGTGACAGCTCAGATGGGGAGGGGGTCTCCGCCAAAATAAAGGGTGCACAAAAGCGGTCAGGAAAGGAGGGGGGGCTGGAGCGGATATCTGGGGATCGGAGGTGTCAGCAGGGGACCCACCAGTCGAGCGCCCTTCGAGTCATCGTGGACACACAAACGGAGGCAGAGACAGTCAGGATGCAGGACTGTCGGTTCTCCTGCAGAGAGAAAAGGAAAAAGCACTCAGTCACTTCCTCGCTATAAAAGTTGCAGAAACAAGAAGAAAAACGTTTCAGGTCTCCAGAAGATGCAGCGGACGTGTTTACACCATTAAACAAAGCACCTGTTGAAGAATATGGTTGGCATGTAATGTTCTGAAGAAATCACCAAATGGAGCCAAAATTGTAGGATACAAACACAACCTCCAACAAATATTTGTTTGGACAAATGAGCCAGTAATGCTCCACTATTTATCAGCGTCCAAGATCCATCCACTACCAATAAAATCATCCACTTTTCTTTTAAAGATCATCAAAATATCACCAACACATCCGCAGAATCTCAATATAAACCATACAGCTGTACGACTTATACCACTGCAATATATTTACATAGGAAGTCAGTGAAGTGCCTTGGAATAATGTAAAGTTGCACAAACTGTAAGTAACTTAAAAAATATAGAATTAAAAACAAACAGTGTCACTTAGATGTTTGAAAAGCAATTTTAAAGCATGGGTTCTGTTCAATTTATGTATTCATGCAGCTTTAACACTAAGATAAGTTTGTTCATATATGTGCATGTTTGCTATTTGTCAATATAAATACAACTCTGTTCAGTTACATGACGGTGTGACATGCAGCACTCAGTTGGACTATGACATGTAAATAGCTGCAATAAACAGAGGCATGTGCTGCAGATTGACTGCAGAAGAGAGCAAACTCTCTTTACATCTCATCTACATGCATTCATGGACCAGTGTTTAACAGCTCAATGCAGAATCCACTTCCAACCATTAAAGCACAGAAAAGAGTCCATGGCCAAACTCCAGCTGGAAGAAGTAAATAACTCAGCATGCTGGCTTTATGGGTGAAAAGCAGTGCAGAGCTGCTCCCACCACCACACAACTCAACACAACTCTGCTGCACACTAAATACAATAGTTCTGTCAAATGTTTACAGTGATTTGACATTGTGAAAGACAATGAGTTTTCTAGCTGTTTACTTGAATGTGTGATGTCAGACTGTTGGGAATGTGTGGAGTGAAAACTGTCTTATCTGTGCCACAGTGTTTAATGAACAGTCTTGATATTCCACATCCACAATAAACTTCATTGTGAACGTGTTGCCCAAAGACTCCAATCATGAAAATGCATGTTTTTCACATATAACAATGAAATCTTTACAAGTCAAATAATCATGTGTGCATTTCTGTAATTTGTCATAGTCATAAAACCAACTTAACAGAAAAATTCCCACGCAAAAAATATCAACTGATTTGGATTTGACAGAGCAGCAGACTATTTATATTTACATGTATTTCTCAAAGATCAACCTTGATTGTCTTTGGCGACATCTACGGCCATAAGCATTAATTGCAGGTGTGGTTTTTAACCACACTCCCCAGAGATCCATTTTCATCTGTGTGACGTTGTGAGCCAGGTACACTAGGTACCTGGGCATCCATAACAATAGAGGTCAGCACACATGAAAACGACATGGGAATAATGTCTTGAAGCAAGGAAAAAAAAAAGGAGAAGATAACAGTACTCCGCTTTACACAATGGTGAATTAAAGAGTGACTCTGGTGCATCAGATCTGCCTTCTCTGTCTGGCAGAAATATAACTGCAGGGTGTGCAGCTTGTGATTTTGACAGAAATGTTGCTTCACAAATCCTCATTTGGTGAAAGACGCTGGCCTAAAAGATATACATTAAATTAAAAATCTTCAAGGCTGCCATTTTTATGTGCTTCAGTTTAGAAGCCACACATCGTTTTACTGCACCTGCTGCACAGAAAAGAATAAACTGTAGCGCTGCTTAAATCCCAACAAACACAGACACAGCGTGATGAACTGCACACAATCGGCAGTTTTCTCAAGACCCAAACCACAAAGGCGTGTGCCAAATAAACAAGAGCATTAACTTAATTGCTAAACTCCGGCAAAACAGAGGTTTGTAGTTTTCCTCTGCAACTTCACGTCTCTCAGCTAACCCTCTAAACCCAAAAACCCACTGGTGGGTTTGAAAGGAATGTTTTCTTTTAAAAATCACCAAAAACACATTTATCAGAGCGAGAAACTGTAAAAGCAGAAAAGAATCATTGGATTTATCCCTTTAACAACAGTCCTTGAGCACATCAAGGACTGTTAGAAAGTAGTAAATCCAGGAAATATAACCTAAAAAAAGCTTAAAATGAAAAAAATATTAAAATGACATTTTTCTAACAGCTACTACACGTCTTAATAAAAAATGTCAACAAAAATAAATCATTTACAAAACATTCTGCACTCATCAGAGCAACGAAGAAGCCATGATTTACGCAGCTGTGACCAACAATCACCCAACAAGAATCTTCATGTGAACTACAGGCTGTGTTTACACTGAGCAGACAGGAGACATCAAGATAGAATGAAATGAGAATAAAAAATCCTGATCTTAAACTTGACCAGTAAAATAAATGGAGCATGGCTCAAAAAACAGTAAACAGAGGAGTGAGTTGTTAGAGGATAAATGCAGCATGGTGAAACATCTTTCTAGGGATGACGTGCAGAGTAGCGTTAAACGCTGAGTTCAAAGAGGCTGCAAATATGCAAATATTCAACTATTTATAACATGTGGAGCCTTCATTTTTCCATTTTCTCCCAGAATTGGTAACATCTGTGAGCAAACATACAGAGGTACATAACTTTACAGGGCAGTGAAAAATGAGACCACAGTGAGTAAAAATGTGACAGAAGCAAAAAAGATGGTCAGAAAATGCTTCAGGTTCAAAGGGTTGACACAATAATTTCAGTTTAGTAGTCACAAGGAGTTTTACAAAGCATGTGAAAACTGTTGTATAATATATCTTGAGGCACAGAAGAGATGTTTCCAAATTAAGACCGGACTGATGTTACCAGGATTTTGTGGCAAACGTTCAAATTCCTGCACTAAAAGCTGAAGTGTTTGTTGACACTGTCAGGTTGGATTATGGCAGATGCAGGATGCAGCACTTTTGACCTACATTCATACTAAAAGCTCAAGAAGTTCTAGCCTCTGTCACATTGATTTTGACTGTCTTGTTATCCTTCCTTGCTGAAGTGTCTCTCAACTTTATAGGAGTGCAATTCCAAATCGCTGCTTTAAACAGCTAAACTGGCCTTATCTTGTGTTATGCAACAGAGCTAAAGCGGCAGTGAGGTGGTTGGCTGTTCTGCCGTCTTGTGTTAAAAGCCCAGAGAGTCTCATAGGATTCCCTCTGTCTTTTCAACACACACACACAAACACAAAGGCAGGGCTGTGAGTGTGAGCAGTCCATCAGTCGTGTCCTGTGCCAGCTGCAGTGTGACATCTTTACTGCGTTTTCACACGCCTCCCTAAAAGCCCCACAATGCCCTCACTGTACCCATCTGCAGCAAACACACTCATATAGATGCAAACGTGAACACACAAGCAGGCAAACTCTTACATGCGCCACACACAAACACACACTATAGTGCTGTGTGTACTGTGGCTCAGGCCCAGGACCCCTGACAGTGCCGGCTTCATATTCAGCTGATGTTGTTTCTGCAGGGAGTCCAGTCTATAGAACGTTGAGTTTGGCTGCGATACAGTTTATGTTTGAAAGTAAGAAGAACCTCCACCTCTGCTGCAGATCTGGAGCTGAGGCTCGCATGCTTGATTTCATGCGCAGGTCGTGGACAGCTGCACAGTTATACAGGGTTTCCCCCCGCAGCCGACCGCAGCAGCGACAGAAACAGGCCTCTGGGACCCGCTGATACGAACAGATCGAGTTCAGGCTCAGCTCACATCCAGCTGTTCCTTTCTCTCACATGCTTGGGGAAAACAGGGCTGAAGGTGGAGGACAGGCAGGAGCTCAGTGTCCTGTTGGAGAGGACATCTTCACAGGCTTACAGAGTTTTCAATGAGGAACGTCACCTAGTACCATGAACACATGAACCCTTTAAGTATTACTTCTCAAAACTTCTACTTTTATAGGAACAGGAAGTAAATTAGGCAAATATTTGGACATTTGTAATGATCAGAGGTTACCATAATCCTCTCTCTCTTTCTGTGGTTGTAATTTGAATATTTGGACAGTTACTCAGACAAACAAGCAGTTCTGATAATCCCTTAAAGAACCTCTACTTTTGTAAGAGTAGAAAAACAATTAGGCAAATATTTGAACATTTACAGTGATCATATGTCACTGTAATTATCTGCATTCAGTTATAAAAATGCAAAAATTTGCTATTTATTTCTTTTTTCCGTGGTTGTAATTGGAATTTTTGGATGGTTGCTCTGACAAAACAAGCAATTTATCATGAAATCTTTGAGCATTCCTTAAAAGCCTCTGCTTTTGTTAGAGTACAAAGTAAATAAAGCAGATATTTGAACATTCTTATTGATTAAAGGCCATCATAACTCTTGGGATTCAGTTTTAAACAAGCAAAAATGTACTAATTTCCCTGTTTCTGTGGTTGTGATTGGAATATTTGGACAGTGACTCTGACAAAACAAGAATTTCGAAGATAATTTGAGATTTGCAGATATGTGACGGGACCATTTCTGAACCAAACTCTAAATCTGCATGATTATCTCATTAAGACACATGAAATAATCAAGAAGCAGAGTTTAGCAAAACTGTTTTCTAAACCAAAACGTGGAGTAAAATGAGGCACTGACTGGACTGTGATTGAATCAGCTCCTGTAAGTTGTGGTGATGTGTAACAGAGAATTGCAGGTGTTAACTAATGCTCTAATTAAAATTACACAGTACATTCACAGTGAACAAACATGCCCTCTTGGTTTTCACCTACTTGTTGAGTCACTGTCATTTGGTGGTAAACTGCATTAGCCAGTATTTAAAGGTGTTACATGTATATTAAATCACAACCTATTAGAAGTCTGGTCATTTGCAGTGTGAACATTTTTCCAGTTGTAAGCTGTTTCCTGATAGGTCAGCTGTCTACAACCGTTAACAAAAATGATTTTTCGTGCGTAAAATTGTGCGTAAACCAGCTTTTAGCAGCAGCTACTCCAAAGTTTTCCTCTATCTAAAGTCAGCACATGCTCTCATCAGCTTTAAAACAAAAAACTTGGTGTGTAAAGACAAAGCAGAGCAAACTTACTGTCAGCTGAATGGATGGTGACAGCTCACCTCCTGGATGTTTGTCCGCTTGGCAGCAGCGCAGCGGCGCAGCTGTCAAAGGGGGACAACTCCACACTTTTCCCCTCAGAAGTTTCTCTCCTCCTGCTGCTGCTGCAGGTCAGCCTTCAGAGCGGCTTATTTGGGAGTTTCTCCTTCGACTGCGAGTCAGACTGTAACTAAACAACGCGGATAACCGGCGGCACCGTTTTTAAGCGACTCCTGCGGGTGTGAGTTCTTCCATTAATCCTGACGACTCGCTCCGTCCGCTCTGGGTCCGCATCAGTCCACCGCGCCTGCTCAGCCGGGCCGTGTGCGCGGGCGTGTGCATGTGGAGAGCTGCTTTCACGGTCACAGGAAACGAGACAATAGCACCTCGGCTGGTCACGGGGGAGGAGAGGGGAGGAGGGGGCGTGAATAGAGGACTATGGAGAAGGAGGAAAGGACTAAGAGATCTATCTATCTATCTATCTATCTATCTATCTATCTATCTATCTATCTATCTATCTATCTATCTATCTATTTATCTATCTACCTACCTATCTATCTATCTATCTATCTATCTATCTATCTATCTATCTATCTATCTATCTATCTATCTATCTATCTATCTACCTACCTATCTATCTATCTATCTATCTATCTATCTATCTATCTATCTATCTATCTATCTATCTATCTATCTATCTATCTATCCATCCATCCATCCATCCATTGGTGTCCTTGGTATGTTTTACTTCAGTACTCGATAAAGGTTCTTTGTAACAAGTAAAAGTCCTGCACTGAAAATGTTGGTGTGAAAGTAAAAGTACGTATTATCACATAAAAATGTACTTGAAGTATTAAAAATTCTTAATGTCACTCATTTAGGTTGATAATAGTGATGACTTTATTTATACAGCAGCTTTTAAAAACAGAGTGTACACAGCACTTTACAGGCCTAAAGAAAGGCTCTCAGGAAGCCCATTAAACAACAGCAGGCAAAACAGGAAAATAAAGACCAGAGAAGTAAAAAGCAAAGAGTTAAACACGGTAAACAGCACAAAATAGATTACTTCAACATAATTAAATCTCTAAGGCAAACACCAACTGATATAAATGAAGTCATAAAAGCACCAAAAATGCCGTAACGCTTTAAAGAAAAGAATGTATAGAATTTTTAAAAAAAATAGAGGGTAAAACTATCAAAACAAGGGTAAAAAATGTATAACTAAATAAAATAAATAATTAATTAAAAAGAGAGAATAAAACGGATTAATTAAATAGACACCATCACATAAAAAAAAGTCTATACATGGGTTTTAAGAAGTGATTTAAAAGAAGACACCAACATTTAACAAGTTTTAATGTTCAGGTTAAAAGCCTACTATGCTATTTATTATGCAAAGTTGTTAATACACAAATGTACCTGACTAATGTTGACTTGAGGTTACAATACTACAATGTTAGTTATTATAAAAACATAACTGACTAATTTGTCCCTGTGACTGTTTTGCTGCTACATAATATGTAATTTGATTTTTGCTGCATTAATGAAAGAGCAGAATTTTATGAGTTCAAACTCATTTTGAATTCATTTGTTTCCAACTGCAACTAATAGCTATTTTATTTATGGATAAATCTGCTGATTATTATCTCCATTAACCAACTGGTTGTTTGATTTGCAAAAATCCACAACAGTCGTCACAAAAGCTGCCAGTTTTCTCAACTAACTGATTAATCGACTGATCACTTTAGCTGTAAGTGTATAAATTGTTTTCTAGTTTAATTTATAACAGCACATCAGATTTTGTAAGTTTGTCAAGTACTTTGCTTGCAAATATCAATATGTAAAAGAGTGAAAATAAAAAAGACTCAAGTAAAATTCAAGTTCCTAAAATTCGTACGTATCAGTAGAGCAGCTAAACAAATGTACTTAGTTACGCTGCAGCTCTGTGTTGTAGACATCAGGGATCTGTGGGGGCTCATCCCAACCAGATGTCTTCAAATGCTGCTACACATGAATGAATTTAATAAAAATGACAACATCCCAATTCCAATGATCTAATCTATAATCACATTTCCTGACGATGTCTTTTCACCGAAGTAAACTACTGGCAGTACTTTCATTTAAAAACACATAACTGTTCTCTGTCCTCAGATAGCTTTCATATTGTTTACTGCGTCTAAAAAAGTACAAAAAAACACAAAATGACTCAACAGAATAGCAGAGGTTAAAGTGTGTGTGAAGCTGTGGGTGAATTTTTCATGTTTTTTTGCAATTTTTAGACTTTATTCATAGCAGTGACCAAAACATTTCTATAAAAGCAAAGGCAAGTACAACAATACAGGCCCTGAAAATGTTGATATATCCAGTCAAATAGACCATTTTCTCATTCTTTAACTTTAATTTCATATCACTCACTGTAAGCAATGTGAAAACTAGAAACATTACCAGTCTGGAAAATGCTCAAATACTTAAACTAATATGAGGTGTTTGTGTCTGAGCTTCTCATAGTCAGTGACCGACACATTCCCAACAATCGACAACAGGCTTCAGACCTGCTAATAACAGACCTAAAGTGGAAAAAAAAAGGTTACGTAAAAAGAAAGTATAATTAAAGTTCAAAATGGAAGTGACATCTTTGGTGCGCCTGCCAATTTCACACAGGCCAAATACACAATTAACTGTGGTGTGTGATACCTCAGAATAACAGCATGCTGCTATTTTGGCTGATCAAAGTCCTGCCACACCATTGTTGTAACACAATCATAATGTCTGAGGCTACCAAAAGGGTTATTTTTAACCAGGTGACAGGGCGGTGTTGGACAGGTTCCCATTGTGTTCAGGCTGGCATGGGGCTACTTGTGCATGTGTGTGTATGTGTATGTGTGTGTGAGCGTGTATTTGTGTGCGACGGAGAAAGAGGGAGGCACTTGACAGAGGGGAAGTGGTCTTTGGGGGTAGCGTCTGGCAGGCTCACCACTCCACAATAGCAGCAGGGAGGACAGGACATCCTGCTTGCTGCATAAACTGAACCCAGACACACACACACACACACTACTCGACACACCGCCAGATGTCTTTAACCGTCTTAATTGTCGGTGTTGAAGAACATGCATTTAAAGAAGCATGACTCACGCAGTCTGATGAAGCCATATTTCCTTTAATTCCGTTTCATAACATGATGCCTCCATTTACAGAGCCTGAACATGTCGCTGCTTCATTAGCTGGAATCTAAAGTGTTTTCCGTTAATGTGGTGAGACGTAGGCTAATTTCAGCCACAATGACAGAAGTCTAGTTTAATTATAGAGCACATTTAAAACAACAAACACTGACCAAAGTGCTGGACAACAGTTTAAGACCAGAGAAAGATCTTATAAGATAACAAATAGTCTCTACTCTGGCTGGATTATATGCCACATCAAAGTACTAAGTCTTTAAGTAGGATTTTGAAGGATTTTGGAAGCCATAAGTGGGGGAAACCAGAGTTAAGCAAGATATGCTTAACCTGGACTGTTCAAAAACTCCTAAATCAGTTCTGAAACAAACATGGAACCACTGTATCACTCAAAGGCTGAAATAGGAGTAGTGTGGTTTCACTCATGGCAAGGCGAGCTGCGGCATTTGCAGGCATGAGATGGATGACATACCTATGTAAAGAGAGTTACAGTCGTTGAGAAATGAACCAAACACAGAAGCACCAACAACTGCAGTTCCTGGAGTGTCCACATGAAGCTGGCTCCAAAAGTGAGTCAGTCCCCATAGAACCCCATGCCAAAATGTCAAACTTTACAGTAGAAAGAAACATGTTGACAACCTGCTACAAAAAACAATTTAGGTCTCTATAGCAAATTTCCATGTTCATGACAGCTGTGCATATATATAACTTACCCGTTTTAATTGCATTAAGATTTAAAAGTTATGCATATTTAAGTGTATGGCCACTCTGCTCCATCTGTTTGCTTATTTATGGAGTAGGGTGGACTCTAGCACCACTGTTCAGGAAACCCATGGGTGAAGTCACAGAGGGTTCGTCCATCTTTATATTCCATCACTGTGTAGTAATCTGGATGAAATAAAAGAATGGAACAACTGAATTAATGGTATTGGACCAGTTTTAAGTCTTTTATTGATTGTCTGTTGTTGGGGTCTAAGGGGTGAAGATGCAGGTCAGGACACACTAAACAGTGTAGGAAAGGTCAGTGTGGAAAATAATGCTTCATAAAGGTTCAGAGGATTTGTACATTTTTCCCCTTTGATAGTCACCTGCCAACAACAAATTCCAGTGTGATCAACAGAAGTGCTTTAGACTAAATGTCAACGTGAGTATGTAAGCACACTTATGTACATCATCTATAACGTTTATCATTCACCGTCTTAGTTGAATGTGTTAGCAAACTGACATTTGCTCATTAGCATTAAACATGACAGCTGTTCAGGGGAATTTAATGATTTTACAATTTTGACCTGATGGTGGCGCCAGATGAAATGTTAAGAGACTATTAAAATTATTACAGTTTGTCCTGAGGGAAACATAAACATCTGCTCAAAGTGTGATGCAACTGATCCAGTAGTTTTTGAGACATTTCTGTCAGTATAAAAGCGGCCACCATTGCTGCTTTAGTGTGGCTAACATTATGAACAACACATTCTCATGTCTATTCGTAAAAATGTCACATTAAAAGCGCATATTTTCCAGTTATATTGCTTATAAAAAGTGTGGAGTCTCCAAATTATTGAAAGTCTCACATGATCCCAGAATGTCTTTTCATTTTCAGCTCAAAATACCACAACAATGTTCACTTATACCATGACTGCTCCTGGCTGTAGCCCTGTTCTAAACCCACTATTTCAATGTCTGTAGCTTTGAAAGCATCTGAGCTGCTGCTATCCCCGCCTCCTTCCGGAAGAAGACTTTCTCTGCATCAGCACAGAGTGAAACAGTTAACCACAGCTGCCAACAAAGATGTAAATGAGTGTGTCAAATCAAAAGTTTTTATTACTACTAACTTTCTATGTGAGTGATCACTTTGCTGGGAAATATTGCAGAATTCACTGCACAGCTGTTGTTTTTAACTTGTGTTTGGTGAGTTTGTCAGATGATGCTATGTTTAAAGGATCAGTGGCGGATTGGCGTGGCTATGAAGTGACTACTGTTGGTTGTGAATGACTCATCTAGCAAGCCGCAGGCAGGCTTATGGAAAGTTTGAGCTAGATAACCACTGGTTACCCATTTGCTACGTCGCAGCTCTTACTGGTTTTAACGCTGAGAGGATTTCTAGTTGTGGGCATTTAAAGGAATGTTGATGTAAATGTCTTCATATCTTAACAGCTTTCACTGCACACCTTGAAGTTTCTAACAAACACACAATACAAACATATTTGATTTTCACTGTATGGGACCTTTAAAAACACCTCACAACTCCAGCCATGTGATTCACATGTTTTCTGACATACCCCACAAAAGACAGATGGTTTTGCATAAATAAACTGAATTTTGTGCCAAAAGCGCAAGGGGCCACGTCACCTGTCAGTCATTCCAAAACTCACCTGCTTCATGTAGCCTCCTCAAAACCAAGTCTGACAAGATGAATGAACAACTTAAAACCAGCTCTGACAGGGTGATTGTGCAGCTATCCTGTAATGATGTCTGTCTGACAGTCAACGCAACCAATTACCAAGAGACAAGTCTAATAAAGTCTGAGGCAGACCATGAAATGAAGTGCTGAAATCTGTTGAATGGATGAACCAGGAGACATGTATGGTTTGACTGGAGAGCAGAAACAACCCCCAGTCCTTGTACACTCTCCTCCCTCCTCTCTCTCTGTGTTTGGTAACGGTAACTAAGCTGTGCTGCCTGGGCCAAGGCTTTGTGAGTCACACCAACCAGAACAAAGACCCCATTACTGCAGCCCCGCTCCTCCTTCTGCCTCCACCTCCCCTCTGCTCCGACCCCTCTGTCCTGCTCTCCTTTAATGCGATGATGAGTGTATTTCCTTCGCCTTCCTCCCCTTGCCTCCGTCCATCCTCTCATTCATTGGCTCCAGGAGGGTTTAGGGGCAGCCCCGTCGTGCCGTACATACCTCTGCCCTGACAACAGTGCCGGACAAAGGCAGCGAGGCAGTACGACACAGGAAGCCTCGAGCTTTATGGGCTTTATGGACTGATATTAACATGAGTGCAATGGGAGCGTCCTGAGTGTGTCTGTCTGTCTGTCTGGAGATGACCTTTGGTCCCGAGAGGCAGCGTTCAGCTCTGACCTGATTGGAGGCCAGTTCCTGCACAGCGGAGAGGACACCGGATCAATGGTGCTGGCTGTGACGGAGGCCATGGAGGGAGAATCTGCAGCTGAAACCTCAGAGCAGGAGCTGTTTACCCCACAGCACTGATAGGTGCAGCATGGGCAGCCATGGGTGAAGCAGACAGGCTGACCAGACTGACCCCGGCCTGTGCAGACGGAGCTGTTTGTCTCTGTGATATAACGTGCTGACGTACCTCCTCTCAGGGTACATACAGTGAAAAAAGTCAAAGATTTTATCAGTTCTTCTCCAAAAGTGCTCTTATTGATATAAATTGGAACAACTAAAGGGGATAATTGAATTTAATCAAATTCTAATCCGCTTTATTGGTTTGAAACAGCAAATAAAGGACTTATGTTACCAAATACCGACGTCATGGAGTCAAAATGCCTGAATGTCTCCTAATCACTCAAAAAAGAATGTCCATGTCTTCTTTCTCCAACAAATTTTATAGGCACAACTTTTTTTTTAATCTAACGGGAAGTTCAGTTGTACTTTCTGTGGCTTTCATTTTAAGGCAGCTTTCTAGAAAAGGGAAATCACAGACTCTTAAAATGAAGCCTATCCATCTTTTTTTCCAGCATAAGAATCTTAATACTGCATCAAAACCTCCATTCTGTAAGAATTAATAATAATAACTGACTTTAGTTCAGCTCCGATCTGCTTCTTTGGTGTAGTACAGCACATAAAAGACTTATGTTACCAAATACCAACACCATTAAGTCAAAATCTCTAAATATCCCTTAACTACTCAGAAGAAAGCCTCTTTATGTCTTGTTCTTCTTCAAAGCATTAACATTATAACTTATTGGGAAATTTTCTTTTAAGGTATATTTTAAAGTAACTTTCTAGATATTTACTGGGAACAGCACCTTAAAATGAAGCCTTACCAACTTATTATCAAACATGAAGGTCTAAATATTGCTTCACAAACTTCCATACTGCAACAAATAAAACTCATTTTTACTAATTGAAGTTGTCAGGCCAGCCTCTTTTAATCATTTGTGTTTTTCTGCCTTGCTATTTAAATTGTACAGCACTCTGGTTTAACTTTCCTTGTTATTAAATGTGATTTATTAATACATCTGACTCTGATATTAGTTACCACAGTAGAAGAAGCAAAGTCTAAATAATTAACCACATAAACCAAAATCAGTCCTATGGTCATTTTTTGCTCCTGTCATGTTTTTACTCACTGTGGCCTCATTTTTCATTTCAGTATAAAGTCCTGCATCTCTATGGAAACATCACAACCATGACTAGAAGCAGAAGGATTTCAGACTAATTTTATGCAGTATAACATAGTTAGAATGTGAAGAGTTGAAGTCCTATGATTATTTGTTTTACAACAATGAAAATCAACCTGAAATCAACATGTACAACATTCCTCCAAGTGCCCACAGGTGTTACCAACCACATGCTGTACATAGACTGTTTGACCTGTCCTATTTACATTTTTACAACCTCTACAAAATAAGGTCTTTCTTTCTACACTGCAAATCAGCTCTAGAGAGATGCCTCCCCATGTTGAATGTATCTTTCAACAACTTGCTGACAACTTTCTACTTGTTTTTGAGCCATGCTGCATTTATTTCATTGATCCAGTGTGTTTCATTTTCCTTTCAGTCTATCTGCTCTGTGTAAACACAACCTACAGTTCACCGTCACTCATGGTTTCACAGCTGTGCTGAGGTTCGCAGAATTTCTTGTTTACACAGTATCTAGTGCAAAAGGTTTATTTAAATGAGGCATGTAGAATAAAGTTATTTTTGATTAATCATAATATTAAGCTTAGATTTGGTCTTTTTTCCTGGCAGAACAATATGTCACACATGATATGTTCATAGACTTTTATCAGAAAAGTTAAAAATCTCACAATTTTTTTCTGTTTTCAATGTCAAATAGTGTCATTTTGATGATTTAAAAAAGAAACCACGTGTTTTAAACCTGCTGTTGGTGTGGGAGTTCAGTGAGTTAAATGAACAATAATTAAATCCCATCTAACTGCTTCGGTTTCAGGGTCTTCGTATTATTCATGCTGGCCCACTGTAGCACATCAATGGATCAAAGCCACTGTCCATTTTATTTGGTTGCACCTGTGCATTTTCAGTTGCTGTACGACATGTTGAAAAAAAAATGCACAGTGCAAGTTAAATTGTTAAAATTGATGTTTAATCCCATGGCATGTTTGTTATCTTCAGAATACAAGGACTTTAACATGGCAGAGGGCAGTGTTATATACTGACAGTGAAGTAACACAGTCAGTCCAAAGGAGGGTGCTGTTGAACCGCATGTGAAAGCAAGAGAACATTCAGCATGTTAATGATGCCAACAACATAGCCTGCAGGGTTACATTCATGAAGAATAACAGGTTTGTATTTAATAAAATATGTTTTTGCTCTCCTCTAATGTTTTTGATTCTTTATTTCTTCACACTGATCTTTCACCCGCTTCGTCCCCTCACTTTGTCTGTTTTTGTAATTATCACAGTGCTGCTCCTTCTCTGGTCCTTGAACAGATGAACCTTGACTTGTTGAGGAGCACAAACAGCACCTATTGTTATTTTTAATAGCCTGACCTCCCACATTGTTTGGATTGTGAGTGGCAGCCACAGTGCCAAAGGACGACGGCTGCCAGACAGAGAGCATCTCGGGAAGGGAGCGACCATCAGTGAGTGTTCTTTACTCCTCTTCAGCCTGCAGTTCCTCAGTTTTCAGCCTCCACTGATTAGTTCCAGGAACACTTAGAGAAACAGCTACACACCAAAGCAGGCATCGTAATTAGGAGTTCCTCCGTCTTCTGCAGAATTTTGCACTTTATCAGGATCTCCTTACAACGAGTCTATCCTTCCTTCTGCTTGACACATCTCACATTGCAACAGTAAAATTTCAAATTTTGCTAAATTTCTTTTAAACATTAACTCTGCATTCAGGGTTTTTCTCCTCCTTGATCTCATTCTTTGAATCACAGCAGATGTTTCTCAGCAGTGACTGAGGTGTGTGATGTGGCATTTTCTCCTAGCATCGCAAAATGCAAGCAGTTTACTTCCAGGAAGTGGATCTTTCATCTTCGAGGTCATCCGTGACAGATTTGTGTAATGCGAGGATGATTGTGGTGGCTGATACCTGAGTGTGACACGGTGCTGCCTGTGTGCGCAAAAGCTGTGTGTGTTTGACGTTTGTCTTATCAGCCCTGACCTACCTTTGACTAGCATACGCAGAAAATGCTTTCCCACTAAATGTGTGCAGCATAGTAGGAAACTGACTGACTGGGTGGATGGAAGACATCAAGCAAATTAAACTGGCTCCATTTCTGCTAGTTAGAAAAAAACTACTGAGCCATCCCAGTTAGTTTTTTCTTTTTATTTATTAGCCTCACTGTACAAATGAGAAAAATGTAATGAGGGGCATATTTAACGCTGTGAGGAGCAACATTAAATAAAGCTCTATTCAGGATGCTGCTGTGTCCCGTTTGACACCACAAACGTTTCGTCCGTTAGTGTTGTGGTTTTTTTTGCTGAGCATCACTTCCTGGGCCGTGTGCCAGATTAAATGGTGGGGAGACTCTAGGATGGGAACAAGTTTACAGTTAGAAGCAGATCCTAATCTCTACCCGTTAAAATGTGAGATTGGTTTACTTCAAGAGAAATCTGAATGTACACTGAGGAAACCTTTGGTTGAAGATCCAACATTTAACATTACATAATATCTGCAGGGCTGCTGTGACTCATTCATTACACTAAAATGTTTACTTATTGAATTCTGAAACTAAATACATTTGCTAAACTGCTCCACCTAAGTACTACATTGAGGTACTTGTACTTTACTCAAGTATTTCTTTTTTTTTTAACTTTATGCTCCACTGCACTGCATTTCAGAGGGAAATATTCTACTTTCTACTCCACTACATTTATCTGACAGCTTCAGTTACTATAAAGGTACAGATTTCACACAATCGATAATAAAACAAGCTTTTTGAAAGACAGCACCATTCTTTTGGGCTTCTGACAAAGCGTCTATTTAAGGTCACATTTCAGATGTCTATGAGGCGTTAACACCTCCACCAGATGCTGATTTTTATCTCTGAACTTCTCACATGGTTTCATTTCAGTCAGTGATCCGATATCTAACCGAAAATCAAAGATTAGAGGAAAAAGTTAAAAACAGAAAACATGTTTGTGAATTAGAATTTAGTTTTGTCGTGTTTATCTTCTGTCCCTTCATGCAAACCTGTATATAAAGTAGGTCGAACCTGCAGCAGCTGCAACAGTAACCTGCTGCCGACACACTGATGCTTCACTTTTAATCATCTAAAGATGTCATGTATAATCATTTATCAGTCAGAGGAGCCAAACCAGTACTTCTACTTCAAGACTGCATGTATATTTTGCTGCTAAAACTTATGTATTTTGTTTAAAAGTGACTTTTCATGAAGCACTGTTACTTCTAAGTATTTTTTACACTGCCATATTTATATTTTTTCTTAAGTAAAGAATCTGAGTACTAACCCTTGTTTTTCCTTTTTTTACTTAAAAGACATGCAATGTTGAAAGAAAAATGCACAACCTTATATGAAAAGTACAGTACTATCCACTGCATTCATTAAATATTATTTTATTAAGTGAATAAAAATACTATTTAAATAGCAAGATACAGTATGTTATTTGACAGACATTTAATGAAATGAGCTTTTTCTTCTCTGTGGTTTGCTGTTGAAGACGGCATAATGCAGCCATGAGTTCACCAGCCATAAAGTCCTCCTCAGGCAGAGGGAGAAGGTCGGCAGGCCCAGAGAGAAGCTCTGAGAGACTTTCAGTGTTGTTGGATACATCTCGTGTTTTAGGTCCTGCACAAGCCTCAAGTAAAGCAAATACACGAGTTCCAGCAGCACAAGTATCCAGACCAGACCACAGCTGAGCAGCGCCCAGTGAGAAGTCCTGAATCTGCGAGTCTGTTGAGGCCAGCGTGACACTAAGGTGGCCTCCAGTCCCAGCAGCCCCAGCAGGAGCAGAGAGGCCAGCTGGTGAGCGTCAAGCAGCTGCTGACAGAGCACGCTCATGGCCTCCCTCCACCAAATTGGCCTCCCTTCCTTCATTTCACAGCCTGAATCCTCCGCCCAGCGGCCCAGCGTCGCTCCCAGCTGAAGAGCCCACTGCAGCAGTACCAGGCTATCTGTGCTGGCCAGCTGGCCCAGCAAGACAGTGGAGGGTTTGGTGGAGATGTGAGGGGAGCGCAGCAGCAGCAGGGCCAGCAGGCTGAACACACTGCCCACCAGCAGGGGGAGGCCTGCTCCATGAGGGAACAGCAGCACAGTCAGCAGCTTGAGCAGTAAGAAGCGACGCAGCCATTCTCTGGAGAGGACGCCTCCTGCAGCCGAGCCGGGCCAACGCTGGGAGCTGATCTCCCAGACCGACTTCAGAACTTGATGTGATCTGCAAAGATTCAACAAGCTCAGTGTCACGCTTACTTTAAACAGTCTAAATATTGTCTCTCAAACACTCACTGGAGTCTTATCTGGCTTCCACATAATTCTCTTCGCACCTTTTTTTTTGTTGTTATGACCATGCTACAGTGTTATCTAAATAGGCCCGGGCAAGCAAGCAAGCCACCAATAAATTCTTCAGTTTTACAAGCATCATTTAAGATGACTGAGGTTAAACTTCAACCAGTTAAAGTTCCAGTGAAAACACAGAAGTGTGTCTCGTTTTTAATTGAAAAATAACGGGTAACAGCGCCCATGAACAGCACATCGCACACTAAGGAAACTAAATCCAACTCAGTTTATGGCTTTTAAATGATAAAACAACCAAACAACATTATAAATGAATAACTTTTAGCATGTTTTTAGTGCTTTCTAAATAGAAGACAGTAGCTGGAATGGATATTATATTGAATTTGAAACATTTAACTCTTATTAATGGGACACATTAGCTTTTTACTCCTTCCAGCTCTGTGTCCTTCTTCCTGATAGCTAACTCACAGGCAAAACTTCTTATACGTTCATGTATCTGCCTTTAAACAGAGAATTCATTTGTGCTGGACTCACCTGTGTATATGCGGGGACTTTAAATTGAAGGTCATTGTCCTGTTTCACCTGTATATGGATTGGTAGCCTTTATCTCCCATGTTAACCCCTCATCCCGGCCTGATTGCCACAGCGCTGAAGCGAAAGTGTGTGAGGAAATTCTTCCTTGCTTCTCCTTTTAACTGCCTCAACTTCAACTCTACAGATGCCATCATGTCTCTGGAGTGAAGCCAGACTGCATCTGACTCATGATGGTGAAGAAGCTGTGCCTGAGGGGTTTCATTGCATCACTGACTATATGCCAGTGTGTTTTTCCAGGCAACACAAAGCCAAAAAAGGAGCTTTGTGTGGGGGCCAGGGAGTGAGCTGCTAATGTTAATATCAGGGAGTGAGCTGTTAAAATGCCCTGTATGCATCCAGGTGTGGATCAAGGAGCAGCTTCTAAAGAACCTTCAGGCATGTGGACTATTATACAGATAACAGAACCACATACAACCTGATTTATGTCCATGATCCCACTTACGGGAAACAACCCACACACGGTGGCAGTGTTTTGGATGTTGATCTAGGGAGGGTGGTTTGAACCATACAGGCGTATCCGTGACAACCAGGGTGTGACCACAATAATAACTCACTTCTACATCGCTGCCAAGTAATGTGACTTTCTTATGAATTGACTAATCGCGCGACTCACTTTGGATTTACGATATGTATTGCTTAATTCATCAGTTGCCGCACTTTTAGGCTATTCTTTTACCCCCAAAACTACAGTTTTCTTTATGTAAAAATGAGAAATGTGTGTCATCACTTGCCCAAAAGTTTCCCTGGTATCTGGTCATACAGCAAAATGAATAAATCAATCTCAGACTGTAATATTAACAACTTTCCTAATGGTCGATTGAAAACAGGTAGTTTTGCTAATAGTTTGGTGCACATGACACACTGGATGGCATTTAATAGGCGGGTGTGTGATTAAGATTGTATCATACTACACATGAGTATCTGTGTGTGAGTTCTGGCACGGACATGTGTGCTGAACAAACTGGAAAAATGTCAAATATGCTCAGAGTTAGAAAAAAGGAAAGGAAGATTGATGGTGGGGGTAACAGGATGAGGATATAAAACATACAGTTGAGTAATGAGGCACTAAACGGGTATTTACAAAGAATGCAGTGTTTCATGAATGGAAGAAGCTGCAATGTGGGAAAAAGTGATGCAGAGGTCTTCCAGCATTTTTGGAAAACTGATGGGAAAAAATGATGTTTTTTGATATTCATATTAGCTTTAGCTGTAATTTATGTTTAGCACAGTGAAAGTAAACTGGCTCAACCAAGGTGTCAAACACTGGGGACATTGTACAATCCCTGCTAAATACCAGCCTGTCATCCTGAGAATGTGAATGTGCGGATATTAGCATTTAGCTCAAAGCACTTTTGCATTTAAGTAGAAACTTGCAGGTTTTTTTTAAAGAGTTTTAAACAGATTTTTCAATTTTATTTGCAGTAATTTTACAGATTTTACCCTCTTTTGTTAAATGACAGACAATAAAAATTTTTAAAAATCACTGAAAAAATAGTCTTTACATGCTAATGGTAAAAAAAGAGATCAAACTGTAAATAATGTCCACATCAAAAATCTGTATTTTTATAGACAGCAATTTGTTCTTTCACAATGTTTGACTGTACAATTACACAATTTTTACCGTATTCATACCAGAAAAAATAAGTATTTTACAGATATTTGCTGTTACTCCGTGAAAAAAGTAGATTAAAGATTGAAAAAAATGATAAGTAATTTTTTAATTGTTATTTTACAGATTTTGCCTGTTTTGTTTAATTACACATAATATCTAGTAAAATCACAAAAAATGGTATTAATTTACATGTTGGCTGTAAAAAAAATCTGTTAAATAACCATACTGTTTAACTGCATTTAAATCAACAGTAAACTAACAGCAATTATTTTACAAATATTTGCTGTTATTTTAGCATTTTTTATAGTTTTTCAACCATACAGTTCTGTTTTGTTTTTTCTCGGTCTTGTTTCCATGAATCAGTTTGCCGAATAAATACCATACTGCCTTCAGGTTCCAGTCAAAATACCAAATAAGAATAAGTTGAATGTAAACACAGATTTTGTGGTATTATCTCTTTTTTCTAGCATTTATGAGAAACTGCTTTTTTGTTTAAATAACTAAGTAGCCTGAGCTTATTCCAGCAGGTGGATCAGGAGTCGATCACAGGGCTAACACGGACGGGCAGACAGCCATGCACACTCCTTCTAACAGCTAATTCAAAGTCACCACGTATAACCGACCATGCATGTCGCTGGACTGTGGAAGGAAACCGGAACACCAGGTGAAAGCCCACACAGGCGACAGTGCAAACCGTTGCCCCATACTGTTGCCCTGCCTGGACTATGTTCATGGGAAAACAGGGAAAAAATGGAAAAGATGCTACATTTCCAAACTTTGTGTGTAAGCAGTTGTTGTAGCTTTGATCCTGCACATGTGGTGTGATAACTAAACAATAATTATGTCTTTTGAATCATTTCCAACACTTTTAATGTATGTAATCCACATTAATTTCCCATGGCTTGCTTTGTGTGTGTGTGCAGCATGAAATATAGCAAAAATGCACACTTATATTCACAGATGATGAGGAAAATGTATGATCTGTAAAGTGGCACTATGGAGCAGTGGTTAGCATCCTGGACAAGACAGTTTCATGATTCCAGGCGTCTGGAACCTTCTGCAGAATAACAATAATAACGGCTAATGGGTGGGTGGTTGCATTTGACAGAATCATTTCAGGGAATGCCCATGATGCCTCCGATTACTTTGAATTCAGAGTCAATAAATATTACTTAATGCCGTGAAATGGAGTGTCCACAGTTTTACTCCTTAGTGGCTTAAACCAAAATGGGTTAAAGTGCTCATCATCAGATAAACAAAAACAGGAAGTTCCCTCATGCTGGGCTCTCTGGAGAGACAAGTACATTTCTCTAGTATTCTCTTTATAAACTGGCAGATTGATTCATCTGCCTGTTTGCTTAGACTCAATCAACGATTTTGGTTACATCTTTGGTTTGGGAGGTTATCTAAACAAGGCCTGGAAGTTTTCGTGCAAATAGGGGGGAAAAATTAAACACTGCAGCTTCGTAAAACCACATGTCCAAACATACTGCGGCTGTAGTATTAACCAATAAAATGCTATTTCATGTATGAAATTTACTCTATCATGTATGCACACATGCTTTTTTTCACTGACCTGAGGCATCCAGGATGTGCAAAACATTATCTTTACATCAGCACACAGACAATTCTGCATGTACAATGTCAGCAACAGGGAAACCACAAAACCTTTACATGTTGTTTGTTTCTGGCGGGTTTTTATCTCTGAGCTCTGCTTTGCGAAACAATCCACCAAACTGCTGAGATGAACAGTAAATTTCTAGAGAAACAAAGCGACCTACATAAACATCCCAGCATGCAGTTTTCACCATTTCTGTCAGAGCAACAAAGCAGACCATTTGAATTAAAAAAAAATTGGAATCCTCTTGCAATTTACAACAGATCCCAGCCCCAACAGACCACCCAGGTCCACGTATTAACTTTAAAAACCCTCCATTCACCTCAAATTCATTAATCTGTCTGTCCAGTCATGATGCATCAACTATATTTTTTAACTTAACTGGGGTGAACAGCAGCTTGACACCAGTGGTAATACATACAAATCATTAAGTTGATCACACTGTTGTTGTAATTGATGTGTATCTGCTCAGGACAAAGGCAGCTGCTCTCACTTCCATGAAAGGACTGTTGCATAGGCAGACGAGCTGCTGGGCTCAGGTCAAATATGCAGAGTGTCTAATAAACAAAATATAACAAGTGTTCATACTTCAGTGGCTACATAAGAGGCTTGACTGTGCCTTCCACAACAACTCATGCAAGTGTTATCTAATGAATCATGTCTATGGTTAGGATTTGTCAGCACGGCTGCTGTCTTTAACATTTTTATATTTGCAGCATCTGAAATGACCCACTCGGTTTACCAATTCCTCTTAGATTTTCTGTTATCTGCCATCAAATTACAGAGAAAGTTAGTCACTTCCTAGTTGGGGGCCAGTGGTGGTGCAACAGGTTTAGCCCCTGGGCTACTGATAAGAAGGTCAGAGGATCAAAACCCCACTACGGCCACTGTTGACCTTGAGCAATGCCCTCAACAACTGGCTGCTCCCCGGGCACTGCAGCAGCGCGGCAGCCCACTGCTCCATGTATGGAGAGTTAATTATGAATAGAACGGGTCAAATGCAGAGAAGGAATTTCCCCTTGGGGATCAATAAAGGTTAGATTAATATAAAAGTATTTAGCAGCAAGACACGACAACATTTTTCTCTGAAGTTGGTAGAGACCAAGAGTGGAGCTAAACACAGTTTGTCTGGTTTGCGAGCAACTAAAAAATGGAGCTCTAGAATGGGATTTTCACCTCTAACATAAAATCCTTTACAGATCTGAGACTTAGAGAGTGATGAAAAATACAATCAGTGAAGTGCAGACCTTTGTCAACCACTGCTTTGCACTTTGCACTTACTTTGAGTGCACTACATAGGGTGTAACTATCTTTATAGTACACTATATTGTGTGTAGTGACTGATTTCGGACTCTTTTCCACTCCAGTGCCAGATTGTTGTGCTCACTCTGTAGTGCTATAGTGGCTCTTGCATCATGTCCAGTGCTTCAGCCAAGGATTTCTGCTTCTACTGACGTCTTTGCTCTCCTCTGTATTTCAAGATAAGTGGTTTGCTTTAGTTGAGATGCAAAAAAAATGCAAGTCTTTGCAAAACCTCACACTGTTTGCTCACAACAAGCAAAAACCAGTTGATGCTAGTTCACTGTTAGCCTGGACTTCATAACTAATTAAACAATTCAACTACAACATTTGCATGATTTAAATTTGGTTTAATTACTGTCAAATTCAAGTATATTCTTTTAATTGGTAGATGAATGAATGAATAATTAAAAGCTTTAATATCTACTCATAGTACAGTATGTCATAACAATGAGAAAGCCTTTCACTTCTATGTTTTTGTATCATAGTGATAAAATACTATGTCATAAATGGGACTTACGCCAAAATAATGACTTTATATTTTATAATGAGAACATTTTACATAATTATGATTCAATTTCTCAGACTAATGACCCATTAACTATAATGATGAGAGATGAAGTCATAATTTAGAGGAAATTGTTTGCTCCACAAACCAACAAACAAGCTTCAGAACCAGCTTTACGTCAGCGTCACCACTGGGAAATCAGTCAGAGACACCTGGGTCACGGCAGACAACCAACCACCTCAGTTTCACAACAGGCTGTGAGATGATGTGTTTGTGGGCATGAGCTTCAGGGAACTGCATTCAAAGTCACCACAGACCTTTTATCTTCAGTGTTGCTGTTTGTCCCACTCATTTCTATGATATGTCATTCAGGTGTTGATGTAAATGGTGCGTCCAGTTACAAATAAACAGAAGAAAAGTTCTAAACTGAAATAAAACCGTTAAAGAAAGTACTTTTTTCTTGCTTTTTGTCTTTGTTTTCTCAATTTAATATTCTTGTTTACTGAAAAATGACATTAAGTGGAATAGCTGGGCAAAGCAATCTGTATTATGAATTAATTTAAGCTAAATAAACATTAAATTTAGTGCCCTGAACTTCTGGATGCTAAATGTAATAACTGGACAGAGATGATTTGTCTGCCATGCACTGACATTCATACACTATATTGGCAGAAGTATTGGCCCACTCGTCCAGCTAATGGAATTCAGGTGTTCCAATCACTTCCATGGCCACAAGTGTATAAAATCAAGCACCTAGATATGCAGACTGCTTCTACAAACATTTGTGAAAGAATGGGTTGCTCTCAGGAGCTCAGTGAATTCAAACATAGTACCATAATAGGTTGCCAGCAGTCCATTTGTGAAGGTTCCTCGATACTAAATATTCCACGATCAACTGTTAGTGGAATTATAACAAAGTGGAAGCAATTGGAAAAAAACAGCACCTCAGCCACCAAGTGGTAGGCCACATAAAATCACGGAGCAGGGTCAGCGGATGCTGAGGCACACAGTGTGCAAAAATTGCCAACTTTCTGCAGAGTCAATAGCTACAGACCTCCAAACTTCGTATGGCTTTTAGATTTGCTAAAGAACAGAACATAGAGAGCTTCCTGGAATGGGTTTCCATGGCAGAACAGCTGCATCCAAGCCTTACATAACCAAGTGCAATACAAATCATCAGATGCAGTGGTGTAAAGCATGCAGCCTCTGAACTCTAGACTCGAGCAGTGACAAGTATTCAGATTTGAAAATTATTATCTGGATACCACCACTACGACCGAATATTCAGATATTCGGGTCCAGCACTATTTCATATATTGCATATAATTACCATAACTAATTACCATTTTTTTCTTGTCTTTTCGTGAGTTTTCCCATACTTTGGAAGACTTTGATCATGATTTTTTTCTGTGGATTCCACCACCTCTGCAATGCTCGCTTGTTTTTATTCTGCAGTTAGCATAGTTGTGTGGCATGTCTGTGCGTGTTCAACAAGAAGTCGACAAGACGACGAATCGAGACCCAACTAATCAATCACCAAATAAGTTTTCAACGCTTTTTAGAATCGATTGTAATTGATGTAATTGAATCATTGTTGCAGCCCTACTGTGGAGTGACCAATCATGCTTCTCTGTCCGGCAAGCCAAAGGATAAGTCTGGGTTTGGTGGCTGCCAGCAGAACGGTACTTGCCTGACTGCATTGTGCCAAGTGTAAAGTTTGGTAGAGGGGAAATTATGGTGTTTGGTTGTTTTTCAGGGGTTGGGCTTGGCCCCTTATTTTCACTGAAAGGAACTCTTGATGCTTCAGCACACCAAGACATTTTGAACAATTTCATGCCCCCAACTTTGTGGGAACAGATTGGGGATGACCAGTTCTTGTTCCAAGTTGATTGCGCACTGTTACACAAATCAAGGTCAATAAGAGAGCCAGGCCTTCTCATCCAACATCAGTGTCTGACCTCACAAATGCGCTTCTGGGAGAATGGTCAGAGACTCCCATAAACATACTGCTAAACCTTGTGAAAAGCCTTCCGAGAAGAGTTGAGGCTGTTTTAGCTGCAAAGGGTGGGCCAACTCCATATTAAATCCTACGGATTAAGAATGGGATGTCATTAAAGTTCATGTGCATGTAAAGGCAGACATCCCAATACTTTCTGCAGTATGGTGTATGCAGCTAGACATATACAATAGAGAAGCTCAGATTATATCACACAAACAGGAAGTTTGATTTCTCTCTTTCCTAAGAATGTTATTACTTCATTATATCTTCACAGAGAGAGTTGTTTGCTGTTATATTAATGAATATTAATGTTCAAAGTCTTGCATGTTGCACCTTTGACGGTTTATTTGCAATAACAACAATCTCTCCCTAACCTTTAACCCACTGCAGTTGCCACAAGCAGATATTACAGGAAAAAAAGAATTTCAAAAACATTGTAGAATCATCCAGTAATGCCTTGTGAGTCTCCTCCAGTTCATACTGAGTTGGTAGTTCCTGTTTTTGAGGAGTCTCAGACAACAAAATATACATTTCTCCAACAGGGTTAGCACTGAGCATCTACTCAGTCTGCTTTACCAGCTAACACCTGCAAACCCCACTCTACAGTCAACCAACCATCCAGCCAACCAGGAGTTCTGGCTGCAAAAACAGAGGGTGATCCCTCACCATCTTCTCACCTGCCAGCAGGTCTGTCTCACAGCAAATATTTAACTTGCTGAATTCATTTAAGTAATAATTCCTTATATGTGTGCCAAAAAACATTATTTTATTGGCAACACAAAATTTTAGAATAGGTTTTTCTTGCATCTTGACTCAAACAAACCACGTATCTTGTCATACAGTGGTGAGCAAACTAAAGTAAATTCAGTAAACAAGCCATTCAGTTTGTGTAAAATTCAGGGTAAATCATCTTGAAACTGAAAACTTTTTGGGATGATGCATTTAGTGCGGGCCATTAGGCATCTTTACTTCCCACCCACATTATTCAATTTTGCAGATTGTTGCAATTATGATCCACAAAGCAGCCTCAGCACCGCAGGAAAACTGCACTCGACTCAACCATCTGCAGATCCAGATGGACAGCTGTAATGTGTGGACCTCTATGTGAATTTGCAGCCACTTGTGTGGTCTTTGCTTGATGTGCTGATTAATCCTGCAGATTCAGGACGTTTTTTGGCAAACATAATGTTCTATTAGGTGGTCTGACCGGAGAGAGGATCTCTTGCCAACAATGAGACCTCAATCACTGTGCAATCAAGGCACACAAAGAAAATTAATTTACTGTAAATTTACTGTGTGTGTGATAAAATAGAAGCATTGTGGCTCCAGTTGTCTACTTCCTCAGAAACCTCAGATGGGATTACTCAGACCTCTACAGAATTACCAGTGCACTTTGAGATGCTCTCAAAGGGGTCAAAACACTTCTGACAGCCTGCTAACCCTGCAATTACTGCACTATCAGGCTAATAGAGTAATAGCTCTGTGATGGTGTAGAGTCAGTGGTGTTGATACAGATGGTTCACGAGTGCAAGTATGGTTGAATGTTTGTCTTTCCTTGCGTCTAATTATTAAATGAGTTACAGATGAACCCTGCCCTTCGACCAGTCAGGCCTTTTCAGCTGTGAAAATGAGTTTGCCCATTTCCACCGTCGTATCCGCACTCCATTAAGTAACTGTAAACCGCAGTCATTAGCAACATACAAAGGAAGTGCAGCAGGACAGAGCAGTTGGTTGACTCAAATATGTTCACATCTGTCGTCTTTATCATCGCCGTCTGATCTCTTGACTTGTTCATACAGACCAGCTGCACGAAACTCAGCAGGCTGCCAACAAGGGTGTGTCCCAAATGACACAGTCAATAAAATGAATCAACACTGCAGCCCTGCAGGCTCTGCAAACCCTGTGAACAGTGGTTTTAAACATGTCTCTGTCTAAACACTTGTCAAAGGGTACAGCACCGCAGACAGGTCCTAAATTTTTATTGGCTTTGCATACAGTTAGACTGCAACAGGTCAGACGAGCAAAAACAAATAGGTGAAACAGAAATTTGAAATGATTCAGGAAGAGACGGAGGTTGTATTGCGTAATGTGAAAATATGCAGAGGAGGTATGTTGAGGACAAAGACAAGCCCATAGGTGCCTAAAAAATTAATGAATGCAGCAGGATTATTATTGTCAAGAGAAACCACATAACTGAAGTGCAACACTCAGTTCTCTTTTATTTACTGTGAACTTGTAGCTGCAGTGTTTGTGGGTGTGATGCTGCTGCGCTGCACAGCAGAGGAGAAAAAACAGTCCTACTTTAAATAGCCTGCAGACAACCGTGGTCTCCTGAAGGCAGTATCATCCCACTGCTTCTGTGACATCTGGCAGATGAGGCAGAGGAGACACACTCTGTAGCAACGCTGCTGTTGAGGAGAGAAGATCAACACAACATACCAGCTACTCTGTTGAGACTCCAAACAAGAACTGAGCGGTAAGCAAAACTTGTTGAAGCCAAATTAGATCAAAATGAAACTTTTACTTTTGTGATGTTTTCACTTTTCTCAGGAGGTGATGACTGACATTATATGTTGTTATAACAACATATAATGTCATACACTGCTGTTCTGTGTTTGAGCTTCATGGATCTTTCTTAGTCAAAGGTAAGGCGACAGACTCTTGTCGCTTTCCAGAAGATAAAACGAGTGCATGGATGAATGGATACCATTCATTTATGTTCCACAGCACACAGACTCTTCAGTGCAAAGTGCATTAGAGCAACACAGATAAACAAATTTGCAGGACATTAAATGAGATTCTGTTTTGACTGGATACATTTTCGATGCTTAATGCCAGTAAGAAAAAAGCTTCTATGAATTACTTTTGCATATTTTGGTTGAGACTGACAGACAGTGGAGCACATATGCAAATTGTTCAATTATTTATCATCTGATGTCCAGAGTTTGTTATCAGTATGCTCTGATCTTCTTCGGTGCAGCAGAGTTTATTGGAACGTCATCCTCATACAGCTTTGGAGACACTTATTAATACAATGCAGCTGCTGCTTTCTACCTCTTCTTTTGCAGTTCTTGCTTAAACCATGCTGCATTTTCTTCTTAAGGTTGTAATGAGCAGCTATTTTGTTTATCCGAGCATCAAAATAACTTTCTTTTTGTCATCTTGTTATCAGTTCTCTTCTTTTAAGTGCTGTTTAGATGATGATTTAGTTTGGATCATGTGTTTACTTTATATATACAGCTTGTGCACAAAATATTTGGTGACTCATATGTTTTTGGCCATCTAGTGGGAATTCTGAAATGCTTTTAAACATAATTTATTGCATTGAGTTATTTTGAGAAATAACTCAATGCAATAATCTTTTCATATCTTTTTAAAGATGCTGAAATTATTTAGGCACTATGGTGAGATGCAAACAAGATCATCAGCATTGAAGGCCTGTTGAGCAGATTTCGTAAAGAAAACAGCAGGTGGTTTAATGACTAGTTCCAAAGCTGTATAACTGCATTTTTCAAAAATCGCCACCACAACAGAAACAGAAATGACCTATTTAACTTTTCGTACTCAGAAAAAAAGAACAAACTTTTGTCACATGACAGGAAAACCTTCTCAATAGCTTATCTACTTTCCTCCAGAGTCTGCAGTAAATAAGACTATCTCTGAAACAATCTATCACATCACACTCAGCACAGCTGCGTAGTTTACTTTTTGGTGGTTGACCTGCACACAGTGTCTTTCATGTACATGCTTTTGCACACAGCCTCATGTGATTTCTCTCTGTCTCAGCAGCTTCACATGTGGCCACAAATGGGTCAAGAGAATCTGACGGGCGGCGTAGAGAGCAACTCTACTGTCTGTCCGTCCATTGATGACTTCCGAAACCAGGTTTACTCCACATCCTACTCCCTCATCACCCTGCTGGGCCTGGTGGGGAATGGCTTCGCTCTGGTGGTGTTGATCAGGACGCACCGCCAGAGCTCACCTTTTCACGTCTATATGCTGAACCTGGCTGTGTCTGATCTGCTGTCTGTCATGACACTGCCGCTACGAGTTCTTTATTATGTCAAAAAGGGCGAGTGGAACCAGGGGGACTTCCTGTGTCGCATCAGCTCCTACGCCCTCTACGTAAACCTCTACTGCAGCATTTACTTCATGGCCGCCATGTCCGTCACACGGTTCTTGGCCATTGTGTTCCCTGTGCAGAACCTGCGGCTGATGACCGAGAACCGAGCTCGCCTTGTGTGTTTGGGAATCTGGGTGTTCATCTGTTTTTCATCCTCCCCTTTCCTGATGTCTGGTCAGGAAAAAGACCCAGTCACAAACAAATTCAAATGCTTCGAGCCTCCACGAGATGAAGGTGTGAAAAAACTAGTCAAGCTGAACTATTTGTCTCTGGTTCTTGGCTTTCTCTTGCCCTTCCTGGTCATCTTGATCTGCTATGCCGGCATAATCCGCACCCTGCTGTCCCGCAAACATACCGCCCGGCGCAATCAGGGTGCAGGTGCCAGAGCCATCCGAATGATCGTCATCGTCCTGCTGACCTTCCTGATCAGCTTCTTGCCTTACCACATCCAACGCACCGTCCACCTGAGCTTCCTGTCCCGGACCGACACCACCTGTTCGGAGAAGGCCGCCATGCAGAAGTCGGTTGTGGTGACTCTGTGCCTGGCTGCTGCCAATTCATGCTTTGACCCACTGCTTTATTTTTTCTCTGGAGAAGGTTTCCGCAACCGCATGTCCTCCCTACACAGGACAAAGACGGGCAGCCAGGTGGACCGAATGAACCAGCTGAAGCCCATCACATGTACAGAATCTGGGGAAAACCACCAGCTGAAGCCCAGTTAAAGTACACCGAATCTGACTGGGATGTTTAGGAGCTCAGGATGTTCTCTCACTGACAGTCACGCAAAGGAATGACAGAAATGTTGGAAGATGAGAGGCATGAAAAGGAAGTTTAAACAGATGTTGCTGGTCGAGTAGTTAAGCATTTCCGCTAAAGGTCTCAGGAGGAATTTTTCATTTGAATTGATATTTATTACTGTAAACAGTGCGTACTTGTTTGATATTTAAATCATGCTGTTCTGCATTATAAGTATGATACAAAATGTGGTCAACTGTGTTCCAAAAGTTACAATGTGATTAAAAATACGGGCTATACATGATATAGATAATGTTTTAATAGGCATTATACCTTTTTATCTGGACAGAGACGAACATTAAGACTTAAATTGTGCAACCTGCATAAAAAGGGCTAAACTCTGCTTTATGTTACATACTGCATAATAACAACAATACGTTAAATACTGCAGAAATGTACTTTTCTTTATTATTTTCTACTTATTTTTCTATTGTGATTATTTATAAGAGTTTTTTTGTGAAAATGCTCATGATGTGAAGCTATGTTTTTAAATTTATCACCATCCTTTCGTAACTTTTTTCTGAGTTATTATGATTCCAGCATTGCATACCATTTTTGACAAAATAAAGATACACACTGGAAGCAAATATTTATATTTGGGAGTGTACCCTCAGAGGAATAGTTGACATTTTTAGGATGTATTACTTTTTGCCAGTTGTTAGGTAAGATGGCAACACCACTCTCATGTACCGTAAACAGGAAAGCTAATTAGCTTAGCTGTGCACAGAGGTCAAAAGTCATCCTACCAGCACCTCTAAAGCTCACTGATCAGTGTGTGATATCTTATTTGTTTAACCCTAAATGAGGTTTCCGTCCCACTGTTTACGGTTTGTAAACCAACCGGAAAAGTTCGTATTTTCATATTTGCAGGACAGACAACTCTTAGCAAGAAGGAAATATTGTCAAACTATTCCTTTAAACACCTGAAAATATGCTGCTGTATTCCCGTTGTCTACTTTTCATGTTACGTGTAATAACTGCATTAATAAAAGATCCAGTATGTGCCAGTTCAGCATGCTCATGTGTCACTGAAATCCATCACAGTTCACAATGAGTTCCACACTCTGACCACTGGGGGTCACACCAGCACACATATTGTAAGTTCTTCTCTACATGATTCAATATTCCATCTCACCATCTCCATTTCTACTGTGTCATTTATCTCTGCTATTAATTTTTAATCCGAGAACACAATGAGTTGCTCTTTTTGTTTCCGGCAAATGTAGATCACTTTTACAAATTAGATTTGTGTTGAACTGTAAGTCACAGGACTGCTTGTATGGCGCATAAACATGTTAACTGGAGTTATAAGGGCAAGAAAAGGTTAAGGGAGCATCGTCATTCCTCCAAAGGGCTTGCATGTTAATTAGAGATACAAAACAACCCAGACAGACCAGACTGCTGAGGCCAAGCCTGCTCATTAGAACATAGAAGGCCACTGTATTACTACTTCATAAACAGATAATATCAAGCACATGATCGTCTCCCTCATCCGTTTGCACAAAAAGATGTTTGTTTCAGTCTGTAAAGCAGAGTTATCTTAGAGATGGGACTCTGTGGTAGGAGTATTTGTGTACCTCACTGCAAAGATACTCACTATAGGAAGCAAGGAAAGTCCCTGCTAAATTCCTTCAAATTTATTTCTAAAGGGGGTATATGGATAACAATGCACTGCTTTTCATTGAAGGCAATCATCAGTATGGCTTTACTTATCCAGCTTTATAACCCGTAAAGTGACAAGGCCTTAGCATTGATTAGTTATTGGGAAAGGTTAGAAATAAATCTTGTTTGCCTTTAGGGGAAACAGACTTGGTCTTGGAACATGTGTTAGTGTTCATTGTGTGAGATCAAAAACAGTTGTGGAAGCCCTCCAGAGCACTGCTTTTATCACAGAGATATAACCCTGCAGTTAAGGTTTTACATACATTCTGTAGACGACATTCAGCATCCAACAGAAGCGATAACAGTCACATCAGCGTCAGTGTATTGTGCAGTGTATTTTGTCCTCAAAAACAAACACTTCCAAAGACTACATTGTTTTCATTTTTGCTGCATTGAGTTTCTACTTTGGGACCTGTGTTTCCAACATAGTCTGAAACCAAATTAAGCACACCTGCAGTTTCTATGACCTGTGAACACCAGAACTTTCTCAGTTTTGGACGTCTGACTTGTGCGTCTTTGCATATCTGCATCATGGCTCCACGTGGAAAAGAAAAGCCAAAGGAATTTCAACATCTGTGTGACTTCAAAAAGATAGAAAAATGTAAAAGAAGATTGGCAAACAAATAAAAATCAGTGGAAACCCAGTTGCAGAACAATTGATGGTACCACTAATCAGGGCCACAGTGGCTGTCCTCCTAAACTGGCACCACAGACAGTGTGATGATTTAACAGTCCAGGTCTGAAAAACAAAGTGGTAAGTGCTTTGGTGGTTATCAGTGGGGATTGTATTATTTGTGACTGCTCAGATAGTGTGAAAGATAAGTGAAGTGCATAATATGAAACTCTATAGACAGGATTCAAGAAAAAAAAACCTTGCTTGCTCTTTGGCACTAAATTGCAAGATTTACTTAAATTGATTTAATAAAATGCATGAAAAGAAGCCTGATGAATGTTGGGAGCACATTCTTTGGTCAGATGAGAGCAAGATAAATTTGTTGGGCTCAGATGGGGCCCAACATGTTTAACATAAACCTGATCAGAATTACATTGGATGCATAGTCCTGGCAGTGAAGCACGGAGGTTTGATAATATGGGGCAGCATGAGTGCAAAAGGTCCTGGCAAGAAGACTTTAATAGAACCGTGAAGTCCTGTGAATTTACAAAAAAACTGTCAGAAAAATGACTCCCAGTCTGCAGAAACTTGGCAGAAGAGGGATATTCCAGTATGATAATGATCCAAAGCACACTGCCAAAATCACAAGAATTTCTAAAGAAGAAAAAAGTCAAGACTATGACATGGCCAAGTATGTTTCTTGGCCTGAACCCAACAGAACACCTTTGGGGTTTTTAAAGAGAAAGGTGGAGCAACACAACCTCTCCAACAAACAGCAGCTAACTAAAACGACTCTTCGGAAATGTGTGCAACACTGGGATCCTCCTGACTGAGGTAATGCTTATTCATTCCTTCCTATATTATGGACAATCAATAGTGAGCAGTGGTATTTTGTGGTATTTGTGGATACACTGTGTCGTGAATAAATTTACACACAGGACTTTTTTGTGCATACAGAAAATCAATAGTGTTAAAATGATGAGACTTGAGAATTTTAAAAAGTAATTTAAACTGGAGTTTAATTTACTGCAGCATACGTTTTTGTTTCTTGAAGGGTCTGAGAAAAGGAAAGTGCAGGGCATTTAAATAGGGTAACACAGACTTTTACTGTACGCAGTTTTTACAACGGTCCACTCTGAGCCAAGAGAAACCTGGCACACACTCAAAACAAATAGCAAGCAGTAATGTATCACACTACGTAGGAAATAGGGAGTGATTTCTGACTGAGCCGTTGCCTTCTAGTAAAGGTCAAACCATTTAGACATTGGATTTTACGTTTTCCATAGTACTATCTGATGATGCCATATCATATACCTTCCCTGGATAATGAGCAGCCACGTCTTTCAAACTAGTTTGTAACAAAAGCTTTTTGTGGAAACTTTGCAGTCTCTAAAACTAAGCAATGATTGCTTTTGACCTTGAAAAAAACGCATTTGGTAAATAAAAAAACATAAAGAATGATTGGGTTGTTCTAAAAATCTGCACAAACAGACTTTTGGACGCACAGAGGACAGAGCACAAGGCAACTCAAGTCATATAGCACATGTAAAACAACAAAGTCCTTTCCAATTCACCTGGATAATGTGAACATTACTGTCATGACACAACAGTATTAAATACTTTACAGATTTGCCTGACTAATATAAAAATGAATGTTATTACAGTACAATATTACAGACAGAAGCCAAACAAACTCCCTTTTAACAAACACTGGTGGGACCAGTTATAGTAGTAAACCTAAATATTAAAGTTGTGAGCCGTACACCAAAAATAAAGAGCTAAAAGATGCTCAAAATATTTAAAGAGCTACGAGGTCAAGTGATTATTCATCCATTGTTACTGTAAAAATACAGATTAAAGATGCTTTTAAGTTACTTCGTAGCAGGTATTCTTTTGATTGCACATGTTTTGGCTGATATCCTCAAACTGAAACAGTCCTCTCCAGAAAGGAAACAGGGGAGGCTTTGGGAAAACCGCAGAAAATTGTCAGTTTGAGTGAACCAGAACTGCCTGAAACTATGAAGGTACAAGTGTAGGGAATAAATCTAAAGTGTCTCCTCAACAGCAGAGGAAGCAGATCAGCAGCATTAAATCTTCTGCCTCTGGTTCCTGCAGTGTCCTCAGATATAAAGTAGAGGTTAGTCGGGTTAGTAACTACAACCTTTTGCACCTTTAGTGACTTCACAGATGCTTTTGTCTTCTAGAAAGTAGCTTTGACCCTCCATGTCAACCACACCTCCACACCATGTAAGTCAGTTACATGCAAAGATGAAGGGCACGAGGGAAGCGCTACTCTTTCTAATGAGAGTTTGAATAATGTTTGTGTGTCAGTGCACATCCACATGTGACATGCACACTCTGAATATGACCATTCAGAGCCACATCAAAGACCTCATGCAGGGTTAAAGGCCAAGCTGGGGGTTTATAGGCGTTGTTGAGTTCAGGTTGGAGGACAGCGAGGCAGACAAAGAGCTTACAGACCAGTTAACTCTTTCCACCCAAAACCATCATTTATATACAGATCTGCAATTCTGAAGAAAAGCTGTTGGTATTCAGCTAGTAGGCATATTCAGATAGCTATCCTGTGCCAGATATACTGTTCCCAGTTTGGACACACTGGACTACAGTTGTGTGCAGCCTTGTTTTCCATTTACAGAGTCACAACCAGGAACACTGGATGTTTTTCCTCATTCAGGATGTTGTGGAAATATTACGCCTGACCTTAAATAATGTAACAAACACACTGCTGGGCTGTCAGAAAATGTAATATTGTTTACAATATGGAGAAAGAAAGTACATGTTGGCAATTGGGAACAGACTTTACTCAACATGGGGGAGAGACCTCACTCCATGCACCAACTGTTTTCCCATTGGCTCGCTGCAGGGAGGTTGGAAGTTACTGTACCTTACGATACAGTTTTGCATACAGATACACAGAGTTGGTCACTCCAACAAAACCATGTTGTTGTTTTTTAATTGCCAAAATGACTCAGTTATTAAAAGTGAGAACTTTAAAAACAAATTGAATCATTGGATGTTCAACTTTGCAGCGGTTCTTCAACTTGTCATGGGGGACTTTTGGTGTTGTTGTGAAAAAAAACAAATCTAATCTAAGCTAAAAAAAAAAAAGAATATTTCATCAGAATAATTTATTGTACTTGTCTTATTCAGTAACCCTTTTGCACCAAATCCTGTAAAAATAAATAAATTATGTGCTCCTCTGCACAACTCATTTACAGCTATTAAACTTTGTTTTTGCTGTCTCATAACAAAAATTCTGAGTTTTCAGATGAGCTGCAGGCTGTGTTCCCACGGAGCAGAGAGGTGACAATTATAAAAAGAAAAGTATGGACAATACGTCGAGTAGATTTTACCCAGTATTAATAACACCTGTGGACACAAAAATGTTGGACATGTAGATTCCAGATTTGTCAGTTTTTGTAAATCAAATTAACAAAGAACTTTCCATTAGTCTTTTTTTTATGATTTATGGCTTCATAATTGTGACATCCTGTACAGAAGACAGTTTTTATTTTCTCTGCTTCTAGTCATGGTTGTTCTGTTTCCATAGAGGTGCAGGACTTCATATTGCAGTGGAAAATGAGGTCACGGCTAGTAAAAATGTGACAGGAGCATAAAACATCCAGAAACTTGGCTCTCCAAAGTCCTCTGAATGACGCAGCAGTATATTGTACATTATTTCTGTTGCTTGAAATCTGATGATGTTGCTGCTCAGAATGACTGAAACAGCAACATCAGTATCGACAGACATTGATGGTCTCATTGTAAATTTTAAGTGGCATTATAAATTTCATTGTTTATTGGAGTTTTTCATCTCTCTCTGGTTTTATTGATGGCAACAATGAGACTTAATAAATGTCAAAACTCTCCCATGTGTCCCTCCTCCACAAAGTGTGAAGGAATCTGTTTTGGCTTTGTGGAGCTACTACTGAATGAATCTGTGTATTTTCTTTTAGGAGGAAATTCAAGGGAAAAAAGTAATGGCAGTCGGGAGCCTGAAAAGCTACTGGAGTGAAGCCATGTCAGGCCTTTTCCTCGGACATCTGTTTGTCAGCAAGAAGACCATTCAACATTAAAACCAGACATGAACACGGCCTCACTGCGAGCCCCTGTTTCTTTGTGTTGAACTTCCTCACCCTACAGACAAGGGTCCTCCCCCCTGCTCACAGAGTTGGTCACTGCTCGAACAGGAAACCTGTGAACAGCGACAATGACTGTGTTTGCCACTGGGAGTATTTTGAGCCAAGTATTTCTGTTCACAATGTGACGCACACAGAAAGAAAGGTCCCTCAGTTTGCTTGACTTTTAAGAATGTATCATGCATCACTTCTCTAAATCTCCTAAACTTCCCCCCTGAGCAGAAATAAAAGAATGAGCGCTTGTTTTAGCTTTCATTTGATTTTTTTGGTGGCTTTCTTGTGTTACCCTCCTTATATTGTAGTAAATCATCTACCTGAGAGTAACTCAGGTGATATCAGGAGCATGAGGATGTTACCGGGATACAAAAAGCATCAAGACTTTAAAAATTTCAAATGATTTTTCAGCACTGCTGGCGTTTCTCTGTCTTGCTGTTGCTAATCCCGCGCTGAAAATATTAAACACTTTGTCCAAACTTGAAATTAATTAAAGCTGCTAACCCGTTGTCTCCTGTGGTTCCAGTGCAGCTGTTCTTAGCAGAAGCCACAGAATCACTCATCTCCCCTGATGTCCTGCCAGAGGCGCAACTTTTAAAGGCACTTCTTCTCCTCTAAACTTTCCTCTGGAGAGTTGAATATAAATTTCATCGTCATGAGTCGCTGCCTTGCAGATGTTTCACAAAGAACAGAAAATCTGCTTCTTTCGCCACATTTCACTTCCTTTCCTATTTAGCCATCCAAGCCTGTGTAATGTAAGTTGGCTAAATGTGAGCAGGAGTTGCACAGCTGTGGCGTCCAGCTGTCCAGATACTGGGTGCCCAGTTGGAGAGGAGGTTAATGCCAGGACTGTAAATGGATGCAAAAATTTGAGTTTGGGGATTGTTATTCCAACAGAAAAGGTCTTTGTTCGGGCTCCAAAGAAACGATCACTTTGCAGCTTTGAGTTTCTGAGGCAGAAAACTTCTTTGTAAATCAATGAGGTGAAAAAAGAGGATTTGCTGAAGCAGTGAGGAGGGAAATTAAGCCATGATAAAACGTTCACTAACACACACTGCAACATGTCCGGTGAAAGTGGGTCATTCTGGTGATCTCCCAGCTAGATTTACGCTATCTTCCTGTCTGTTTGGCTGACATTCTTCACTGCCGGCAGTGAAACGTACTGGGCTGTTTGAAGGCTTGTTTTGTCCCATGAAAAATTGGTTTGAAGTCATGCATGCATGCATCGTTTCATCAGACTGCCACTCATCATCCAGACCAGGAGGACAACGGCAAACAAATAATGTCTCTTGAGAAAATGAAGCTGAGGTTTGGCTCAGAAACCTCCCTCCTGTCACTTGCTGGAAAAAACACTAATTATCTTATCTTTAATTAAAATTATTGAGCTGATTGGATCTAAAATGTTACAGCTTCATCAGACATTAGACAAAAAAAGCCTTCAGGTCATGATCTTATATACAGTTTAATGGACACCAGACGGATTTAGTGGACAAAGCAATGAAAAGATTTTTAACCCTGAAGGTGTCATTTGATTCTCCACTGTGTTTGAAAGAGAAAGGCAAAATGTAACTGGACAAACAGGTAATTGAAGTCCTTTATTTACTTAAAATGTCTGATGTGAAACTGTTTAGAGAGCCAGAGTTTAATAAGCTGCTTACCAGCAACTTAATTAAAGCTCCTCTCTGATCTTTGATTTAGCATCTCAGAACTCATCGCTGTGTATCAAAGTTTCATATTTACAGGGCTTAACCCATTAAATTTGTCCCTTCACAATTTAATATAGTTTTGATATTTATGTCTCAGTTTCTGCCTCTCTTCTCATCAACCCCTCCTAAACTCAAGCACACCAGCTCACCTACGACTCTGCTCCAGCCATGTTTCTATATAATTGTCAGACGAATTTGAAGCACACTTTTGAAATGTTGTCGGGGGGAAAAAGTGCAGAAAGAAAATGGAAATTGTTTCCACTGACGGCTCTGGAGTGAATAAATTAGACTGTGCAGTATTGTTACACATGGCTGTAAGAAACAGAGTAGAAGAAGTCTGGAACAAAACAAGTCACTAAAAAAGCTCAAAAAAGAAGAAACGGCAAACAAAATTGGTTGTCTTAAAGAAAAAAAAAGTAGTAATCTTCAGGATTGTTTTTGATCTGGAAGTTGTAAAAAATAAATCAATGACAGCTGGTATTCCCCATGTTTTATGGTGTCTGCAGGCAAAGACAACTAAAAAAGAAGGTAACAGCTGATCAGCGATGTAAGCTAAATGTTCGTCACATCAGAACCTACTGATAATAAAACCAGATGCTCCACCCTGTGAGTTGTCTGGTTAGTTTGTTCTATATGAAACCATGAAAATCCAAATGTTTTTAAGTCTGTTACTGATTCAAATTCATTGTGAAAATACGCAGCCATGGTGTTGACTTTATTTCACTCATGACGTGTCTTCTTGAATTTGAAAATAACTAACAAGGAAAACTAACAACGCCAAAAACTTGATTTATTTTCACTTGAGGGGATCTTCAATGAAAGAAAAAAAAGTTTAATAGCTGTTTAAATATGTATATAAATACTTTTTATTTCATATTTTCCGTTGGTATTGGGAATAAAAGTCAGGTTTGTTGTGATGCCAGAGGCAAATAGTGAAGCTGTAGACTGCTTCAAACAGCCACTCCTGCATGCTTTAATTCAATTTATTTCGTCATAATTCAGCCACTCCTAACTGAGCAGCTCAAGGGACAGAAGAAACCACAGAGTCATAACATCATTCATGCATACAAACTAATGTTCATGTTAAAAACATCCACAGTAAATCTTAATCGACTGGTGCTCGAGCTGAACAGTATGAAATCCCCGTCCTCGCCATGTTTGCTGCTGATTGGATTTATGGCGTCTGGAATGAAACCCAGCTATTCTCTGTTTGTTTTTACATGTGGGGCTTCCAAAGCCTTTTCCTGCAGGCATTACAGGAGAACAGAATGACATGAAAACCAGAGTCATCTTTCATGCATCTCCACATTTCAATGAGTGGAAGAAAAAGAGAATAAACGTACAAGCAGAGCTGTGACACTAAAACACAGAGCAAACATTAACACAAGTGATTCATTGCAGGATGATTGTGATCTTTTTAGAGATTTATGGATGCAAGTTCCAGCAACAAATCGTGCTTCTAGAGCGTGAACTACATACTGTTTATCAATCTGAGTGTCACATTTGAGGTTGCTTCATAAGACTTATAACTGTTCTGGGGAAACATGTTCTAGAAACATGTCTGTCAGCTGAATGATAAAAAACCCAACTTTTCATTTGTTTCGCCAGAATGACTGAAAAAATGAATTGAAATCACGGGATACGTGCAATATCCAAGTCCTGGGAGCTGCAATTTTTTAAATGTAAAGCTAAATTGCATCACAGCATGTCATTTTAAACAAATAATGGTTTCCAGACGTAAGGAAGCATGCTTGTTTGGTACAGACCACAGAAAAAGGAATGCTCATTCCCTCTAAAATCCTACAGTCTCAGAGTTTACAAAGTGCTTCACAGACAAGCTGAAAAAGGAAAGAAGGAAACTCAGGAAGAGCACTGAACAAGGCTGGTCAGTCCAAACATGGTCAAAGATTTTCAAAATAAATTAGTGCGACAACACCAGATAGAATAATTAAACGTTATCCATAGTGCATCCAAGTAACGGAAAGAACAAGTAGAACGTTAGAATGCAAAGGGTAAAACCATAAACACAAGGCTAAAAATGACAGTGATACTAGTAATAGTAAATAGAATAAAATAAATAAGCAAATCAATAAAAGGTCAAAGAGATAAAAATAAATAAGGAAATAAAGTTTTAAAAAAACATTTACGTGATAAAAATGGGTGTAAAAAAAAACCAGAAATAAAAATATGAATAGATGGTTTCACATAAGAGCAAACCTATGAAAATGGGTTTTAAGAAGTTACTTAAATAAAGGTACTAATTATCACAATGTGACTCTTTTTTGCAAATCTTTTAGCCCTATTCTCAGATTAAGTATAATTTATCCAATTCAAAGGAGGTAGCTGAAGTTACATATGACCATGCAGGGAGTGCAAGAGTTGCAGTCGAGTAGCTGCTGTTGATTTCACCCTGTGAATCTAGATGTGCATCTGACTGTGCAAATGTTGACTCGATGAAAGTTTTACAACCGTGCAGAAAGCAGCCATGAAAACTTTCGAGGTGTGGATTTGAAATTGAGGCTGAGTTTGAAGACACATGAAATCCAAGCGCTGAGAGGACTCGTGTTGGAATGTCAGAGTGCTTTCTGTCATTTGTATTTCCAGTATTTTAATAGGAATGAATTGCTGATTGAATCTAAAATGTAAATCAGGGGGAAAAAAGCCTTCAGGTCATGATCTTGTTAAACAGTGGGTATCAGAGGGTTTTAGTAGTAGTGCTTATTTCTTTCTGCAAAAATAATCCCTTTTCATTTCCAATGTTTCACATTTTAATAGGAATAAAATGCTCAGTATTTAGTTTCTGTTTTTACAGAACACAATAAAATGGAAAATGAGTCTTTTCTGTCATCCAACGTTTCTATTCTGATTCTAGGTTAGAAAAGTAAAACAACATGTCTGTGTAGGTTCTCAGTTGTCCAGGCTGTGGTCATCCAAGGAGCTTCAGTAAAATGCAGCTGGACTTTCAGGTTCCTGAAGATGTTTCGCCCTAATCCAAGAGACTTCTTTGATTCTTCAGCCAAAAAAAAAAAAAGGAAAGAAAAAAAAGTCTGTGTTTTTCTAAAAGTTCACAAAATTGTCTAAAATTTCCGAACTGCATCTGAAATTGAAACTTTGCAGTCACATGCTTGATGATGATGGTGGTGAGTGATGTCTAACATGTCGTTCCAAAACCTCCCATATGTGTTCACTTCATCTGAGGTCTGGTGGCTATCGTGATCACAAAATGGGATCCACATCACTTTCAACTAACCAGTCAGTGATCCCTCATGTCCTTTGGATGAAGGCCTCAACATCTGCATGGAGATCACTCCCATTTGGATAGAAACGTTTCATCACAGGATAAAGGTGAACACTCAGAACTACTTTGTATTGATTTGAAGTTGCTCTTCCCTCTAATGAGGCAAGTGGAACCAAAAAACATCAGCAAAATGCCTCAAACCAAATAACAGAGCAACCAGATCAGGTTTTTCCATTAGTTTGTATGTCAGACTTCGTGGTATTGCATGAATATTATATTCAGCGTAATTCATCACGCAGCTTCAGTTAATCCTTTCCAACCCAGAGGTCCCTGAATCCAGTTCAGACTGTATGTGTTAGAAGAACGGAATCACTTTTTGAAATGAACAAAGTGTGGCACAGTCACCGTAAAGGCCGCTTAACTGTGACTAACAGGTTTGTGAGTGTTGAGTGATCACAGTAAAACAGTAAAATGGTAATAAAATAATATAGTACTAAAGCAAAAGTACAACTAGAAAATTATAAAACACTCCAGATAAAATCTAAATGTCTAAAAACATCAATATTTTCAGCTCTTCTCACATCAATCAGTGTCTAAAGCAGCATAACAAAATGCTTTTCTGCTGCTTTGTGGAACTAAGAGAAAAAAAACAAGCCATGACAGCCCTTATACAGTAAGAAAAGAACCTCTAGTTGACTCTAGTTTCAATGAGATGAAACTAAAAATGCCAGGTTTTGCTTTGGTTTTTTCAAATGTCACTGTGGCCTGGTGATTGGATCAAAGGGATTTATTATATTTGAAAAATCTGTCACATGTCCACAGTGGAAAGATTTCATTTTCACCATTGTGGAGCTGAATTTGAGGTTGTTTTTAAAGTGGAAATAGAGAGAAAAATAGCCCCGAGCATAAGGGGGGAAAGTCTCTAAATTATTAAAACGACAGCAATATGGGTAATCCTGTTTTGTGGAGTCTTGTAGGGTTAAAAGACAACTTAAACACGGCAGCTGTGGGTCATCATACGGCCGCAGATCTCCTGCAGAGTCGTGAGTCTGTGGGGTTCCAGGAGTGGGGCTGGACGCTGAAGAAGACACCAAGTCGGGGTTAATGTTGTTTACTTTCTTCTTCAAGTGGCCATTGTGTTGGTTTCCACTCATCACATGACACCTGGTCACAGCCTCCTCATCAGGGCAACTCCTCGACCCTCCACTTCTACCGTCACAAAGACACACAATCACGCTCTCAGACACACACAATGGGCCACTTGTTAGTGTACAGGAAGCCTCTCCTGCAGATTCGAGGGCCCAAATCACAACGCTGGCATGGTTCTGCATGTGCCCTTCGCTCAACCTGAGACCTCATCAATGCAGCTCATTGATGTGTTTTATACCAATTAGCCGGCAACAGTAGCTCTCATCCCTCTGCAATTATTAATCTAGTCAACTCTAAAAACATGGAACACGGTGAATCAGCTGCTTTCACTGCTAAACTCTGCATACTAGAATTTTTAAACCTGAACAGCCTCTGCTAATACACAAGACAGCGGCTTACTAAGGTCGTGAAAAAGCTTCTAATGCATGACGCACCATGAGAAAGTATAACAAGGTTCTTCATCCCATGCACAGACTTTTGATTATCTGGTTTCATTTCATGCCTTTAGGAAAAACTTACTGCCAAATTTTTCTAGAGATGAGATGCAGGTTTGTACATGAGGAGATATTAGATTTTGTTATATTGAGGATTTGATGAAGAGCAGAGACAAGAAGTCTGAAAGTTTGATGACATCTTTCTCTCGTTGCTTTAGAAAAGTCGCCCAACAGTCTTTTTGAAGTTCGTTCTGCTTCTTGAGCCAATTGCTAAACTCACATGGGAAATTAATATTGGATTAGCTGGAGAACTTATAAGTTTTTTTCGCTCAACAAGATAATCTCTTACACTGTGGACATGAAAGTGAGCGATAAACTAGAAATTTTACAGGCCAGTTCAAGTTTTTCCTCTTCCTCCTCAGAGATGATGCTCCATGCTGTGTTTAGAGACCTCCAGTCAGACCAGTGGGGGAAAGAAAAATGCACAGCAGATGTCCGACTGGGTTTGGAAGCGCTGCCAAAGCCGCGCCACGGCACCCATGGCCGAGAAGCGAGAACATAAATTTTGACAGGATGTTGCACCAGCAGCCAAGGGGGTTAGAGATTTCAAAACAGAAAGCACTGACAGCTTTGTTGACCTAAAATCCCATCAGGCTGCTATGGGACCTGCATACCTACACATGCAATCGTAGATGTTTCACAAGCTCAGAGGAAATACATCTGAAGATCCTGTCACATGAGGGTCTCAGAGCAAATTTTTAAACAGCCTCGGGGTAAATGTGATAAAGCAAACTTTGGATCACACTCAGATGTGTGTTGATTTATCCAATCATCTTTCCCCACTTCCTGGCCTCTAACCTCCTTTTTTTCGTAGTAGTAGTAGCAAAAGAATCAACCGCTGTGAAATGCCTTTGCCACAGATGCACGATGTACACTTATCTGACCGGAAAAAAAACACAACTGCCAGCTTTGTGTTGCCAATTACGCTGTCTGCCAGCCGGTAATGGGATGCATGAGAGCTGCATTAGAGCCGGTGAGCACCTCTGCTGCAGAGATGACCTGGGAGATTTGCATGTGTACACAAACACACCAAAAGCAACAGCCAGACAAATGGTGGACAAATACTCGACATTCCTCACTTGTGGCCACACACGTCTCCATGCACCGTGGGGGGGGGGGGCTGGCTGGCAGGGACAGGCAACATCTTTCAACTGCAGGATGAAAGACTTTAACGCATCTTTGTTTGCAGGAGGCGGCTGAAAATGTCCTTGAGTTAGACATCTGCCCTCAAAAAGATCCACGTTTGGACGAACGCGCTGACCTCCTGTGCAGGAGACGTACATGCACAAACCAACAAACTAGAAGGAAATTTTTTGACAGATTTATGCTTCTTCTAAGCAGTTAGTATGAATCTAGCAGCAGATTCTTCTGGCACATCCCTGCTGGGTTATGTGTTTTAATTCCCTAAGGAGATTATCATGCATTGTCAGGTCATGTTAATTAAATTTTCTACTGTAACTCTTTAATTAAGAGTGAATCACTTACTTATATAGGCAGAAGTTACATTCTTTTAGCGTGTCTTTGGCTTGATCTTATTACTAAATAGAGGACTACATTATGCAGGTCAGCTATAGTGGAATTTATAACCTGACTAGAGCCTGAACACACAGTAGACGAGAAAAGTAAGTGTGATGTCGGACAATAAGGACAATCATGAAACAAAGGCAAAGACCATAAAATTATGGATATTAATGAAGAAATTTGTGAAATTTCAGCTTGTTATGTCAAATACTTTCCATGATAAGATCTTATAAAAACTATTTGCCGGCCCACTTTCAGCGCAAATATGCTTATATTAAAAAAAAAGATTGTCTTGGTTATATTTGGAGAACCACTTTGAAACTCCAGATCTTTGTTTTACTTGGATAAGACTATCTACCAACAGCTTTGTTTTTGTGGTACAACTTCTCATTCCTGCTCAGTCAGTTTTTCCCAGGTTCAAGTATTTCACGTTAAGAAGTATTCTATATGTTATGCTTTGTATTACTGTAACATGCAGCTACGTATGGTACAGAAAATATGAGTAGCTGACTTCCGGATCACCTATTTTTCTGTTAATATGTCTTCAAAGATGGAATTTTTATGATGGCTTCACTTTTTCTTTTTTTTCATCTTTCAGCTCAACCATAATCCAAAATTATTTGATCTACTGGTCCAATATTGTAGATTCAGAATCAATGACATGATGAGAAATTGCAGTGAAAATTGCGGGCTTTTATTTGTAATAGTTTCTGAGATATTGTCCTTTAAATATAACCTCAAATTTCAAAGCAAAAACTAAACAGTTTTTTTAAAACAGATTTCATCTTGGGAAGTATTTGATTTGTTAAGCTAAAATTTCATGGAACCCATTATATTCATACATTATTTTAAAAAGTTATAATAAAGAAAGAAGGCCACCGATTATTTGAGATGGAATGACTAAGGATGGCAAAGAACAGTCCTATGTGACAGTTTCTCAGACCCCACTGTACTCCACACCAGTCTTCTTTCGCTGAATGTAGTGTGACTCAACGGATGTGGATCGTGGGTATAAGCCTGCCATTGACTGCACACAGCTTTGTCCTCCCCTTGCACTGTGTTTTCGTTACAGTTTTCAAAATCCCCCTCACTACGGGAAATCATCAACCAACCATACAGAAAATTCCAAGCATTCGACACAGCGCTGTGTAGAACGGTCTGACTGCGCTTCATTATCATGTGTAGCTTCATTATAGTCTGTGTGAGGCTAGCTAAAGAGGAGGCAGACGTCGCAGCAAAGAGTGGGACCTGTTGACTTGAAGTTTTGTATGTAGTGTTGGTTCATGCAACACACTTGTCCTAGAGTCATTTCAGCCTGTTCACCCCACTGACTGACATAGTTTCTGGAAAATTTCAGGACACTTGTGCTGCTTTTGTGCTCTGCAGTGAAAGAGCTGAGTGTCAGAATGACCACAACCAATGACAAAAGACCTGGATTGAAAGAATGTCATCATTTTCTTTTCAGCGAAGAAATCCATGATTGCTCTTCAGGAATGCAGGAAGTTATTTTTCTTTTTTTAAAAAACTGCTCAAATCTAATCTATAAAATACATTTATCTCCATCCAAAATCCAAAAGGTGAATTTGTCGATTGTTAGCACTTCAGGAATTTTTGGAAACGGCCACCTCCGCAGGGTTTCATCATATGAAAACAATTTTTCAATTTTCAGACTATCAGGTTTTCCGAACTCCTGTAAACCACAAAAAAAGGACGAGTGGAAAGAAAAAGTCGACTGCAGCGTGTTGTTTTCTTAAACAGCGGGGGAAAGCAGACAGGAATGGGAGGAGGACAGGTAATACATACTGTAGCACCTTCAAACCAGTGAGCTTGTGGTACATTTTCTGGGTTCACTAGGGCTGGAAGCAAAATAGTAATATCTAAAGCACATGAGAATGTTTTGTCAGGATCCTGTGCTTTTTCTTTTTTTTCTTTTTACTCAGTACAGCTGTGGATCAGCATGAAATCTTGCGTTGGGGGAGTACAACAGACAGAAATGCTCGCACCACCTGCAGCACAGCCAGATCGCTGCTCGCAGAAATGCTGAAGGACAAGGCAGAAAGAAGGGTCTGAAAGAGTCTGTCAGTGTCACTTTCTTTTTTTCTCTGTCTGTCTCCTTCTCCCTTTGCCTTTTCAGAGTCTTATATCCTCTCTGTCATTGGCAATTGACCTTTGACTTTTCGGCTAAGTGCTGAAGACAGAGAGAGATTAATGGTCAGATTGGAATTTCTTTGTGTAAACTATATTCAGTAAGTGAAAGCACAACACGCTAGAGCAACACAAGTTTAGGATTATGTTTAAAAGCATTAAACATAATACCTGAATATATTACATTCAGGTATAAGAGGACCAGCATCTCTTCCCTCCCTTTACTTTTATTTACAACCATAATAGGTTGTGTACACATGAGCCAAAAAAATCATCCATATGGAACCGTTAGCCCATGCAAGCACTGTAAAATCCATTGAACAGCCATAACGAGATGCTGTCAACTTGAATCACGTTATCTTCACTTCACCGGTCGCTCCTTCACTTCCCTACGGTTTCTTTGACCTGCTGGGTGTCACAGACTCACGCTGAAAAACACACAACACAGATGGTGGACACGGCAAAGGAGAAGCAGAGGTAGGCAATAAAACAGCAGTAGAGGAAAACACGCTGAGATGAATCATCGATAAGTGCACATGAATTAGGTAAATAACAAGAGTAACGTAGTGGTCGCCCTCGTTCTTCTTAGAAATATGAGGTGGCCCACCAGTTTCAAAGGGAGGGACTCACATACACCAAAATGCACAAGACAAGAATCTCTATCCCTTCATGGAGGGTCACAACTTGAGTCACCAGATTCTCCCCAACAGCATACACAGCCTCATGACCACTCTGAAAATGGCGACCACCAAGTGGGATTTCAGTTTGGCGAACAGATAGAAGTCAGATGGTGCAGATTGGGTGGTTCATGAGGCAACAGTTTATAACCACATTTGGCTGCTTCTGCAACGTGATGCTATGTGGATGGACACATTGTCCTGGAGCAACAGCAGCCAGCTCAAAACTTTCCTCTTCTTTTTTCTTTGATTGTGTCATACATCTGAGTTTTTGTGGACAAATATATAAGGCTTTATAGTATATGGCTCCTTGTTTCTGGGTGAGGCCAGGAACTTTTTGAAGTAGCCTTGTATCTTTGCATAGCAGCTGGTTGTTTACTGCTGCATTATTGCCACAGATGGGTGACAAATTAAAAGAAAAAACAGCATAAATTGTCTTAGTCAAATGGGTAACACTTGTCACCTAAACAGGACTAATACTTCATGGCATTGATTCTTCAAAGCTTTGGACCTCTCTGGAGCGATGAACACCATGCTTCAAAAAGATACTTGCTCTTTTAATGCTTTGTGGATGTTGGTGGAGAGGGTAGTCCAACACATGTCTTCCGTCCTAACATATCTTCTGCATTGTTGATGAATTTAATTTTGTAGACGATACACAGGTTCCCGAGGCAAAAATCTGTCTGGCATCTTTGACACATTTTTTATAACATGAGAGTGAACACAAAAACTTTTCCCATTGGCTTGTTGTAAACAGTTTATTTAACCTTTTCTTTTTCCTTTATTTTAATTTTTCTATTCAAATCTTAGCTTACCTTTTTTATTTTCAGTAATGTATGGGACTTAAATCTTACTTCTTTTCTAATAGGCACTGTTTTTCTTATGTTATGTCTTTTTTATTATGACCAATGTCTGGCACAAGAATTTCCCCATTTCATGAACTGATCATAAATAGAAGGTTATCAGATGATTAATGTATAAACAAATGATAACCTAGGAAATTACGATTGATTTTACACATGTTGGTCCAAAATCTCCCATATGTTGAGATCTGGTGGCTGTGAAGGCCACAGTATATGATTCACATTATTTACATCAGACCATTCAGTGACCCCTCGTTTCCTCTGGGTGTGGGTTTCGTCATTCTGGAAGGGACCACTCCCATCAGAAATGTTTTATCACAGGATAAAGGTGAGCTCTCAAAACAACGCTGCACAGATTTACAGCGATCCTTTCCTCCGAGGGGACAAGTGGAACCAAACCATGACAGAAAAATGCCCAACACAGCCTAACAGAGCGGATCCCATCACTGAAGGGGTCAAAGGTTCATGTTTTTACATCCATGTGTACAGACTCTTGCAGTTTTATTTATGCTACATTAGCCGCATGTCGGTCTGCTGCAGATGGTTGCATTGCCCCTCATATCAAGCACAGAAAAACCAAAAGGCTGGCTGTGACTTTACACTTTATACAGGATATAGCAGCTGGTTATAGTTTGCCCTGCAGCACCATGCAGCATCGACAAGAGTGTGTATAGTCATAACACAGGATTTCTGGAGGTTCTGGAGACTTAAAAACTTCCCATTGTATTTGGGCACCGTCAATGAAAAGCAGACAGCCACAGAGTGCAGCGGCTACTAAGCAAACACTGCATAAAGATGAATTATAAAGGTGGGGATGATGGAGAGCCTCCTTGTACAGTCTCTGCTCATGACAAGATAAGATGAAAGTTTATGTATCCCGTAGTAAATTCTTTTTCCAGATGTTGCTCAGAAAGCAAAATTATCTAACATGAGAAATACAGTGCCTGGCAGAAAAGCAATAAGATATGATTATGAATCACTGCTGAAAATAAAAGAAGTGAGCTAAAATAAGGCTGGCATAAAAAAGGCCGAACTGGGAATGATTCTAAAGGTAGTAAAGTAAAATCACACATGACAGTGAAATATTGCATATTAAACTGAAATATGAGGCAGGATTTGTTTCAAGCACCATCTGTTTTTCTGGCACACGTCTATGCAGTCACAAACTTTGGATGTATGACTCTCTGATGTACGACAAAATTTGTGACTGCATAGAGGTTTTTCCTTTAATTCGTTGCCCATCTGTAAATGTAGGTATATTAACATTTAAAATCTTGTGCTGAACCTTTAAAACTCAGGTCTTCAAATGACCGGCAGTCACAGAACTCTCATAGCAAACATACTTTTGCAAGGTTTTCTTTATATATTCAAACTGCTGAACAAGGAAAACACCCAAGCCCTTGAATTTATCTCCCTGCATCCATCCCTGCTGCCGTCTTTGTATATCAACGGTTTCCTGCGCAGGACCTGAGCGGAGAGGAAGTACCCACCTATCCTGACTTTGACACTAGCTGCTTTTTTTGCCGTTATATTGTTGCCAAACAGGGAAAATAGACCCTTTGCCCTGACACTAACATTGCAAACGTGGCTCGGCCAATAATAAACCAGATGCGTGCAGCAGGTTTCCCCAGTTGTTGATGTCAGTTGGAAGTCACTGTTCCTGTTCCCAGGGTAGAGCTGACCAAGGCGGCTGGGAATTGTTGCATTGTGAAAGGGGTTAAGAAGTGTGTGTGTATATGTTTGGGGTTATCATTGTGCTTCTGAGGGGAAAACCTGGGAAAAAAAAGAAAACCTCCACACAGTGTGAGGTCCTCCATGCATCACTCAGGCCTCCTCACAGCATCCATCAAAGCTGAAGGAATTTTTTTTAAAATTGCACCAGACAAGTGTGGAGAAAACGAGGCGGGGGGGAGTAGGTATGTCAGAACATGTTAGGTTTCTGTTTCGCACCGTTTTCCCAATAGCCCCGAGTAGCAACTCCCTTTGGGGTTATATCATGTAGCAGACAAACCTGAAGCATGCCAGCACACATGTACATAGCCACAACTATAAAGTAATATAAAACAGCCGCAACAACAGATCACTACCAGATGTGGTTTTGCTTCGTACCAACTGGATTCTTATTTCCAACTGGCAAACATTTGGCAAAGATAATTGGTCAGTTAGATATTTATTACAAACTGCTTAAATCATACCATTGGAGAAAAGCAGTCAGGACTAAGGAATCAATTTTTTTTTCCAGTTTTGTATACACTCGATCTTGCACTTTGACAGTAATTTTCTTATTTGAAAAGTGGGTAACGCAAACAGTGAAAACCACCTCAGTCATAAACCTACATGCTTCTATCAAAAGCAAATTCCAGATTCCATGAGGAGGTTCTCCTCTGCAGTATTCCCCACTGTTCTTCTGCCTGCTGCCAAGGGGTGTTATTCCACAGAGGTAGCAGGCAGGCAGGAATGAAAAGTTATTAGAGCATTAGCAGTGCTTTCCTTGGCAGGATTATGATAATCTTTCTTTCCAGCTCCTCCTGTAATTGTGTAAGTCTTCTGTGTTTATTTTCAGCTTTATTTCAGCTCCAAGGCTGAGCTTAAAGTCCAACAATAGACCAATCCATTCATGTCGTCCATTCATCTCATCTTCTCTCAGCTTGCTGTAGGTTTAAGGACCAGACCTCATCCTGAGCCAGCCATTAGTTATGCTGCTATAGGCTTAAGCTGCAGGAAGACCTCCCGTGATATACTGAGCTCCTCTCCTCTCCTTTACGCTTCTCTTTTTCACTCCATGTATTGTTATCACACTGTTGCGTGTCATTATCTTTGCGTCTTTTCTCTCCTGTAGTTTCTGCTTTTACCTGGTGGAATTGCTGAGGTTCTCTCCATAATCTGGAAAGAGCCCCGACATGACTTATGTGAGGATTTGGTGCTGTGTAAATAACACTGAATCACAGGATGGTTGTTATATATCGTACAACTAATTGCTGTGTGATGACAGGGCTGCTCTCTGTTGTGGCTCCATTGGCTTGTACAAAAAAGTGAGCTATAATAGTGTGACTACTTCAGAAAATAAACAACGTTAAACTTGTGATGACAGACTTGTTTCTGTTGTTGACTTAACCTCTGAAAACTCGTCTCTGAGTGCCAGAGTCATAAATCTAGAAATCATTTTCCATGAAAATAATCCTGTCAAGCCCTAAAATGACTTGGATGTAACTCTATGTAGTTATTTCCTCAATCTGTAAAGTCCCTGCCTCTATTGCCCCATTCATTGCAACTCGAGCACACCAGCTCTCTTACAACTCTGTAAAATACAAATACGGTACTCTAAAACTGCTCTGTGCTACACAATGGCAACATGTAATACTGAAGTAATTCAGCCAATCATGTTTGAAACTAATTCTGAAGAGCACCACAAATATATGAGCACCACACACACACACAATACACACACATACACCTTTTTAACAAGGTTTAAAACTTGATTTTTACTAAAAGGGGGTCTTTAGTGATCTTCTTTTCTCTCTCATAGTGTTTAGTAGAACTGAAAAGCAGGAGTAGGAATTACAGAACTAATTTATGAACTCTGTTGCCTATTAATACCAGAAAGCCCTTGGATGTGTGATGTGGTCAGAGATATTAAATTGTGGTTTTTTTGCTTTGTCTCACAAAGCTCCTAAAGGAAGCGTAGCTGTTGCAAAGTAGGAGAAGTTGATACGGACGCCCTCTGGTTCTGGAAGTAAAAATCCCATCTATTGGTCTCACAGACAGTTTTATGTGGCTCACAGTTGGAGTTCTTCTACAGCTGGGATCAGCATGAAACTCTCACTTTTAAATCCAAAAGATTGACAAATGCATTGCAGGACATTTGGTTCTTTGATTTAAACAAAAAAAAAAATACAAGACTGTGTATTTTCAGGAGAGAGATAAACTGAAGAAACATTCGACCACTAAGCTTAGAAGCCATGAGCAACAGCAGGTGAGAGATAAAGATTATTCTGCTGAGAAATCAAAAAATACTCACAGTCCATAAGGGAACGATATATAACACATACAATAATAGAGAACAGCCGACACTTTCGAGGTTAGTGAGGCGAGTAACTACAGATGTGAGATGCGAAGATCAGACCATGAAAGGGAGGTATATGAGTGTATGGAGAGAGAAGGGTGACAGTAGAGATTCTTTTAAAAAGTACTATCTAAAATTAAAAATTCCAGTAAAACTGACTCACTCAGTTATGGCAATACCACATGGGCTTTCACCCTGTCTCTCTCCTGCTATCAATAAAATAGAAAAAACTCCCCGCCAAAAAAATATATATATATATAAAAAAACAAAACCAAACTTAAGAAAAGTCTGTACAACCTTGACAAAACCAAAAAAACAATGCTGAGCAAATCAAGTGAAAACTAAACATCAGATTTGGACCTAATGAAAAAGGCCACCAGAATAAATACACAAACAATTCAATGCATACTACAGAGGAGGGAAGTTCAGTGTATCATGGGAAGTTCTTAAGCATTGTAGACCTATACCAGCATAACCAGTCCAAGTTTAAAGCGTAATTTTAGAAGTAGGGAAAGTATCTACCTGCCGAACCCAAACTACGAGCTGATTACACAGCAGAGGACCCTGATAACTGAAGGATCTCTCTCCTCTTCTACTTTTGGAAATTCTACAAACTGTTAGGATAATATTGTACAATAAGGTCTTTAAGGTAAGATGGAGCTTGGTCACGTAGAGCTTTGTAGATGAAAAGAAGGATTACAGATTCTATCGAGGACTTCACAGGGAGCCAAGAAAGAGAAGCTAATAAGGTAGAAATATAGTCTCTTCTGTGAGTTCCTGTCAGAACTCTGTCTCAGCTAAAGGGTTTTCAAAGAGTTATTGGGGCATCGTTCAACCTCCAGGTTACAAATGCATGGACTAGTTTTTCAGTGTCACTCTGAGACAGGATCTTCCTGATTTTGACAATATTGGTGAAAGAAGGCTGTCCAAGAAAAACTGTTTATAAGTGAGTTGAAGGACATATCCTAGTCAAGAATAACTCCAAGGTTCCTCACAGTAGAACTGGAGGATGCCATATTGAGTAACTATCTGGTTAGATGGTATGTTTCTGGGGTGTTTAGTGCCAAATATCATAACTTCAGTTTTATATGAATTAAAAAAGAAACTTACAGGTCATCCAGGACTTTATTCAGTTCACTTCAATTTTATTTGTAAAGCGCATATTTACAACACACGTCATCACATAGCGCTTTACATAGCATAAAGAGCAGAAAACAGAAAACTCAACAATCCATAGTTGCATCTGGATTCCCTATGAGCAAGCAGTCAGTAACTTAATGTCCCTAAGACATGCTTGGAGTTTGACTAAATAAGTCATTCCATCTGGCTCTTTTGATAAATATAGCGGAGTGTCATCTGCATGATGATGTATGCAATGTATGCAGTGTTAAATAGTAATAGGATATAATTTCCCCATCCACTCTGAAAATGCCTGAAAAATGTCTGAAAAAAACCCTGGTCATCCTCCAGGCCTCTCCAGGTTTTTGTTGCTTTCTTTATTGCATATTTATGAAAGTGAAATCAATCCATTACCGCTTTTTTAATGTGCAAACTTCTTTATATGTGTGTATTTATCATTGTTGTGTTAACATTAATATTAATAATTAATTAATTCTGTGTACCTTGATTAATGGGCTAAAGTGGTTAAATTCATAGTAAATTTAAAAATTATTAATATCTCTGGAGTATATAAATTGAAATAAAACACTTATCATGGTGGAATTGGGTTTGAAAGAATTTAACATTTACAGTGTCACATTTTGTTAACTGCAAAAAACAGAGCATTTTGAATTCCACACTACTGTAGTTCATGTCTGTAAATGACTTCATCTCAACAGCAGTGACTCCCAAGAACCATGAGTGTTGTGGTATTTAATATTAAAGCACCCGCCCTGTCAAAATGATGGAAAATCCTTGAACTCTCAGCAAGCAATGCTTAAATAATTAAAAACATTGTCTACATCAATTATTGGGAATCCAGCCTTCTACTAAAAAGAACCAAGTTTCTTCTTCTGAGAGCTTTTAGTTTAGGTTGAGTAGAAACAGAACACCATTGCCCAGTTGAATAACTGACAAAGTCGGATCTCCCCTTAGCAGAAGTGACAGAAAATGCAGCACACACTAAACTGAGTCTTTCCTTGCATAGCTTTTTAACACAAAACCATTCTGCACGTGCACCATAAACCAGAGTAACTGATAGCCCCACATGCATCAACCTGTCTCTGGCCCATCACGCCATCTTCATGGGTGATGCTTTTCAGTATTTGGACACAAGTAAGCCTTGTGCTGAAGTGCAGGTGAGTTGTTGTGTGTCGTGGTGCCATTCGACCATGGATGGCTGGTAGTTTACCGTGTGTGAATCTCTACAACAGAGGAGAAAAAGGAGCCCCTACAGAACATGTGCAGACTTGACACGTCAGCCCCCATCCTGCAAACAACTGGAATTTAGAACGTCCTGAGAAAATGGACTAACACGGGTTGTCTGTAGCCTTAAGCATCATAATAGTCTGACTCACCGGATGTAGGATGCGGGTATAAGCCACTGATTATTTCAAGTGGCTTTGTCCTTCCTTCCGTTGTCTGTGTTATTGTTTTCTTCATGATGGGAAACTACAGCAACAACCGTTGAGCTGCAACCTAACACACTGAAAACTTAAAGTTTTTCTGGAGGATTTGAATCATGCAGTAAGGCATCCTTGCTATTTTTTTTTTACAGTGGATTGTCCATTTTAACGACAGTTCTCGTGTCCCTTCATGCAAATTTCCACCTCAACTATTCCATCTGCTGCTATTTTGAGGGAACACCCTGGCCACATCTTTCACATATCTTCCCCTATGATGAACATGATTGGTTTAAAGAAATACAAACAAGTCAGATTATTTTCCCCTTACAGCAGAATGATAGTGTGGTACAAGCAGACCATTCTGTTCTACAGAATGGTCTGGCTAAGCGGGACTAGCATCATAATGACTGAATGACGACCCACTTCCTGATAAGACACAACAATCCAGTTATTTGATTCTGATAGATGGTTTTAAGTTGTGCAGGATTAATAACGCTGCTTTTATTCCCAGTACACTGATTTCACTCCACCTGTTTAATTTCATGCTGCAGATACTTTTCCCAGTTCCATCAAGCCAAAGCATACTGGAGTTGTTATCCCATGTTGGTCCCCTGAAAACCTGACAAAGTCCAGCTGCACCCTTGGTCTAGTTTTCTAATGAAAAGTCAATTCTCAACAGTGCAGATAACACCTCATAATTTAGGACATGTTGTATAGCCAAGACTTAAAGTGCTTGTGCATGTGGGCCTTTTCCACATATTTTGGAAAGGTGTAGGGTGCTGTGGCATTTGAGATTAACAGGCAAGTGACAAATTAAAGGAATAACCTACAGAAAGTGTTTCTGGAACTCTAATGGAGGGATGAACATCATTCTTCCAAAAGATATTCTCTGATTTGGTGTTTTGATGATGGTGGTGGAAAGCGCTGGTAACTACAAAGGCATTAGCATTTAATACTGGGAGAGACCACTTCCATCAGGATTCAAATGTTTCATCAAGGGATAAAGGCGATCTCACAGAATAGTTCCGTACTGATTTACAAAGCCTTTTCCTTGTACTGGGACAAATGGACCCAAACCATACCAGCAAAAGCCACCAGATTACCTTCACTGTCGAGGTGAAGGGTTCACATTTTGTGATAATTTGTAGTCTACTGTTTGGTAAAGTAAATTTTCAATGCGTAGGACTATCATGATGAAAAAAATCCCCCCAGCTGGTTTCATTATTTCTCGCAGTTTAAGTGTGCAACATGTTACACCATATGCACATTTTTTACATTTTAAAGGAGCAGATCCAGGAGAGATGCCATGTTGCCGTCTGTTCGGTAGCACTGAGGGAAACTAGTGTACCATATACTTGGACTGTAGTGTCTCCAGTTTGGTTTCCAACCTGGAAACCTTCATGCATGTTGCTCTTTCTATCTATTTTTGTGATCTTCAAGATCTATAGAAACTGCATCTTTCTGAAGCAGTTATTAAAAGTCTTTGGAATGATCATCTGGTTTCTCTTGAGACACCAGAAGAGGCCCAGCTGATCTGCTTAGTTGGGACTGGACACTCCAAACCTGGAACATGTAGTTTAGCTATAAATTCCTTTAGATGAACCTCTTGAAACTCAGCTCCATTGCTTCTGCATGTATTTATTTACAAGAGACCAGCATGTATCCTTCTGGAATGGTTGAGTCAGACAACCAGAGAACTCATCTTAAGCACTTCCCAAAGATGGGAACCACCATCTTGCTCTAACAAAAGAACAGCTTTATTACTGTCAATGTGAGTTTTTACCTTCACAGCCAAATGTATCATAGTAACATCTGTCTTGCTACCATAGCCTCAGATCTCCTACCAATCCAACTGTGTTCCTATCGTGCATTTCATTTTAAAAAACACAGATGACGTCTGGGATAGAAGCACATCAGCCATCTGGCTTTGATCATGATGCATTTATGAGTGGTAGCATGAGCAAGTCAAACACAAGAGCTGTGGTATCACTCTGGCACGGTGGAAAATGTAGGAACACCGCATCTTGTTCCTCTCCAACATGATTGGTGGTGACAAACAGAACTTTTATTACCAACCAGAAACATGTGTCTCCATCTGACAGGAGGCTGAATTCCACATCTTCACTGCAAAATGATACGTCCACAGAGATGAGTCGGAGTACTGCTTCAATCCTCTTCACAGCAGAGCACCAAGTGGGGAAATTCTTAGAAGAACATCCACTGTTGTGAAAAAAACACACAGAGGCCAGCTCAGGAAGCTGGCTGTATCTTATGTCCTTAATGCCAATGATAATTAATGATAGCAATGATCCTTCTGACTTTTTGGGTTTTAAGCAGGAGGAGTCAGAAAAGTTACCACAAGGATAACTGGCTTGTGGCGGCCAAATGTTCATAGCAACGTCGCTTTTTGATCCTTCGATGTCAGCTCTTCCTATCATTGTGAAGCAGAATTCACCAAGCGTTGGATTGTTCACCCACTAATAGGGAACGTGAGCTGGGTTTAGACCGTCGTGAGACAGGTTAGTTTTACCCTACTGATGATGTGTTGTAGAAATAGTAATAGTAACCAGGAAGAACTGAGCGCAGTCTTAAGGTGAAGCTATCTTCAGCCTGCCTGCTGTCACAGCTTGCAGAAGAAGCTGTAAAGAAAAAGTAAAGCTGACACTCAGTAATGGATGGACGGGGTTCATCTTGATTTGCAGAGCATCTGTTTCTTGTCCCCAGAATTTCTCAAATATGTAAGAACAATTTGAAACCTACAGACCCCCCTTGTATGGGCATGATATGATAGTAGAGGATATTCAGAGCAGCCGGGTTGGCTTTAGGAATCACACGCACAGAATCACACAGGCATAAACCTGTTACCCACATTTATAACATTAAGGCTTTGGTCCAATGGGAATCAGAGGCACAGAGGAAATATCCAGACAGCTGCGAGGTTACAACGCGGTATGTGTGTGTGTCGCATTGCTGGGGAGGGGTGAGTGGGAGAGGTGGCAGGAGGGGTGGTGTTGGTTTGGGGAATCACGGGACATGAGGATTTGCAAAATGGTACTTGTTATTCTGTTTTCTTTTACTGCTGTGTCTATGTGCGTGCATGTGTGAAAAACCATTGCATGAGACCGCTGAATAAACTAGTTCCCCTCCCCTCCCCCACAAACGTGACCCCGTGCAAGTCAGTCCTGTTTGTTACCACTAAAGCTTTGGTCTCGTTCCATAAGATGAGCCTTTTGAATTTGACCTGCTTTTCCTTACATTTGCTGCAAACTAGCCCAGATGCAAATGAAAAGAATGTTCCATACAACCTGGCAAACTGCAATCCTAATCCACCTTAAGCAAATGCAGCCTCAAACAGTCAGAATTTCATTTCAAAGCTTTACATTGCAGATCTTGTTTTGAAGAGGCCGTACAAACACAGAAGTTTCAGATTAACTGGGTGCTACACTTGTCTTCACAGTCAGTAGGAGACATTCTCTGCATGTTCTGCTCAGCCTCATCTGATTTATGTCAAAAGTTATATCAATGGCCTACATCAAGCGCTCAGTCTGGAGTGTGAGTCAACCAGCGACTTTGTGATTTTTCTCCCGTGCTCTATATCATCGAGTTGGCTACGCCTTTTACAGGACTAGAGAGAATCCTTGGCAGAGGTTGTTTTTTTCAATATTCTTTTTCAAACACTCAAACTAATCAAAACAGTGTTCGGCCGCAAAGCTACAGTCTGGGGTTTCACATGATGCTGGTCAAATACTGTATTATTTTATGGACACAAAGACAAAGAGTTAAAATGATTTGAGATGGTGCCTGGTTATCCCTCTGTGTCTGACTCTTCATATTTGCAAAATTTAGTTTGAGGCACTGTAAATAAATCCTCATGTCTTCTAGTAGTAAGTCAATTGTTTAAAAGTAATGTTGTGTGACCAGGCCCAAGCAACGGCCCTCATTACTTTGCTAAAAGCTGGGAAGTATGAAATGAAAGTATAAACTGTACATCTACTTTAACTGTCCTGACAGCCATATAAAACTATGATTTGCTATTTGAGAAGAACACCGCAATCCTTTGATACCGTACCATGAACCTGGCCGGAACATTCCTGCAACATATAAAATGAGCACAGTCCTTGCTTGGCAGGAACACACAAAACACACATTAGTCGTAAACATGCCGATAGTCATAAACATGCCCTCATTCAGCAGATGTTCATTAAGAACTCGCCTTCAAATCTTAAATCAGAAGTTTCAGTGACATGTCAAACAGGCTCACAGTCAATAAGAAAACAGCATGTATAATTATTGTTTGTAACAGAATGAGAGAGTTGCTCTAGTGTGGGAACAATACAGGATAATTTTTCAGTTTTTAACCCTATAATGCCTTGGGTATCATATTAAGAAAATAAAGTAGGTACAGTCAAGTTCACTTTTAACTTCTGCTTTAATGATTTGTGTGCATACATTGTTCACCAGAATTATTTTCAACTTTTGAAAGGGTTTCACAGAGTGGTCACATATGATCAAATGATTCACTTCAGGATTTAACACCTTTAATTCACAGTTTCTTATATCTACAATACTGGTAAGAAGTAGTGCATGCAACACAATACTGTGTCTATCATGGCTTACTATAAGTGACAGGTGGAATTTTGCTGGTTTAAAATGACGGCATGTCAAAGTGTGGCTCGCAATAAAACATCTCCTGGCCCTCTGTCTGTACCTGGTCATTTCCATCTGGCCTGACCTCCCTGCAGGACTGTATCCAAGAGTGTTTATTGTTTTATTTACCATACACAGGTCTATAATTGATAAGTGACTATGACCCATTTGTATATTAACTAAAGTTCAATAACAACCTTGTATGTTGTTCTGAGCTATCACCACTAGCAGATGGTAACAAGTACGGCAAGCACCTGGCTGACCGCACAATATCAGCCTGACTGGCCTGCCATCACAAATACAGCACAGCAAAATACGGGCATTACAAAACAGTAGCACAAAGATAAACTGTTAAACGATTAAAGGTCCCTAAACTACAGTGAGCCTAATATAAAAAGTTTAGTTACAGTCGCACTAACACTCTTTCACAGTCTGGTTTCAGAAATTATTTGGGGGAAAAAAACATCAGCTTGTTACTCCACTACCCAACTGCTGAACATGCTGTCGGTGTGACCTTTTTACTGTTTTGGTCAGTCAGACCTTAACATAAACTCATATTCAGAGCCTCTGAACTCAGATAGTACAATAAACCTCGCATAACGTTTGAACAAAACTGTGACCAACGGCACGTCATTAAAAGCTCCTCGCAGATATCATCAAATAATCCAGTTGTTTAGAATTGTGTCATGTATTACAGGTTACTGGAGGCAAGTAAAGGGTTAATATACTCACCGAGGCACCGCTGTTAGTGTTGGCTGCCATGGCCAACCGGCATCTTGCGCTTCCAGGCGTCAGTGTCACATGATCAGAGGAGCGTAACTTCATTGGCTGGGCGTTGGTTCGACTTAGGCCAGAATAGATTATTTATGTCTAAGTTCCCAGATGTGAACAGCAAATTTTTTTGAAGGCCAATTTTGAACACTGAAATTATTTGGACACCTTGAATTTTTATGCTTCGAATTTTTACACCTGAAATTTTGACTCTGATGTAATCTGATTTAATTTAAGCAACTGAAATTTTGATGAGCTAAATTCAGACATAAAAAAATTCAGATACATAATTTCAATGCAAAAAAAAAATCAAAGTTAGAAATCAGCAGCTTTTAAAATTCTAAATCTGGGGAGTCTAATTTGCTTCCATACTTTATCAACTTTATGAAATGCTGTCAAACAGAAAGTCTTAATTATTTGTCTTGTGAATTTGGAAAACATCCGATTTTCGCTAATTCTTGGAGGCATCATCATGCGTTACTGTTTTTCAACTATTCTTAAAAAAATAATATCTACTTTAGCAGCACAATGGCTTATTGGACAATTGCTGCAGCACTTTTACTATCAATCCATTCACTGACATGATCTAATATTGACACTGAGTGGACACATTCACAGCTAAAATAAATGAAGCCAATGCAAAAGTGCCAAAAATTGTAGTTCCTTAAATGTCCACTTGAGGTAGACTCCAAAATTAAGTCAATCCCAACAGACCCTCACGATAAAATGGCCAAATTTTCAGCAGGAGAAAATCTTTTTACAGCCTGGTACAAAAGGTGGTTTTGGTCTCTATAGTTAGTTTACCAGTTTTTGACAACTATACGGGAGATAGATTTTTATATAACTCACAAACTGTAATTTTATTAATGTTTAAATAATTCATGTCTGTCACTTTGAGTGAAAGGTGGATGCCCTCACAGAAAAAGTTCATGGATCAGCATTTCACAGTTCTGTATGGGTACACATCTCGGCTTACAAATAATAAATGGGGCCAGTTCAGTTCTTTTTGGGTTGCAAATTTTTGCACTTGTGTAGAACTATGGTTCAAATCCACAAAATCTATTCCATACTCTAGTCAAGATCCCAATTTATGGAAAGATACCAAATATATGTGATTCTGAGCAGGAAAATCTGTATAAATCTGACTTTCTTAATTTAAATGAGAGTTGTAGAGGTCAAGCTATTGTAAATATAACATCAACATAAGTCATTTCTTGGAAGAAGGGAATAGGATGTTAAAATCTGATTTGTCACATTACAACCGGGAAGAAGCATGAATTGTGCGCCTGTTTGACCTCCAGCAAAAAATAGCTCTTACGGTTGACTCACAGAGGAAGAAAGAACGTGATAGAAAAGTTCCGGCAACAAGTGGGTTTTTTTTTAAACAATCAGTCTTTAAAAAGTTAGAACAGCACTGAGGGTTTTAGGAGGTTTCAGTGGAAACACAGAGTCTTCACAAGTTTGAGGACAACAACTGCATGCCCCAGGAGCCCTGTGGTGCCGACAGAAACTTCCTTTTTTAAAATAAATGTTTGCGAGGTTCCTCCCACTGGATGTTATGAAGATGGAGCCACGCAATTAGCTCAGTTTAAAGACATAAAGTGGGATCATAGTCTCCCTACACATTGGTCTTTGTTCTTTTTCAGTCGTCATGAAGTGCATGCTGCAGTACAAGTTCAAAGTTTGGTTGCTTCCTCTGGACGAGGAGGAGGAGGAAGAAGGAAAGAGTTTACAGTAGCCTCAGCAGTCTGACTGTGTCCGTCTACCAAGGCCATGTGGTGCAGAGCGTTAAGGGCAACAGCACGTCCTCTTCGCTGTTTCTTATTAGACACAAACACACACACAGGTGCAAAGAAATGCAACACTGACCACTGTGCGTAATGGTGATAATGCCCACTAATGGTTTGATAATGTGAGACTGTGCTAATGACAATAATGATGCGCCAGGAATAGACGCCTCCCAAAATAGAGCAGGGGATGGGTGTCATTAAACAGACTCCACAGAAAGAGCCTTTGTTTGGTGTGTGCATGTGTGTGTGTGTATTTGTGTGTGAGCGGTTCAATAGCAGCAGTTTGAGGGATGGTGTGTGTTCCTGGGTTTTTTTTGGGTTTGTCAGGCGTCTTTGTTTACACATGCAAGGTGCATGTGCAAGTGGCCACGTGTGCATGACTGTGTCTCAAAGGCTAATAATCATATCGTATCACCACTGGATATTTTGAATATCAAGTCATGTCTTTGTTGCAATAGCCATGCAAAGTGTTGATTGCGACCGATTGTGTCATGTGCAGAACATGTGCACACACACGTAGACACAACTACTGATACAAACATAAGCCTGTTGCAGCTTCTATTCAGTAAACACTGTCCCAGAGTTGCAAAAACTCCTGCAATAAAAGCACGTGTACACATCTAAGTACAGCAGAAGGCATACGTGACTGTCGGCACCACTGCAAAACTAAATAAGCTCCAGTGATGATCTCAAATTCTACACACAATAAAAAGTTTCACTGTCATTAAATCGTAAAAGTCTCCTCTATTTACAGTGTTACGTGACAAAAAGTGTCTGTGTTAGCAGAGCAGTAGTTTCTTGTAACTATGGTTTTGCATTTTGCATTCAATAGTATACATTCCTCAAAAGACCCACCAGGGACCCTGGTGGGTCTTTTGAGGAATGTATACTATTGAATGCAAAATGCAAAAATGCAAAATGCAAAAAAACACATAGCAATAAATGTATTGAAAGAGGCAAATGAGGTAAAGAAAAAAAATTAGAGCCCAAACAAATACCTGAACACTTTGTACTGCAGGAAGCAGATGACTTGCAGGCAGTGTGTGGATCTTGTGTTCTGAAGTAAGGTCCTTTGAGGGAGAACGCTGCAGGCAGAATGATTCACATGACACTAGTCTTCTGTTGCTTTACACCGAAAAGCAAATCCATCCATCCATTATCTATACACCGCTTATTCCTCTGTAGGGTCGCGGGGGCGCTGGAGTCTATCCCAGCCGACTCGGGCGAAGGCAAGGGACACCCTGGACAGGTCGCCAGTCTGTCGCAGGGCTACATATAGAGACAAACAAGCACACTCTCATTCACACCTACGGACAATTTAGAATAATCAATTAACTTCAGTATGTTTTTGGACTGTGGGAGGAAGCCGGAGTACCCGGTGAGAACCCACGCATGCACAGGGAGAACATGCAAACTCCACACAGAAAGATCCCAGGTGTCCTAACCGGGACGCGAACTGGGGATCTTCTAGCTGTGAGGCGACGCTGCTAACCACCGCCCCACTGTGCAGCCCGAAAAGCAAATCTCCTCTTGATATTTTTTTAACAACTGTGCACAAACACGAGCCCATTTGTACTTAATCGGCCACAACAACTGGAGAAATCAGTTGGAAAACCTGCAACCAGTGTTGGAAATGAACTAAATACATTTGTTCAACTGTAGTTAAGTGCAATTTTGAGGTCCTTGTACGTTACCTGAGTTTTTCCACTTTCACCAACCATATACTTTCACTCCACTGGGCCGTTGTATAGCTCGCTGGGTTAAGGCATAACCATATAGGTGCAGGTCAGCAGGTCACCAGCAGTCGAGTCCAGCTCATGGCCCTTTGCTGCATGTCTGTCTCCCTCTTATACCCCCTTTTACCCTTTCTTTCTTCAATAACATGGATATATATATGTACATCTATCTATCTATCTATCTATCTATCTATCTATCTATCTATCTATCTATCTATCTATCTATCTATCTATCTATCTATCTATCTATCTATCTGTCTATCTATCTATCTATCTATCTGTCTATCTATCTATCTATCTATCTGTCTATCTATCTATCTATCTATCTATCTATATATGTATATGGATATATATTTCCATTTTATTATGGATATATATATATATACACACACTACACTATTCTTTTTCGATTACTTTAGCCACAGTGCAGTTTTTGTGCAATAATGCATCTATTTAACAAGGCATGTCATATTTTTGATAAAGAATAAACGTCATTAATCCGTTAGGGGAAATTCTATATAACCTAGTTCAGTCATTTTTCACCAGCTTCAGTGGTGAGCACATTAATGCATCAAAACTTACAATTCAATAATATACATTTTACTGCATAGGCCTACTGAGTACTCTGCATTTTGGTACTTTAAGTATATTCGATGCTCATATTTTTTGTACTTTTACTTAGTATAAACGTAAATGCATGACTTTTACTTGAAACTGAGTATTTCTACATTGTGGTATTAATAGTTTACTTGAGATCTGCGTATTTCTTTGGTGAATTCTTGAATGATTCGACCAAAAAAAGGGGGGATCAAAAAATAATAGTGCATGCGTGAGGTTGAATCGCATCCCCTCAGCGGTGACGGAAGGATGGTCGTGTCTGGGATGTGATTGGCTGATCCTGCAGCCTCCCGGTTGGTGAGTATAAACCCCCCTACAGTCTCAGAGGATCAGAGCGCACGGCGCAGTCGGACCGGGGACTGGAGGACTGATCACACCGGGAACTTTCACTCCCGGAACTCACTAAAATTGGTCCTAAAGCAAAAGCACTAGGCTGAGGGGAAGGGCTCAGCTGGAATATTGATCGGAAAAGTTTGTCCTTTTACGCATCACAGCACCGCGGTCCGGTAAGTCCAGTCAATGTGGTTTTGAATTGATAGTGGAATTGACTTTGGATTGAAGAAAATGTAAAAGTCACCATTTACTGAACTTCTATCTATCTATCTATCTATCTATCTATCTATCTATCTATCTATCTATCTATCTATCTATCTATGAGTGCGTAAAAGTTTGGTTTTGGCACTGCGCGTCGAAGCGAACCATATCACATTTTCACTGACTGCAGGATGAACTTTGCATGCAAAATGAGTCATTGTTTTGTTCACACGTCCTAGAACTTCATGTCTAGTTAAACTCATCCAGCACTTGTCATCCTGCACTTGTTGAAACCTATTTAAAACCGATGTGTCGGACTGGAGGGGCTTCTGAGCCCCCAATCATGGTTACGCAGATGAAAATGAGCGTTCTTCTCTGTGGCAGCTGGTATTTTCACGCACCAGGATTTTTTTGTCCGATAAAGGTAGGATATATTGGATCGTTAGGGCTCAGAACACTAAACTGCAGAGAACTGGCAGAGAAACTATATTTCACACTCTGATAATGAATCTAAGTCGTGGCTGTAAACTTTAACTGTGCAGTTGGGCTGAAACTTGTTATCCTTGCCCATCTTTGAAAACATTCCCTAGCATTTAGATAATAAAGTGTTTCAAACAACAGGGATGAAATGCCAGAAACACCAAGCAGAAAATGAGTTAAACAAACACCTCATAAACTTCATTTAGGAAAGGATTTGTTGCAGGATTATACAAAATCCCATTGGATTTTACAATTCTGTGTAATAATACAGTCTTCTGGTAGTATTTGTATTGTATTTTGAGGAGTTTTTTAGCAACTTGTGCAGACTGCTGCAGGAGGTTATTGTGGTTTTGAAGTTTTACAAACTTTAACCTGATTATTGCACTTCAGACTCCAGCAAATTATCAGGCCAAGCCCAAAAAAGTAATAATCAAATTTGACAGCCTCATCCTAAAGCTTACAATTAAAATCACTTGTTCATATTCGATTAAAAGGACTTTTGCTGTCTGGCACTCAGACAATTCTGAATCTGGAGCTTCCTATTCAAAAATGGCACACATTTGGAAACAAAACATCAGTTTGTACAAGAGAAATGGATTTTATTATGTAAATGAGTTGATATTTCAAGTCATGCTGTGGGTTTGGGGCAGTTTTCTACCACTGCAGGTGAGGATCCACCCTCTGTTCATCTTTTACTGCCTCTCCTTCCTTCAGGTCACTCTCATGACTCCTGCCCTCTCCAGCATTGTACCTCAGCTCTCCTCCCATTGTTCTTCCAAACAGTACAGAAGATTGAGATGTCAGTTTTCTCAATCTCTGCCTGTTGTTTCTTCCTGCATCTCTGCGTTTTGTTTTTAATTTCTCATCTCCTTCATCTCCCACACTTCCATCTTCTGACCACCACGGTGTCCGTTCCACTTTCACCCTGCTGGTTGCCAACTTTCCACCACTCTCTTTCTAAGATGTGGAGCCAGCAGAGGTCAGAGATGGTTTTTCAAAGCAGAATCCATCAGATTAAGAGGATCAGCCTAATTAAAACTCAGCTTTCCGATCTAATCAGACATCTCTGCTCTAATCTACTCTAATGAGCTGCCATGTTATACAACACAAAGGCGTCATTCACATGATGAGGAGGATTTGCATGGATGGTGGCCAAATTTTTCAAAACTGACTTCTTGTGATACGTGTGTGAGTTCATCCATGTGATGTTCTGTTTGTGAGTGTGAACAGAACAAACCAGTGTCTCTGAGCCAGTTGTCTTAGAGGGCATGTGTGTATTTGTCAGGGTTTTTTTTGTAGAAGTTGGTCACCATGAAATTTTGCCTTGAATTCTTAAATGTGATCACTAAGACGTAAACTGTGCCTTTGTCCACAGGCCTTTTCCTCTCCAAACTTTGATATCAAGAGTTTTGCACATGTGCTCAGAGATGGCAATTGTGTTTGTGTGTGTGTGTGCACAGTGTGTCTCTGCAGATATTGCCATCATCGTCAATCAGCCCATTTATCCTGAGACGCCTCGGGCCTTTCTTGGGGGTACACATGATAGTTGAGAGGCTCCGACCAAAGTTAGATTCCTCTGTCAGGGGAAAAAAGAATCTCTGTCTTGCACAGCAGACACACAGAAACGTTGTTCCTCATCTAACCCCAGTTATCACTATTCTGTTTGTCTGGCTCAGTTTTGCTTCACCTCCCTTACAATTTATTTTACAGCCCTGTTTTCATCATGCAAAAATGTTCTCGTTCCTGTGATTGCATGTGATGTATACATGTGCATGTGCTGATGAGTCTCTTATCATATATCATTTTGCTGCCTGCTGTTTGAATCATCTGTGTTATCGATAACTTAAACTGTGTGCCGGCTTTGAACAAGCCGCCTGACAGAAAGTGGGACCAGGTTCAACAGAAGTTTGGCTCACTGGCGCACGGATGCTTTTCCTCTTACTTCATTGAATGCAAAACTCTTTGTGATTGCTAAACAGATTATTTTTTTATGTTGTCGACAAATTAACTTAGTAAACAAAAATAGAAATGCAGCATGCAGATGTTCTTCTTTTCTGACTCAGAGAATGAAAATTACAAGCCTCATTTCCTATTGTTCTGGCTGGTTTAAATTTCGCAAGCTTTGACCAGTGACTATAAAAGCCCACCTTAAAATGCAGCTTTATTCAGATAACATTATGCCACAGCTGACAAGAGGAACCCAACTGCTGGCTGCTGGATGCTGCAGGTCAGTTAGGATTGTAGCCACTTAAATGTCAACATCTGCACCATTGGTCATCTAAGAAGTCATTTCAGTCAACTCTGGATGTCCAACACCGAATCCTGTCCTCTGAATTGTCCACCAACGTTATTGACTCCCTCAGAAACAGTGGGACAACATTCCTTAAGCCAGCATCAACAACCCCATTAACTCTATGAGTCGCAGATGTGTGATTTCTGGTCTATGACCCCATTCTCCAGCGGCCTGTTTTCGTTTCCAGATTAGTGCTTCTTTGACTGTTTTATTACGTCTCTTCCGTTGTAGGGATGCCGTGTATTTGGAAAAACAAATATTTCTTCCTGTTTGTCAAAAGAATGGAGAGAATTGATTAAAATATTGCATGCTACATTTATATTTTTGTTTACCGCAGATGCCATCCTGATTAAATACCAACCAAGTTAATATTAAACAAATGACCTGTCATGGAAATTTGCTACATCATGAAACTCAGGAAACACAAAACACTTTGCTGGGTCGTTGACAGATTTAATATTGTATACAGTATGGAAAATACAGTGTTTGTTCTCAATATTAATTCTCAGAGGAGAAGTACAAATGCAACTTTTCAACCTTTTCATTGGCCAGTATACCTAGATGTAGATGTAACCCTGGTATTAGTTCATACCCTCAGGCTATCGGCTGTTAGATGGTACTTGTCCAATGCTAACATTAAAAATAAGTCAGTAAAAAGACAGCAGTTTTAAATAGTACAGTAATCCCTCACCATGTTGCGGTTCACTTCTCACGGTCTCACTGTATCGCGGATTTTTACATTGTATATAAAAATATGTAGCAAACAGCAGATAAGTAGACGGACGTATGGAAAACGCAGCTACGGCCGCTTCTATTTGAGCTGGTCGGTCACTGATTGATTGGCGGTGATGGAAGCCAGTGTTAATAAAAGTGGGGGAAAGGTGAATAACAGTGTGGGGAGAATTTATAAAGCCTTCAAATATATATATAAATAATAAAATAAGGTTGCTACTTCATGGATTTTGTCTATCACGGTGGGGTTCTGGAACCTAACCCCTGCAATAGACGACTGATTACTGTAAAAAGGTCAAACTAGTGATTCTGTAAAAATAGATACTGTAGCTAACATAGACACATGTAATAAAACCTGATAATAAATACATAAGTCACAGTGCAGATATCCAATTTAATCATATAGTCATATAGATTATAATGTCTTCTATTGCAACCATCTTAGCTTAACTGCTAATTAATGCCAAACATGAACTACAACTGAAACTGATGGGAATATTATTAGTTTTGTACTGGAAAATTAGGAACTCTGAACCTGAATGAACTTAAAAATATGTAGTTAAAGTCATAACAGATCATCCAATAGTTGTTGAGACAACATTATAATTTCACTCAAAAACACTGAGATGAACCTCAGGCTAAAAAAATCACAGGACTGATCATCGGGAAACCATGAACTTTGTGTATTTGATCGAATAAGAGAAAACTGTGGTCCGTTGGTGACACTGTAGATAAGTCAAAAGTTATTAGGATTCATCTTCCGGGGACCATGAAGGTCTTATAAAATTTCATGACCATCTGTCTAATACTTGCTGGGATACTTGAGTCTGGACCAAAGTGGTCAACTGACACATCATCACTGGCATCTCTAGGGCCTAACTTCTGGTTTTCTTCAGAATGCTGTTAGTTCCTCTCTGCTGTCCTGTTCTTTCTCCCCATCACCCTCACCATAACCAGTCGAAGCAGATGGCCACTCTACATCAGCTTGATTCTGCTAGAGGTTTCTTAACCTTTAAAGGGAGCTTTTTGTTCCCACAAAGCTTGCTCAAAGGGAATTCTTGGATTTTTTGGGTTTCCCCTCCTATAAATATAACATTGAACTACTGTATGTATAAAAGTGCTCTGAGATGACTTTTATTGTGAAGTGGCGACATGTAAATTAAACTGAACAGAAAGCTCTTATCTTCATTTTGCTGAACTCATGCAACAAGTTCTCTGTTTTTGTTTAACATGATGGTTCGTCTGTTTTCTGTACAGGACCAAACCATTGTGGACTTGGACCTCTGCTGCCAGGCCTGGACTGAGACACCTTTAAGCGTGTGTTTTTAGACATCTTTGTGCTTTTGCGTGAGCCGACGTCTTCCTGTGTGAGGATGAGGGCCGTCGCACTGCTGTGTCTCTTCATGGCTGTGGAGGTCGGAGCCTCCAGGTTCATCCGTGACTCCAATGGGGTGACCGAAGCTCTAGAACCCCCCAAGAGCAACACCTCAGCCCTGATTCCGCCTCCACAGCCGGGAAAACCACGGAACTCCTTCCCCCCCATGTGCATAAAGCCCACAGAGATCAAGCACGCCTTCAAGTACGTGAACACCATCATATCCTGCCTGATCTTTGTGGTGGGGATCATCGGCAACTCGACACTGCTCAGGATCATATATAAGAACAAGTGCATGAGAAACGGGCCCAATGTTCTGATTGGCAGCCTGGCTCTGGGGGACCTGCTTTATATTGTCATCGCCATCCCCATCAATGTGTTCAAGGTACCAACACTTAATCTGCCTCAAGTGTTTGTTCGCTTTATTGCACGTGATTAATGATCTCCACCAGGTCTGTGGGTCAAAAACACTATTTGTAGTAATAAAACTCAGGTTTTGCATGTGACAAAGTCTTGACTTAATCATTACACCAGCTTGCATCTGTGTCTAATTTAGGAAGACTATTTAAAAGCAATTTCCGTGCCCAGTTATTTCATACATACACACATACATATTGCAGCACCTTCATTGGCACATCCGGTCGGTGTGTGAGTTTGATTTATTAGTTTGTTGCTGTGGTTTGCATCTTTGTTCAGTGGTTTTAATTGGTTTTATTGACTGCTTTTCCTACTTAGACTAAAATTGAAACCATAGCAAAACTCATTGAAGACAGATGGCTGGGGTTGTGTTGAGATTTTCTGACAAATGTCTTTTGATCACTTGCCTTGTGTGTGTGTGTGTGTGTGTGTGTGTGTGTGTGTGTGTGCGTGTGTGTGTGTGTGTGTGCGCGCGCGCGTGCACGTGCGCGCGCGTGTGTATGTATGTAAAGTGAAAATATCCAGCTGAGTCAGTCATTGTAAGTAAGCCAGTCACAAATTACACAACCAAAACAATACTGCAACTTCTTAATTCTAAATCTGATAGGATTCGCTTTAATTAAATGAAGCTGGAATGCTGTTTTGCTTCATCCAGGCAAACCTGAGTAACAGTCACCCTGATTCAGATTTCTTTCATCCTGCATTTATACATTAAGAAGTGATATAGGAGCCTAAGCTTTAATGTTAGACATGTTGACAGCATGAAGACGCATTTCAAAACAATAATGAGAATTAATGAGGAAAGTTGGAAAGCCCTGCAAGCTCTGATTGTTTCAAAAGACCAGAGACAATGCTGCAGATTTGTATGAACACCTCGCTCATCAGCCTTTGTTGTTAAATAGACTCTCCTGACCCTGAACAGAACTCGTTCCCTCTGGGCAAAGAACTTCAGCCACGGTCTGTTGTTGTAGCTGCTCATTAATGATGGAAGACATCAGGAAGAAAGGACCTCAAAATGAACCTCAAAGAGGTTTATCTGTGTTTACACAGGTGACTCTCCTTACGTTTCTCTCATCACAAATCAGTTTCCTCTCATTCCTCCTGCATTATTTGTCTCTGCAGCTGATAGCAGAGGACTGGCCATTTGGAGTGTACGTCTGTAAGTTGATGCCCTTCATCCAGAAGGCCTCCGTGGGAATCACTGTCCTCAGCCTGTGTGCGCTCAGCGTTGACCGGTGAGGACACTAATACACCATATACACACAAACCCTAACCCAATATGCTACTACTGAAAGCAGCTAATGATTGTCTGTATCCTGTTTGTGTAGCTACCATGCAGTGACGTCATGGAGCAGGGTGAAGGGGATGGGGATCCCTCTGTGGAAAGCAGTGGAGGTGACACTGATCTGGCTGGTTGCTGTGGTGCTGGCAGTCCCCGAGGCACTGGCGTTCGACATGCTGGAGATGCCGTACAGAGGCAACAAGCTGCGCATCTGCCTGCTGCATCCAGAACAGACCACCAACTTCATGAAGGTAAGACCTGTAACCTGTTAGAGGTGGTGGAAGGAGTGTGTTCAGTCTTTCATATGACAATAAAAGCCTGAAAGAATGCCAGGGAGTGGAGTAAAAAACGCACATATTGTGAGGGCCAAGAACTACATCATTTTGACTTCCAGAGAGGCGTGCTCATGGAGATCAGTAGGTATCATTTGGTTATCTAATTTGTAATTTCAAAGTAACCCAAGTTATTTCAGGGTGTTTTTTTTTATTTTTCCAGCTGCCCACATGTGTTATTATTACTGAAAAAATGATGATATTTTATTACGTACATTTTTACTTTATTTTGATACTTGCTGAAAAGTCCCTGAATTTTTGTCACACAACTGTTTGTCACAGCTGAGTCAGACATGGCTTCTTAGTTTCTCCAAGGAGTGTAGAATTTAGTTTGTTTTTTTTACTAAATGTGTTTGGTGCAACAAGTTTATTTCTAGTTAATTTTTTACATCATTTTGACATTTTTTTTAGCAGTTTTAGGCTTCTTTTATTTGAGTCATTTTCCAGACTGAACTTTACATCACACATGATTACTTCACCAACAATCGAAATGTTGAAAATCCGACAGCTTTTTCTTTGTACAGTTTCTGCCTCTGTTAAGTGGTGTGATTTTGCCAATATTTTAAAAGATTAAAAAAAATATCTAAATTAATTAACTGGATATTGGAGTAAAAGATCTGCACTTATATAGCTCCTTTCTACCTTAGTGGTACTCAAAGCATTTTGCAATGCTTCTCATTCACCCATCCACACACACACATTCACACACCAGTAGCGACAGAGCTGCCATGCAAGGTGTCTGCATGCCATCGAGAGCAACTTAGGGTTCAGTGTCTTGTGCAAGGACGCTACGCCTTGTGTAGGAGCCAGGGATCAAACTTCCAACCTTTCAATCAGTGTCAGTCAGTATTCATGTTAATATTTTAACGTCTTACACAATCAAACTTAATGCACACAAACAAGAAGAAAATATGTGAGTATTTAGACCCAAACAGCTGGAGACTTTTATCTTTCTTTGAAACTTGATCAGAACAAGCTCAGCTTGGCAGTGCGCTGTTATTTATCACTTCAAAATATTTAATGGGGATGTTGTCCTCAAAACATATGGTGAAAATTATCCTATGGGGTGTTTCACATCTATCTGCATCAGGCTGACTGCAATGAGAAAGAAAAAAACTTGGATTTTAATCAGCGTGCACTTGATGCTACTTTCATGTACAAAGGTCAACAGAATGGTTCCGTTTAAAGGATGAGCGTCCGGACAGCAATAATACAATTAGAGAATCTCTTTTTTTCTCTGCCAACAAGTAATTAGTGATATCAACAAATACAGGATGATACACTGCAGGGGAAATATGTGAATGTTTCTCATAATGTTCATGGTACATTCAGAAAGCTGCAGGCGGAGGAATTCTAAAGACATTTCCAATATGTGGCTTTATTCAAGTCAGACGAGAGGAACTGAGGGACAAAGTGGAAACAAAGCATGAAGCTGCTGTGTCTTTTAATGTGCAATTTGTTTCATCATTCACACTTAGGCAGTGGTGTGTCAAACTCCTGCAGAACTTCTTCGTTCCCATGCATGAGTGCATTCATGCTGCAGACTGTATCAGGCTGCAGATCAGATGTGTCAGTCTAAGTTCCAGCTGTGTAATTCAGCGTACCGTATAGAAAAACTGAGGTTCTGCTGTTCAGAAACTGTAGTGGCAATAATGCCACATACACTTAGACAGATACTAGTTTTTGTAAGTACATCTCTTTTCAGGTGGCTAAAATTCATTTGTGTTGCTGACCCTGTTTACAGCATTGCTTAGCTTCCATGCCAGAAGTCCTGTCTGCTTCTTCAAACTGGTTGAGCTGAAGACTGGAGATCTACTCTGTGTAATACATTGACTATGCACGAGTACCTCATCCGACCCCACTTCAAAGAAACCGAACGGTCCCTTTAATCAGGGAAATGTCTTTAGTTCAGCCAAAAAGAATTTTTTACTAAATGCCAGATAAGTACAACAGAGAGAGAAGTTGTTCCGAAACACAGCAACGTCTAAACCAAATTCACCGTGTTTGCACAAATTTTCATGCTCGATTTTTGCATTAAATAAATACAAGAAAGACAAGTTGTTCCAAATCACAGAAAATGTAATCCAAATTTAGGGTATTTATACTGATTATGAGGTTCTGGCAGTGATCTAAAATCTCCAAAAATTTACTTAAAATGCATGCAGCACTTTTTTCTATATCTGTCCTTTTTCTCACTGGGTCTTCTGGTTCTCCAGCGTTACCAAGAAGTCAAAGACTGGTGGCTGTTTGGCTTCTATTTCTGCTTCCCACTGGCCTGCACTGGAATCTTCTACACCCTCATGTCCTGTGAGATGCTCAGTCGCAAAAAAGGCATGCGGATCGCTCTCAACGACCACATGAAACAGGTATACACGCAAAACCTGGCTAATTCAGAAGCAATCGGACTTGGAGGGTGCTCAGTAGAGTCAATATTGTTCTTTGTGTGTGTCTGGTGTAGCGGAGGGAAGTAGCGAAGACAGTGTTCTGCCTGGTGTTGATTTTTGCTTTCTGCTGGCTGCCCCTTCATCTCAGCCGTATTCTGAAGAAAACAATCTACGACCAAAATGACCCCAACCGCTGCGAGCTGCTCAGGTAGACACGCAGATAACAGCACCATAACAGTAAAAATGTCATGAGAATCCATTGTTCTCCAGTGTCTGACTTCCTTTTCCATTTTGTCTTCGCTGTTAACTTTGCCCTTTTCTCTGCCAGCTTCCTCTTAGTGATGGATTACATCGGAATCAACATGGCCTCCTTAAACTCCTGCATTAACCCGATTGCCCTCTACTTTGTCAGCCAGAAGTTTAAAAACTGTTTCCAGGTGGGAGAGGACACACTTCCACGAAAAATATGGTATTATTGGAAAATGCACTCCACAAAATATCTGCGAATGCTAAGTGTGTGTTTGTCTGTTTTGCAGTCTTGCCTGTGCTGCTGGTGCTACAGATCGTCTCCTCTGGATGAACGAGGCTCCAGCCGACGTTGGAAGGGTTCCTTCCACGGGAACGGACTGGACCGCTCCAGCTCCCGCTCCAGCTCCAGTCAGAAATACACAAGCTCTTCATAAACACCCACACCAGTTACACCCCTGTTCTACCAAATCAACGTTCCCACCATCAGTTCCTGTCACAGAGAAACTGCTGCGTCACTGCCAACATATCAGAGTCTAAGTCAGGAGGGGGATAATGGAGCGAGGTAGACATCACTTCTACAGGACTCACTGCAGCCTGAAAGGTTCAGAGATCAACCCAAACTAGTGAATGAAATAACAGGACTATGCCTCGTTGGGATCTAACACTTAAAGCTATAATGAAACCACATAAATGTGTTCATACTCTGACACTGAGGCCTGTGTAGAGGACTTAAAGGCTCTCAGTAGACCAAATACATTTATACAGAATGTTTATTCAAGTTACTTGTAAATTTATGTACAGTATTATTTACATGTAGAGTGCAGACTTATGGTTATATCTCGACTTAGTGCTTTATGTATGGATAAGCACTGATAAATACTACCTGTTGAAGCTTTATTACCTCACGGTGGAAAGCTAGAGGGAAACTGTGACCCTGAGTGATTTTTGCAAACACAGGACTAGTTGATTATCTGACAATCAACTGCATGTTGTCACTGCTCAAAGCCTACCGGTGACATCATACCAGAGTAAAATGGGCCCCACTGTTTGCCTTCCAGTCATGTGGCGAGTCAAGCATTGGGATTTTTTTTTTATCTGGTAATCATCACAGCTTTAAGTCATGTGGAGGGCAGCTGTTGACTAAAAACACTAACAAACACCAGACGATTCCCTTCACGCCACATTATTAGTTCTAGTGTTGTAGCAGTAGGCCTACTCTTATTTTATGTTTTCACTGGTCTCTGTTCACACTGTGTATAAAGTCTTAACTTGTCTCTTACCATGTAGCTTTTATTTTTCTAAGAAAATATTACAAAACATATGAAGAGCTTGTTCCAGCATAGAATATTTCACCTTCACCAGGGTGTGGTTGTGTTACAAAAATGTTCCTATGGCTGGAAATGCCTCTGAGAATTGCTTCTAAAGAGCGGCTTAAGGAAGACATGTTTTTAGTTGACCCATTTAAATGCTTTAGGAATGAAAATGTTTTAAGGGTTTTTAGTTGAGATTAAATTACTTTAACTGTGTACGGATTATAGAATACATGTGTATGTCCATATATATATGGATATATATAGAGATATAGATATAGCTATATGGACACACACACGCCCATCAGGCACAACATATTATTATGACCACCTCCCTAATATTGTATTGGTCCCCCTTATGTGCTAAAAATGCTCTGTACCACTGGACATGGACAAGAGGGCTTCTCTGGAACCAGGACTTTGGCATTGGATCCTTTGGGTACTCTGGCTTGTGCAGTGGGGCCTCTGTCAGTCAAACTTGTTCCACTGCATCCTGTTGATGCTTGATCAGAATGGGGTGTAGGAAGTTTGGAGGTCAAATCAACATATTGGGCCATTGTCATGTTCCTCAACTTGTTCCTGGTTGGTTGATGTTGTTGCCATGTAGTAGGGTGTATTTTCCTGTGGTGGTAGGCCAGTGACATTTGGGATTTCCATTTGCATGAGGGAGTGTGTTTGTTGTGGGACAATGTTTATTTGGGTGTTTAAGTCTCATCAACATGGATGTTAAAGGCTTTCCAGCAGAACAGCACATAGTACCAATATGATCAATGTTATTCACTTCACCTTTCAGTGATCAGAATGTTGTGGCTGGTTGGTGTATATGTACACCCAGAGGCGTGACAAATTAAAGGAAAAGCCAGAGAACGAACAAATGCAGATTCATCTACATAGGTGATCTGCATGGTATAATGAAGTGCCAGCAACAGCTGATTATGGTGTTTGGCATGTAAGAGATGCTGAACAGGCCCAGTTGATTCTGATTTTGTACCAAGATGGGAAGGGAAAAAGAGCTAATGACATTGTTGGGGCACTGATAGCAGGGGCTTCAGTCACAATGCCATACAACATTGGTATGATGTGGAGGTTATTTTGGTGGAAGCGCCACTGCAGGTCACAACTAAATCGTTCTGAGTACGTAAGTGAGTGGGCACGAGGGAGTCACTGAATGGTTTAATCGCTTAAAAATGATGGGAATCATATGCTGTGGCCTTCACAGTCACCAGATCTCAACCCAACTGAACATCCAAAGGAGATTTTTGACTGAATATATAATCAAAGAGACAAATTAGGAAGTAAATTCTGGAGTAATGTTGTTCACCCCTCCAGCAGAGTTCCAAAGACTTGGAGAATCAATACTAAGGAGCATTGAAGCTATTCTGGTGGCACATGGTGGCCCAAGACACATTATGCTGGTTTTTTCTTTAATTTGTCATGTATGTTTTTTTATTAAATATAGTGAAATTCAAGATATCTAACTAAATTAACATGCTTAACTGACATATTTTGTGAAGGAGATTTGCAGGCAAAGAATCTTGTAAGAAATGAAATATGTGAGGTGCAGCTAAAGAAGAGAAAGGTTTTCCTTAATTTATGTTACGATAATGTCAGAGTCAAGGTGTCTGTAGTCAGAGAGAGCTGCAAATGCTCAGTAGTTACAAACTAATGCCAAAACATGGAGACATTTGTACTCATTGTACTGTAATGTGGGAAAGGAAGAGCCTATACTAATGATACAAGCTCAGGATGAATCATTTTCATCTGCTGCCTTTTTTTCGCTCTCAGTGCATCATGAGAAGACACTTTTTTCACCGTTTGTAAGAGCAACCTAATAAAACATGTTTGTGCTGAGAGACCAGACAATGTGTTTATCACACTGAAGAAGTAAAAATAGAGCAGACTTGCGTTTATTATGCGAATGCTAGGATACAGATTTTCCACCGTGTTACGAGTTTGCAAAAGCGTTCATATCAGCTGATTGTACAGAATGTGACTCATTAAACATCTTCACACTGGTTCGAGCTGCATCCAATGCGATGGTGTGCTGGAAGCTCGGAGTGTCTTTATAGAGGGACCACCAAGTTAAAACCTGTAGCAGTCATTTTGAAGTTTGAAGATATATGTGATAATTGTCCCTTTAAATTGCATTTATACTGTACTTCTTTGTTCAGAGAAAGCAGTAATAAATATTATTTTATAGCATCTGTCTTGTTCGAGTTATTTACTGAGCGCAGCGGATCGATTCAGGGTCATTCCTGGTCACTAGTGACGCAGTTTCACAGTTCATGACATGATGTTACATAATAGCACATACATAGATACATAAAGGAGAGTGTCTGAAAAGGATATTCAATATAAGCATGAGCCACCTTAGTGTAAGACAACTAAATAAAAACTAATTCCTAGACTTGCCATGTGGTATGAAAGACGGGTGCATTCTTGACAATAGTGAATAAAAGCATCCTCTTTCTGTCAAAGGTTAAGTACTTCATCATGGATTTTTTTTTCAGCAGAAGGTACATTTGGTGTGCATCTGATTTGAGAGATCATCGAAACAAAAAACGTCAAATGTCTTGCTGGTTGTGAAATCATTGCTTCAGACAAGTGGACATAAGCTCCCTGGGAACAGTTCCAAGAAGCAGGTTTTGCAGTGATATACTGCTGATTATATCCAAGAAAAGATCTTCCACTTCAGTTCACGTTACAGACTTCAAGGCGTTCACTCGGTGAAGCTGTTTCTTGGAAATGGCCACGAGGTCCACAAGGCAGGGAGCCGTATTTATTCGTGGTTGCTTTATTTTCTTATTTCGCCACAAACTAATTCATAAAGGTTTGCTTCTCTTTTCCAGAAAATAACATGTAGTAATATGGGTGAAAAGAATTCTGTTGGCTTTTACTTAATATCTTAAAAACCGCACAGAACTGGCTGTTGTCAGTAAACTACATAACTGAATCTTGAGGTCATGGAGATACTCTGGGGATTTGACAAAAATCCCGTGTTGGGCTTTTTTTTGCTAATTTTTCCTTAAACAAGGCTTCAGATTTTGATTGAACAAGCTGTTTGTCATTGACCAGATCAGCTTTTGATGTTGCTTTTAGACAGAATCCAACAAATTTTTTGGAACTGACATATGTCCAATATCACGGTCTCAACCATAGGGTCATAGGTCGTTTCCTTTTTGGTTTATATTACGCATACAGACGACGACAGGACTTCACAAGAAAGCAGCTTTCTTGTGAAGTTCTCCAATAAATTCATGTGCCCTACCTGCCTTAGGTAGGTGTGATTATAACTTCTTTGACATGAACATATCAAAAACTAAGGAATTAGCCACTGATTTCTGGCAGAATAGCGACAAACCCAAATCTGTTATTATAAAAAGTATGTATGCCCCTTGGAAGTCTTCTCCTGTTTTTTCTTTTCAACATTGAGTCGTGGTCAATTTAATTTGGCCTATTTTTACACAAATGTACAAAACAGATTCTTTCATGTCAAAGTGAAAATAGATTTTTACAAAGTAATGTCAGCTCATTAAAATTCTAAAATGTAAATGATGCCATTGCATAAGCATTAACCCCCTTTAAAGTGACTCACCTAATTCAGCAAGGTGCAGCTAAATGGAAACTATCTGAGGGCAATGAATGTGTCTCAAGTGATTTTATTATAAAGACATCTATATCTGGAAGGTCCAGTCACTGATAAGTCAGTACTCCCTGATATAACTACACCATGAGGACGAAAGAAGAGTTCAAGCAGCTCTCTGAAAAGTTATTAGAAAGCATAAGTTAGTGGATGGATAAAAGAAAAATTTCTAAGTCACTGAATATCCTTTGGAGTACCGTTAAATCTATCATTGAGAAATGGAAGAAATATGGCACTTGTGTAAATCTGCGTACAGCAGGCCGTCCTCAAAAACTGTGCAAGAGAAAGACTAGTGAGGGAGGCCACCAAGACACCTATGACTCCTCTGAAGGAGTTACAAGCTGAGATGGACAGACTGTACAAACAACAATGGCTGCCTGTTCTTTTACAGTTAAAGCTTTATGGTAAAGTCACAAAAGAGAAAGTCACTATTAAATAAAGTACATATTAAATTTGGACTAGAGTTCACCAGAATTCATGTTAGAGACTAAAGTCAACTGGAAAAGAGGTCTTCAGTTTGATGAGAACAAAATTGAGCTTTTTGGTCATCAGACTAGATGCCACATTTGGCAGACACCAAACACTGCACATTTCCACAAACACACCATCCCACACCATAAAGCATGGTGGTGGCAGCATCATGATGTGATGATGTTTCTCAGCAGCAGGCCCTGGAAGGCTTGTAAAGGTAAAGAGTAAAACCTAATGCAGTTATTCACAAATCCTGGAGGAAGCCTGTTGCAGTCTGCAACAAAGTGTGACATAGGAGAAGACCTGAAGCAAACAGCCAAAGCTACACAGAAATAGTTTATTGATTAACGGTTCTGAAGTGACCAAGTGGGAGCTCAGACTTCCATCCGATTGAGAAATTTGTGGTTAGACTTGAAAATGACTGCTCTCTCAAGGTTCCTGTGCAACCTGACAGAGCTTGAGTAGTTCTGCAAAGAAGAATGGGGTAAAATTGGAGCATCCAGATGTGTAAGTTTGATTAAGACCTGTCCACACAGGCTTAAAGCTGTAAATGCAGCCAAAAGTTCATCTACTACATACTGGCTTGAAGGGCGTCAATACTTATTCAGTGACTTATTTTACTTTTCATATTTTTCAGTAATTGACATTGCTTTGTAGAAATCGGGTTTTCATTTTGACAGGATTTTTTTTATTATTGCAAATTCTTGTCAAAAAAACACAAATTATAATAACCATGACCATGTTGAAAAGCAATATAAGGGGAAAACATGCAAAAGGGGGCTTTTATGGACACGACATGATGTAACGCAATCAAATATGCCACATTCATATAGGTAATATTAGGCCTTACGAAAGCAAACGCTTGGGTCTGCCATAGTGTTATGTAACTGAACAAAGAAGTAACTGTGACGTCAAGCGTGAACTAATTCCACAGAGTGATAATCAGATGATCATTTGTTAATAGTGAGAAAGAGGAATTCATGATGCATATGGTACATTAAATCATGATACGTTATGCATGAGTTGAGCATTATTTAACTGCATTACCATACATGATGAGGATGTTTCTATTATCACCACATCTAGAAACAATGTTTGACTCTCATCTGAAGCTCGCTGTAAACATAGAAGCTATTGTCAAGACAGAACAATGACAAATTCGCTTTATGAGGAAGTTTAGCTCTTTTGAAGTCTGTAATGCTATGTCATGTCATTTTTATCAGTGACTCATTGAAAGTCTTCCAGCGTGGTATGAGCTGGAGTTGTATTCCATATTTGCTGGTTGGATGGATTGCGTGTGAAGGACACAGAAAGCCTCAGCGGTATTGTGAAAATTTGCTCTGAGATCATTTGAGTTCAGCTAAGAGGCTTGAGCTCCCTTTCGGAGAAACAGGCAGAACAGAAAGCAAAAAGGAATAATCAGCCAATCTGACCTTGTTCTGTTCAGGGAATTCACAGAAATGCCCTCAGGCGGGCGTTAAAATGTGTCCATCAGAAGAACAAAACAAACCGCTACCACAAATCCTGCATTCCTCCTGTCACCAGGTTATTAGAGCTGACAGTCGTCATTTTACATGGCCAGTATATTCTTTTGAACTCTGGTATTTATTAAGTTACATCAGTTATTGATTATATGAGCTGTAACAAATGGTTTTAAAAATTATTTTACAGCTGCTCATTGCTCTCTGGCACTGACTCCTGTGTGTTGATCTCCTCCCTCTGACATATAACCACCTTAAATGCAAGTTTTAAAGTAAGACTGAGAAAGATGCAGATGAAAGGAAATGATTAATTAAATCTATCTCAATCTGAGTCTAATAAACCTCACTTTAGGAGAACCAAAGATCCAGAATCAGTCACTCAGATGTTAGAGCGGGTTGTTTGCTGATCGTAAGGTTGGCGGTTCGATCCCCGGCCCCTCCACATGCTGAAGTGTGCATGGGCAAGACTCTGAACCCCAAACTGCCTCAGATGTACGTCGCTTTGTATAAAATGAAATTGTAGTATTAAAACAATTCTGTAACTGAGTATGTTCAAGGGCTGTTACATGGATATTTGTAAAATAAGGACAAAAAATAAAGGCTCACTGATTTTCATGGAGTTTAGAGGACTTTACATTGGCACTGCTGAACCAAACACTATAAAATGCGAACGCAAAATGTTTTAAATAAAACATGGTACAAGCTGGAGCTTTGTCTGCATAAAAGTAAATTCTGAGCTTAATGACAATGGACAAAACCACATCAAGCGTGGTGCAACACTTGAAATTATTGTTTGCAAAGGAATCATTTTGACAACAGTGGCTCAGTGCCCACCGCTGCTGTAAATAAACAATTCTGTGAACAAACAACAGTTTAAGACATTGTGCTCGAGCTTGATGTGGCTTTGGAGCTCTGACGAGTTCTGAGAATTTCCCTTCTGTGCACAGCTGGTGTATTAAACTCTGTGATGCCCCATTTGGAGAGTAAAAATGTAATTAGGCCTATTCTTAATCTTAAAATTAGCTTTTTGAGCCCTGTCCTCATCAGGGGTGAAAGAAATATTTAGATCGCTTACTTGAGTTAAAGCACCAGTCCAGCAGTGTAGAAATACTCAATTACAAGCAAAAGTCCTGTAATAAACCTCCTATTTATGTAAAAAATACATAGGTATAAGTTGCAAAATGTAGCTAAAGTATTAAAACAAAAGAACTGGTTTGGTCCCCCTGATGGATATATTATTATATATGACGTCATTATTATTAATAGTGAAGCCTCAGTGTGTCAGCTGCATGTTACTGTTGTAGCTGCTGTAGGTTTGAACTACTTTATACCCAGATTTATGGACCAGAGCAGCAGATACATCTGAGAACTCTTCACATGATTACTGAAAGAGGAAAGAATAAATAACAAAGTTCTGATCCACAAATGTGTTTTTAGTTTTTGGACTTTTTCCTCAAGCTTTCATTTTTGGTGAGATATCGGGTCATTTATTAAAATGAAACCATATGAGTCTGGAGTGAAAAATCACTATTTAGTGGAGCTGTTAACAACTCAGTGACGTCGGAAATCTGACCCAGACTGCAGACTGCTGCTTCTAAGACATCAGAGGCCAAAAGTGTTGCAATGTGCCGCTTTAGTTGTTAACAATCTGCTGCATCTTCAAAGCTTTTTATATTGTCTGTAGTGTAAAATCTTCATCTTAAAAGTAACTGAAGCTGTCAGCTGTGATACTTCCCTCTGAGATGTAGTGGAGAGGAAGTATAAAGCAGCATTAAAGGGAAATACTCCAACCAGACAGACCTTCTCAATCCTTATCTCCTTATTGTATTGTTTTGTATAAAAAGTAGAGAAGAACCTCAAAATCATACTTAAGTACAGCACTTGAGTAAACTTAGACCTTTAAAATATTAACAAAACTCAGTCTTTCTCATTATACCCGTTATCTTTCTTTGTCTGCTATGACCATCGACCTATTGTGGCCAATCTTAGTTGATGTCAGTAAACTTCAGATAGATTTCCTAAGTAACTGACTTTATGACTCCTCTCTTTTTGTGCTACTGTTACACTTCAATTCAGTTTTATTTATATGGCGCATATTTACAACATATGGCATCACATAGTGCTAAACATTGTAAGGAAGAACAGAAAACATGAAACAGAAAACCGTTCCTTCCATCAAGGCCAGATTAGGCAGTGGTTTACCATTTAACTGCTAGATACAATAATGGTTTTAATCTTCATCCAGTTCTGTGAAGTTTATTTTCCTAACTTCAAGAATCAATGTCAGTGAGGTCTATTAGATATTTCTTATATATACATATTGATTTGCTACAATATTAAAACCACCAGACTAATATTGTGTTACCACTAATATTGTGGTTTGCAGGCTGGGGCCTCCACCTATCAGGCTAAGTTGAGGTTTGGAGGCCAGGTTGATGACTTGGGTAGTCTGTCATGTTTGAGCTGTTCCAGAGCAGTTTCTGTGGTATGGCAGGAAACACTGTCCTGCTGGGGAAAGCTGTGGCCTTTGGGAATTGATGTTGCCATGGAGGGGTGTGTTTGGTCTGCAACAATGTTTAGGTGGGTACTACGTGTCAGAGTAACATCCACATGAATGCCAGGACGTGCTGTGTTAATGTTGTGGCATATAACTGTATCCTGTCCAACAGCTAGTTGCTGTTTTTTAAAAAAATTATGTTATATATACACACAGAGACTTGCATTCATGAAAATGTGACTGATAGCAGCATAAGATTAACCTCAAATAACTTTGTCCTTATTATTCACACATCCATCCCATTGTTTTCCTCTTGGCCCTGTATGAAGTCCCTCGGAACACATTCCTCTGCTTAATAAGGAAATTCCACTTCTTCCTCAACTTTTCAAACAGCTTCAAAGGACAGATGAGAGCAATTTTGGTGTTCGAGAGACTCATCATTTTTATTCACACAACCTTCAAAACAGTGTTATATGAGTCTTTTTGAAAATAAATATTACAGCAAGGTTAAATGGCCGTGTGAACAACGTGTTACAAAATCGTTCCATGAAATCCACTGAAAGGAAAATACAAGTCCTAAATATGTTTCTCTTACTATCCCAACAATTCAGGAATGGTAAACACATCTAACATATATCTTAACTCAATTTGAACATAATACAAAAAACAAAACTGTACAAATGTTGGACTGTGACTTGATCAAACTGTTTTGAGGACTTTCCTCTCTGTAGCTAGAAGGAATATAAAAAAAGGGAAATATCGAGGTCACTGTGTGTCTGACAGCTCTGCAGTCCTGTGTGATGTTCATTCCATGGGTTTCTCCTGTCCGTCTTTGAACTCGTTAACTTTTGCCTAGAACAGCATGAAGAAAAAAAGTCAGAATTGCAATTGAGACAGTGTGTGAGCATCACATTAAGTCAACGCAGGCTGACTCTCCTTTCACTGTAGTACTAATATACAGAGCTGATCAGGGTTCATTTCTGATCAGTGTGTTGAAACTAAGGTTTGCTTTTGGCTTGTGATGAAAGCGCCGGGTCAGCTTCTTGACAGAAACCCTGCGGTGACCGGAGACAAGGATCCTATAACAGCGTGGACGTTGTTGACAACTGAGACAGACGGATGACTGATGATCCCCCCCTGCTTACAATATTAGTCTGCCACACCGCTAAGAAACCTTCCAATTCTGGTGCAAAGTCAAAACAAAAAGGCGAGCTTGTGAATTACCTGTCAACTGGCCAGATTTGGGTAGGACTGAGCTTCACAAGCAGATACTTAAAGGATAACTTTAGAGGATTTGTTGTATTTTTCTGAGAGTCAACAAATCCTGGGAAAAAGACTAAAACCAACAATGTGTTGATATTACTAACAAGTCTGTGTGTCCACATGCTGCTTTAGTTTATTGTCCTGTGGTGCAGAACGAGAATGTTGTCCAAAACCCATTAAAAACACATTACTGAGCCACACCACTGCACTGAGTGGTGCGTTTCTTCACTACACAAGTATGTGCACAATAGTGTACTGTGTAGACGTTCAGCTGTAATTCAAGGGATTCAACAAAAACATTGCAATAAAGGCCATGTTTTTACATAGTTGCTCCATTTTTACAGGCTGAAAAGTAATCATACAAACTAACATAATTCTAAATAAAAGGATTATTTTTTCATGCTTGAATGCAGATCCTTTGCAGCCACTGACTAATTAAAGTTCGGATGTCATGGATGTCACCAAATACTGAGTGATGTTTTGCCAGGACTTGTTTTTCGGGGTTTTCTGCCTCAAGTTTGGCTTCACCAAGTAAAAAAGCATTGATTGGGCTGAACTGACCATGACCAGAACATTCCAATTCTTTGCCTTAAGGAGCTGTTGGGTTGCCTTCCTCATGTTTTATCTCATTATACATCGGTTCTGTTCCCGCAAACCCCTCTGAAACAAGATTCAGTACCAGAATCATGGGAAGAGTATGCAAAAGAAAAGGAAGAGATCTAGACCAACATATTCTGTCAGACAGGGTGAAGGCAGTATTGTGGCATGGTCATATTTCGCTGTCAGTGGAACTAAACCACTGGTGTTTTTTGACCATGTGTCTGCTGATAAAAGTATCGGGATGAATTCTGAAACGTACGGAGCTAAAGTTAACAAAACTGACTCGATGATGCCTTAATCTTCCTTTTCTTTTGCATACTCTTCCCATGATTCTGGTACTGAATCTTGTTTCAGAGGGGTTTGTGGTTTTGAACTAAAACCTCTGTACTGTACTTGGACTTATGAAATTGTTTCTTTAAAAAGACTTTGACAATGATACACTAAATTTAGGGGTGTCCAATCCTGGTCCTCGAGGGCCCCTATCCTGCATGTTTTAGATGTTTCCCTCTTCCAACACACCTGATTCAAATGATCAGCTCATCATCAAGCTCTGCAGAATCCTGATAACAATCCTGATCATTTGAATCAGGTGTGCTGGAAGAGGGAAACATCTAAAACATGCTGGATAGGGGCTCTCGAGGACCAGGACTGGACACCCCTGATCTAAAGTGAAAGTATTTATGTCACACAGTAAAAATAATGCCAAAGAAAAAGCTTTGAATTACATTTTTCACTTAGAAATGAAGAATGAAAGAGGGAAAATTTCACTATCCGTGTCCCAGTTCAGAGGCTGCATCCATTGAAGGATGCGGCCTTCGCGTTCTTCAAAGGCTGCATCTGAGCGTTTGTTAAATGAGACGGTCTAGCCTACGACGGACTTCCTGCTTGCGTGATCACGTTCCATAGCGCCGCTCCTGTAACCTGGACTGCCAAATTTACATCCCGAAGATCAGGATAAGACGATGTTGTAATTTTACCTCATTTTTTGACTAAAATTGATCCCAAAATTGTGCTTTTGTTTTTAATATTTTACATACTTGAAGACTCGAAGGGCTTGTACTGTATGGTGGTACGGGAGTAAACTGTCTCAAAAAACAAGAAAGGTTCACAGCTTGTTTAAATCTGCTCATATCATATGAATACATGTTGAGAACATAAGAAACTCATATGAACTTCAAATATTCTAAATCGCCACAATCTCTGGGCTGAGTATTTTTGATGAGAAAAAAAAGTTTTTTGAGGATCACTAAATACATGCTGTCTTAACAGAAATTAAATATAATTTCTGTTAAACATGTTGTCAGATAACTTGGTGGAGCTAAACTAAGAAAAGCGAGAACAGTCATGTTTCTGCTCGTCTACAAGGAGAATTATCACCAATAGAAGCTCCAGCAGCATTTTGTAACCATTTAACTTCACCTCCATATAATAATTTAAATAAGGATTAAATCTGTGAATATTTTGAAGTGAATGAATAATGTATGATGGCTGTGGTCAGAAAAAAATTACCACAATCTCAGTAAAATATAACTTAAACACTGAAGCTGTACAACTGGAAAGTAAATGTTTTAATTGCGGCGGCTCACACCAACAACGTCATGTTACGTAATTGTGTTTTTTTTTAAAGAAATTTGAATGTTTTCAACGTTTGTATAGTTAGCTACTGGAGTGAGCTGTAACACAATATATTATATGTATATAAAACTATAATCCTCCACCGCTGATGAAACCATCTTTTCCATTAGGTCTGAGCAGTTAAAACTCCAGCTGTTGATTGAACTGTTACCGGCGTGCAATGACCCTTGGGATATGTTGGGCTGCCAAGGATCCACCTGATGCATCCTTTGCAGCCGTGGAGAAGAAGGACACATTTGAAGGAACCTTCATGTCTTAATGAAATGGGACAGCCTTCGTCGCACTGCTGTCACGCATTTGGCTTTCAAATGCAATCTTCGAAGGACGCAGCCACTGAATTGGGACACAGCTACTGAGAGAAAATAAAGCAGCGTTAATCCTGTTCTTAATTAGTTTTCATTTAAATTACGAAAACAACCTGTAAGAATACTATTAAAGTACCAGATGGATACGCATTACCGAAAATAGCAATAGTGCTGCTAAAATCAATGATACCCATCCCTACTCAAGAGAATTTTTGACTTAGATGTTGTGAAGAATTTTTCTTCACCAAGGAAAAAATTCTGAGATCATCATTTAGCTGTCTTTTATGGTCTTCTTTTGATGTTGCTCAGCTCTAGAGTGCATTCATTCTGTCTCATAATGCACCAATTAGTCAATTTGGCCACTTCTTAACTTTCTGCTATCTGTCTCATGGGTCTGTTTTGCATTTTCAGCTTAATGATGTCCTGCTTCACTTGTGGTAACACCTCTTTGGACAGCACAATGACGTTACCAAGAACAGTTATCAAATGCAAATTAAACACTTGGAATCAACTCCAGACGCTTCACAGTCTCAAAAGTGAAAACTTTTGAGACTGTGAAAACACTTTTATCACATCTTGACTGCTTTATTTTAAATCCACTGTGGCAGTGTTCAGAGGCAAAATCATGAAAGTTGTTTCCATGTCCAAATACTTTGCGACTGAGTGTATTCACAATTGGCTCCATAGACTAATAACAGCAATCACTTTCACACTTTCCAGATGTGAAAAAAACATTCTTTGTAAGGAAGAAACATGGCACCCAGTGCAATGGAGGGTCTCAAAGTCATTATGAATTCAGTTAAGATGACAAAACAGCCAACCTCGAAATCAATATGAGACAACTTCTGGCCGGCTTCTCTCTGTGAGAGGCAGGTGATCAGTGTTAAAAATGGACACACAAGTTTACCTGAAAGGTGTCCAGAACATGTTGGCAAACATCGTTGAGATCATTAAGACCCTTTCGCAGGGGCTCTGTGGCTGGGATTCCTCCTGAAACAGACAGTAGATATCTTGAATGACAACCAACATCATGAGCAGAAATATACAGTAAAGTATAATATAAACAGCTGAAAACAAATAATGCATGCTGTCAGTTAACAAGTTTGCATTATAAAGTTTAATCCAGCTCCCATAACAGCTGTGTAAGCTGTTCCTCAATTTTGCGCATCCTCTGCTAATAAAGGGCCTCCAGCGTTGTTGAAAGAGCAAAACCTAACAACAGAGAGATTCTGTAATTTTGCTACAAGGAATCATTTTCTCTCACTCAGCCTGTGTTTCACTCATACATGAAACTGATGTATGAGCATATGAGAGCTGTACATTTATAATTTCTGAGTGACAGTTGCTCATGAAACACCTCTTTGCCAACACTTGAGACATCTGAACAGAATCAATTCCACCATGACCAAGAAGAGGCAGCACTTCATTCTTCAGAGACATGCTACTGTCTCTGGTCAGAATCTTTATGGAGAAGAATTCATAGTGCAGCAGGACAACAAGCCCAAACAGACGGCACACCTTTGACTTGAAGATCAAGAGGTGGTGATTGTCATGGACTTTCCTCCACAGTCACATGTGGCATGTATAATAAATGTAGGCAGTAACACATAAATTAAAAGAAATGCTAAGAAAATTGTTTTGTCTGCAGTTACTTCTTCTCCTATCAGTACTACAATACTTGCAGTGAACAATACTTGCTCTATCCATTGAACTGAGGAGCGTAAAGCATATTTAATTTATTAATGACAAGAAAAGTCGCTTTCACCCCTTTTCTTGGAAAGACATGATATTTTTTATATCAAAACAAACTAAATTTAGCAAATGCTGCTGCAGCTAATCAGGTCAACAGGATGTGGGAAATTAATCTGAGGCAAACGTGATTAAAGCTGCGTACAAGTCCAAATTATTATAAATATGCTTTCTTTTTTTGGATGCTGATTAAATTAAGCAAGCAATTTTTGCATATCACATTACATGACGATATCTTGTCATGGTAACCCAATTGAACTACTCAATTGACAAAAATAAATATGGATACATTGTTGAATATCTGAAAGCGCAGTGGAAAGTAGGGGTTTTCCTGGTGCATAGAAGGTAATTATGTCTGGGCTGTGATGGAACCTTCAGGCATTTTGAAATTTAGTTCAACAAGAAAAACAAGATGTTTTCCCAGTCTTGCCGAGTCCTCTTTCATGTGATGCAGCTGCTGTTATCTGTTGGAAAAGCAACTGAAAAGGGATTTTTAAAAAAAGGGCAAGTGGTTACAGCTTTGAACAAGAGGCCACATGCACTGCTTAAAGTCCATCAATGGCCTTTCTTGTACAACTGAGTGAACTAATTGAATGCACCAGATTCTAATCAAGGTGTTTACTTTGCAACACAGCCTGAAAACATTCATTCTGCAGCTGTACTGCACGTTTACACACATGAACGAAGCCTGATTGTGTAAGGGGGAGAAAAACTGTTGGGAGTGAATAAAGGGTTGCCTCTAACCTCGTGTCTGAATGCGAAAGTTGATCTTGCTCTCGGACGGATGGGTGATGGTGTAGCCACAAAACTCCACATCCACACTGAGAAAAGAAAAACAGGAAAGTGAGATTTGTTATTATTATCTATGTTTTGCTTAAAATGGGTGGAGGTGTGCTGGTGTGGTTAAAAAATGTTCCGCTGACAGCGAACCAAAACACAAGGAACAAAGAGAAATCACATACAGTGCACGTGTTGTTGAAATGATTATCATAAACTGTCATAATGCAATCAGTGAGGTGTTGGAGAAAAAAGTCTCTGCCAGCTGGAGTCAAACTAGAAATGACACAAATTAATGAGCCACATGTAACACAGTGTGCTTTCGAAAACAACCCATGACTGTGACATGTGTGTTTATAACAACAACAACAACAACAACAAAAATACACTGACTTTTTCATGATCATGTATCTGAGGGAGTTGCCTAGTGTATGGTCTTCATCATGCAGCACGAACGTCACGCAGCCCTCATCAGCTCCATCAGCCTGGATCTTGAACACAAAAGAAACTCTTATTAATAAATAGAACAACCAACTCTCTTCTTGGTGAGTGGACAATCAGTCAGTCCAACATTCATATTTACAGCCCCTAATTATTGACATGGACTATAAACTGTGTATATCTATATTTACAGAACAGTCTGAGCAGTGGAGGTGTGAGCAGCACCATAAATGTAAAACAACACTGTTATGCTTAAACAGCTTTCAAACACTGAGAAACTGATGGAACACTTGCTGTTAAAATACTGTCCCCCAGTGGAGAAACTAAGCTAGCTGGGGACCGAGAAGGAAGTAAATATGAAGTAAAGAAGCACATTCACGTAAAAGATAACCTTAGCTTTACACAGTACAGCTTAATTCATGTGTCCAAAGCAAAAGTTGCACTAAAAGCAACCTTTTTTTAAAGTGCAGTTTGAGTTTCTTTAGAATTTTGTCACTGCTAGCTAATGTAGCTGCCCACGTGAAGAGTTCACACATAGTCGAAATGCGGCCATTAGCTTCTTTAGCGGAATGCTTTCTTCCTAACAGGGTTTAAACAAAAGCCATACATCTGCAAACACTATAAAATCACACAGCATTGTCGCTTCTTACCATTTCCAGAACCGCTTTCTTCTCTCCGTCCCCCGCCATGCTTCACATGCGGTCTACGTCCGTCAATACACTGATGAGGAGTTTCAGCCCTCAATATTGTCTGACAGGCGAAGAAGAAGAGCAACTAGGATTGGCTCTAGCCTCCATAATGTTGTCTTTTTTTTGGTTTATTCTATATACACAACAACAAACAGGATGCTTAATTATAGCAATAAATATTGATAAAACGTTAGGAAATGTAATATTAACATAGTCAATGGGCCTGACTCACTGTAAAGTCAACATTATTGTCATCCCAAATCTGCAAGGAAAGTATAGTGTGGAATGAATTTGCATTTCTTAAAACACATACCATTTTAGACAGAGGGAAATGTATAGGTTACAGCAGTTAGATACATATAAAGCACTGAAGAAGCACAACATATAGAAGTACAATAAGGCTAAAAATAAAGACATATTAAAGATCATGCACACTTTACGTATAAACAGATGAGGCGTGGTGTATGTACGCATGGACATGATACTGTTATATTGTTGGATGATATTGTTGTGAATAAGAGCTGAAAAAACTTTAAAGGGCTAAACTATATTCTTATAAAAGGGGCAATGCACAGTTTGATGCTTTCTGCAAAAGTGAGGCAAGAAGGGGGGTTGACATGCAACAAGTACCCTGAGGTGAGGCGTTGATGCACTGGGTGTATGCTCCACAAAGTGAGCTACTCTCATGGTATCTGGTCAAAACTGGTGTAATTGTTTCTTTCAAGAATGCCTGCTTGCAAGTTTGCAAGTTAAATATTTACATGGCAGGTGTTTAAAAAAAATAACTAGCAGCTAAACCAGTTTACAAAAGCAGGTAATATATGTGAAAGTTGAGCACCATCACTCGTCTGTCGATTTGGACCATCAGTTGTATATATCAGATATATACAATCTATGATTAATAAAGTTAAATAATATATTTATACACAGTCTATGATCTCTAGACAGTGAGAGAGATGAGAGAAATGGGCCTTATGCAAGTAGAGCTGTAAGCATACAGTCAACCAATATGAGCAACATCATAAAGATAAAGCAGCAATGTAATGTTTAACCAACATCCAAATGCATTAACAGCATACTTTATACATTATGTCTCCAACACTAGTATCTACAATGGTAGTGCAAATAAGCTACAGATACACAACTTTTATTATTATGACAATATAGCAATAGTGCAACCCCAGTACTGCCCATGTCATGTTAACTATGTCAAATTGATCACAGCCGTCTTCCACACAAATAGCTCTTTAATTCAACATTTCCACAATGTTGCAGTATTGCTGTTTGCTCTACCTTTTTACATACTACTGTGAGAAACTGTTGTTCTATGCAAACAACAGTTGTCATTCCCAGGTTAATCAGATACTGATTAACCTGAGAATGACAGCACCTGACTGACTTTTACCTTCACTGACAACCATTCCTATGTAGTGCATGTGGTGACAATATACTTTATTATCTTAATTTTATTGAACACCTATTTCTGTACAAACACATGTACAGGCGCCTGTAAGACCCAAATTAGGGCAAAACTACTTTCTATCAACCAGCCCGTTGCAGCGTCGCCGTGTGTATGAAAACACGTGACGATAACATACGTATTAGGTTGTTGAAAAAAATGTAGTTCCAAAGCGAAATCATTACATTAACTGCGCATGGAATGACATGTGGTACGAACTACATTACCCATAAAGGCAGTGAGCTAGTTTCCGGTCTGGAGGATTTGCGAAGCAGAAGTCACTCGAAAGGGATTAGCTAGCTTGCTAGCAGCCGAAACCCCTTTAGATGTGGGAATTTGCGCTAAAAGAGCGACTTTGAGCATCGCTGACACATCGAGGTAATTAATTAGTTTTAATATATCACTGTTGAGGGCGTTATTTCGGTAGATAGAGCTCATAACCGGTATCGCGACAAACAGCTAACTACCACCCCTAACGCTGCTGTGTATATTGGTTAAAAACATCACTGGCTAGCTTGTTGTTCTCAGCCACCGTTCATCTGGCTTTCGTTTTCATTTCTCGTGAAAATTGGATTATGTACGTGGCAACTATCTGAGGGTCTACTAAGCTAGTACTTGGATTTCTGATGGATTTCTGAGGTACTCGCGTAATTTTTCTCCGTTATTTATTTAACCCCAAATGTTACGTCAGAGTCATCGTGAGTTAAGCAATCACCAGTCTTCTCCAGCTAGTTCTGTTTGCCTCCAGCTCTACCAGTAACTACTCTGTTCTTTTTCTTCTCCTGTCAGCGAGTATTAGAGCAGAAATCCCAGCTGTTGCCATGGCAATCCTGTTTGCTGTGGTGGCTCGTGGAACCACTATTCTGGCCAAACATGCCTGGTGTGGTGGGAACTTCCTGGAAGTCACTGAACAGATATTAGCCAAAATTCCCTCAGAGAATAACAAACTGACCTACAGCCACGGCAGGTAGGACTTCCATTCATATTAAGTGGCGACAACTGCTTTTGTGTGTTTCCCAGTCACTCTATATGAACCAGTGTTGGAGTAATCCGATAAGTAATAAAGTAACTGAACGCCCCTACTGGTAAACACTGCTGAAAAAAATAACCTGTGTTCTGTATAAAACACCTCCCACCTGATAACCAACCTTTTTCTTTTCTAGCTATCTCTTCCATTACATCTGCCATGACAGAATCATATACCTGTGCATCACTGATGATGTAAGTATATAATTGGCTTAAATATTTAAGCATTGGATTATAGGCCTCTGTAAACATTCAAGGTCCATTAAAGTGGTATTACAGGGTGTGGCACAGATTTAATCAAGGAATGCTCCTTACTGAAATTTTTAAAATCTGACAATAAAAAAGAATATAGAAATAAGATGGGTTTATATTCAACTGATAACAGTAATTATTGATTTTTTAATGACGCATTTTTAATAGAGACACAGAGAAAATGGTTTATTTTGAATTTAACCACCTAACTTTGAATTTAATCACTTTAGCCTATTCATCAAGGCATACTGGTGTTCATTTTAATGTTAATACAACAATAAAAAACGAATAGATAAAATATTAAGGATAAAGGAATGATGTCACTGTGATACATGTTAAATAAAGAAAACGGTACATATTACTCTGGCTTTACTGCACAGACCTAATTAAAATTCCAAGCCACTTGTAGAAGTGGAAACATACAGCGTTAATATACCAAAACCAGTGTTACTGCTACTAGTACAAGTTAACTTAAGGATAAATTTGGACTTGTAGGTTACATAAGTGAAGAGTTCAGCTAATTTAAATTTTTTAACATACATTTAGAAGCATTTGGCAAAATAGTACACTTCCAAATACCCTGTTCACCAAATAAACACTTTAAATTAGCATGTTTAAAATTTATATTTATTTCATTCTTGTCTGCTACAGGACTTTGAGAGGTCACGTGCATTCAGCTTCCTCAGTGAAGTCAAGAAGCGCTTTCAGACGACATACGGGTCACGAGCACAAACAGCGTTACCGTACGCCATGAACAGCGAGTTTTCCTCTACACTGGCAGCTCAGATGGTGAGTAACACAAGATCCTGATCATGCTAATGATGAAAATAATTTCTTGTTAGGGCTTTTTGACTGGTTCTCATTTCTGTAGTCTGGAAAATAACGCATCCAGATTTAGTAATCACAAGAAACAATTGGATATAATTCTTCGGGGTTTATTTTGCTTTGCAGAAACACCACTCAGACCCACGGGGATCAGATCGTGTCACTGAGACCCAGATGCAAGTCGACGACCTGAAAGGCATTATGGTCCGCAACATTGGTGAGCTTGTCTACAGTTTTCTTTCTGTACAGCAATGCTTAATACACTTTTTGTTTTAATGCAGGGCTGAGATAAAAGTAAAATAAAGTGTCCAATAAATCAGATAAACCTTGTCATGTGTGACTGGTATTTGTTTTACTCTTAAATGAATGCAGTGTGTGTTGTAGTTGCATTAGTGAGTAACAATGGTGTGACAGCAAAGTACTGGTATTTTGTGGTATTTGTTGTATTATGCCCAAAGCAGATGTTCTGACAAAGTAATTATGTATCAATTTCCTATGTAAAACTGCTGAAAATTGAAAGATTTATGTCTCAACTGTCAATCTGATTTCACCAGCAATTTTGATATGAGCCTCATCACACTAGACCTTTTGTATTTGCCAAATTAACTTTGGCTTCCTTCTATGTTATTTTTACAGACTTGGTAGCACAGAGAGGAGAGAAACTGGAGTTACTGATTGACAAAACGGAAAATCTGGTTGATTCAGTGAGTTTTAGAACCAGTCTTTATTATCTGTTCATCCTATTTGTTTTCCAATTCATCATATTTATCAGAAAACAAGTATATATATTGACAGTAATGTAGTAAGCTACGTAACCACAAGTATTTTCTCTGATGTGGTTTTCTCTCCCTCCTCCTGCAGTCGGTCACATTTAAGACCACGAGTCGTAATCTTGCCCGAGCCATGTGTATGAAGAACCTCAAGCTGACTATTGTTATTGTGCTGGTGTGCCTGGTGAGTAAAGACAGTAGTGTTAGTTGTTGAAAAGCCCTTGGTTTGAAACAAACAGTGCATATCTGTTTTAAGCTACAATGAGACTTAGCTGCTGTGTAAAACTCCATGGTATTGATCTCTTCTTTTTGTTTAAAAGCGATGTAGATCCTTCTATGAGTTGTTGTCACTGCATGTCTAAGCTCATGATCAATACTCTGATGGTTGTGCAGGAGGTGAATTTAGTCTCTGTGCTCTTTTCAGGTGGTCCTTTACATTATTGTGTCTGCTGCCTGTGGAGGCCTCAGCTGGCCAACATGTGTCAAATGAGAGGAGAGTGGGGATAACAGAGCGGGAGATAAAAGAAAAAGGGACGAGGGGGAGAAGTGCTTGTTAAACTCTGCTCGCTAATGGACACAAAAGGAAATACAGCGTTTCTTACTTTACACCTCTTGCTTCAACATCGCTGGAAGACACATGCTGCTTCTCCTCCTCTTGCCTCCTTCCTTGCCCCCACTTTGAGAGTCTGCACATTTATTTGCCTTTTGGACCGGGAGTCCCACCTCATACCCCATTAATGGACAGCAGCCATGATGTGGCCTAAAACTGATGTGGAACAATAATCTTGTCTTTTGTTAGTCTGGTACATTCATCCTGTGTCTCATGCACTTAGTGGCCTGATGTATCAGTTTGTGATACTGTCCTGCACCTATAGGTGTTATCAATCCTTTCAGACTGATAACAAAAGGAGTCACAAAGATAGCAGAGTTTAATTTGTTATTGTCCTGCTTTACATTACAAGTTATTACAAGTGTAGGTAGCATCCATGTTGTGTTGCAGATCCAAGGGACTCATACCATGTAGCGTCTGGTCCTCTGTTATATAACGGAAAACAAATTTTTGACAAAACTGATGCAGTATACAGATTTTCTGAGTTATACCACATTTTATCACCAAGCACAGTAGTATCTTCTAATATGGATGTTGTAAAATACCAGATATGATCATACAAATAACTATTGTACATTGGATTGATATTACTGATACATAATGGTTCTTTTACAGCAAGACTGATTTCTGAGAAAATCTAATCTCTTTCCTGCCTTGGGACTTGATACAAGACTTCCCTTCCTCTCTCCTAGGATGTTCAGTGTGCCCATTATTTCTTTCTGTTAACACAATGCACTTTTTATATTGTACATAGATTTGCTTCCTGGCATCACATGGCTTATGATCATGTAATTATTTAATTATTGTACATCCGGATTTAAATGAATAAAATCTGATGGTATCAAGTGGTTAATCTTTTTTTTTTTATCAGGGAAAGGGTGCTATGACATGTTCAGTGGGGGAAGAAGCAATGTGATCTTAAGTGAAAGTACCAATACAGCAATGCAGTAATGTTAAAATACTCCCTACTACTGCATGAAAATCCAACTTAACTAAAAGTACATAATTGGTAGCAAAGAAATGTAGTAAAAGTATTGGAGCATAAGCACTAGCTTGGTGCCTCTTTACATATAACATTTTATTAACAGTGAAGCAACAGATGGTGCTAGTACTCTATACAGTTTCATGGACAAGGACAGCAGATAAATTTGAGGCTGTGTTGTGATTAATGGGAGAGAAGAGAAGAAAAGAAAATTGTGGTTAGATATTGGATCATTTAAACATTTACTGAAATTAAACCATGTGGGCAGTTCAGGGGCAGAAATCACTGTTTGGAGCTGTTAACAATTTAAATGCATCTGAGAAGTGTAAAAAGCCAAACATGTTTAGAACCACAGATGTAATCTTTACCAGTGTGCTGTATTCTATAGGTTTGTTATGTGATCCCTCTGAAATATTGTGGAGTAGAGGCATTAAGCAACATTAAATGGAAATATTCCAGTAAAGCATCTCAAAATTATACATAAGTACAGTAGTAAAATGTAAGATTTCTGTTACTCCACACCCCTGGACATGTTTTCATATTGATGGGAGAAACATGAGGGTAAACCAGGGTGAGATGCCCTCCCAATGTAAGAAGCACCTCCACCACATTTTCCCTACTGTCCATTAGATATAGTTAGTTTTCTTTTCGGGTCTTTTCTTGGATGATCTGTAAATAGTTAATCTGTAAATAGTATTCAGATCACTTTACTGATCTAACAAAATCAAAAGAAGTGATTGTGAGATGGTGTAACACTGTGAAATTACAAAACAAACCTCTGTGGTTTTTTTTTTTACAAGAATATACATATACAAACCTTCCTTTACTGCTATCGTAACAGTAATGTGGAGAGTTATCCATAAGTTTAAATAAATAGAGAGTTTTTTCGTTTGAGTGTAACAGCAGGACTTTGTGGTAAGATGCCCCTCATAGACATCAGTGATTTTCACCACTCTATCCTTGCTAACGGTAGATTTCTAATAAATAATGCACATTGTTGTATAATACAATAGTATAGTAGCTAACCAGCAGTAAAAACAAACAAACAAAATATTATTATCTGTCTGAAATGCTAACTAGCTGAGTTTAGTTAAGCTTATACGACTATTAGCTTCCTATAGCACTAGCTAGCTTGATTTTTTTTACTACAGCAGGTTAAATATTCCTGCTTTTCTGATTTGAGGTTATTTTTTGTCATAGCTTTAAATACGAGTGTCCAGTAAATCACACACACACACACACACACACACACACACACACACACACACACACACACACATATATATATATATATATATATATATATATATATATATATATATAAACATAGATATTGTTATTTATTGATTTCATGGGGGTTAGGACGGCCAATGCACCGATTCTTTATTCAGTGCTCATGCTGACGCCAACTCACCACAATTGTTCTTACCAGGAGTCAAAGGTCAAGAAACACGTTTTCATCCCTCGTAGCTCAACTCTGGTTTGAGTAGTGGGACTTTCTGAACGACAGATGACAGCGTGAACCTGGTTTGATGAAGAAGCTGTGGAGAAAAGCGACAAAGACCGGCTGAAGCTAATTGTTCGCCGAGGCCTCGTCCGCGCTCCCGTCACTGCTGCTCGCTCTTGTGACAGGTAACTTGCTAGCTTGTCCGGAACCTTGTTTTACTTAAACTTTAGCTCTATGTATTTTTCTAACTTAACTGCTAACTGTGTAGCTGAAATGCAAGTGGTAAGGCAATTTGTACTTTATCTTACCTTATTTAACGCTATTTTGCTACTTAAGTTCTACACCTGAAGTATCAAAGTTACACCTATCAACTGAAATTAACGCTAGCTAACATTAAGCTAGTGAAAGCTGTCAACGGCAGTTTGTTTTGCTCCGGTTTATTTCCGTTAACGTTAATATACGAAGCTATTTAGCTGCAGTCTGCTGTGTAACTATTTATCAGCTATTCAGGGGTGTTGTTTAACTAGACCACAAGCCACACAAGGACTTGAAAGAGTATTTTCCTTGCTATTTTTGGCAGCACACTATGTTTACTCCCGGGTTATTTCAGACCTAAGTGGCTAGAGGTAGGCCTCACACGGGGATAATCCATCTGTCAGGTGCAGGGGGCGAAGTTGTTTTCTTATTTATAAGAAACTGTTGTACAAATGACTCCATGTGAGGGCCAGGCAGGGATGAGGCACTACAAATACACCCAGCATCATTCATTCATGTTATTGTATACCTTTAAAGAACACACATTTGATGATGTGACTACCTAATTATCTGTTTGCAAACTGATTAAATTATTAATATTTAATCTGCAAGAGTGCAGTGATTGTGACATGCAGTTGAGTAGGGCTAAACAGTATACTAAAAAATCATATTATTTTGACAGATATTTCAATTGCAAAATGATTCATAATGTAATGGTAATTTTTTCATTTCTTTTTCACTGAAACAATACAAGCATGTTTCCTTACATCTGGAGAAAATGATTTGTTGGCCAGGGCATCTCTGCAGCACCACAATGCTTCATTGATAATGGCATGTTGTGACGTAATTTACCTTCATCTAAAAATTGCAGGTCCTGTAGTGTGGATATTGCACTTCACCATATTGTGATTATGATAATATTTGGATTATTTGTTCAGCCCTACTGTTGAGTGTTGACACAATATTTCAGATTAAGTCTGCAGGATAGAAAAAAATAATTCTTAACACAGTGTAGAGCTTGCTGTTTTTGATCTTCCTCAGTGAATGGAGTTGCTTAGCTCTTACAGTGGACTCGCCTCAGTGTTGTGTTCAGTGTATACATCACTGTTTTGGATAGGGGAGCTAACCATGCCTCTTGATTTACACTAGATGGCATAGGCTCACAGCTTTGTCCTTAAAATCCTACGCCTTATTGCTGGACTTGCTCCAGATCGACTGATACTGAAAGACAGTTCTGTCCCATTTCTCTAACCAGGCCCACTGGTGTGGTTTTGCTCCCCTGTGCTTTACAGAGCACAGCCTTGTCCTTGTACTGTGCTGCCTGGAATCCCCCAGTTTGACCTGCTGCCCTGATGTGGTGTTGGGGCAGTGCTGTGCCTCGGCTTTTGATGGCTGGCCCTGCTACTCGTAACTGCTCACTGTGTGATACTGATATGTCCAGTCACCCATGCAAAGCCAGCGAAAGGCCATTCGAGGCTTTCTGTGTAGTGCCTGAGGGGGCTTCATAAAAAGAGAAGCATTGTTCTTTCGCTGTCATTCTGACTTTGAAGTATGATTCAATTTGAAGGCAGTAACTTGCACTGAATTCCTCTCAAGAAGAACAGAGATACTTTGTTTGACCCCATATCAAGCAAATTGCATTTGTTGCTTATTAATCTTAACCAGTTGTAAAATAAACTTCATTTTATTCTTTAACAAGGCAGAATGGTTCTTAAAACAGATGGTCCAAGGCACTTAGCTCAGTTGGCAGAGGTTTTGGCTGTTTTGAAAGTACATTGTAGTGTGTAATATTTAGGTGACAGCGGTTTTTTAAAATTCTCCTGAAAGTGGACATCACTTCTGCATTCTTGTTAAACGGCCTTACTTAATACCCAGTTCTAAAGTGCTTTAATTACAGATTTCACAGGATTAAAAACTAAATCGTAAAACTCTGAGGAGATAATAAGCCAACTCTGTACCGTGATTTACATCTTGTCTCCAGTCAAGATTAGACTGTAGTCCCTCAGGTCACGGGCCTTGTATAGATTAAGCAGAAATAGCTTGGGTCTTAGGGGTCTTAGACTCTGGTGTCACATCACTGCTGTAGACTCAGGATCAGGTGTCAAGCTGTTTGTGTACAACATGAGACCATGTCATCAAACAGTGATGTTGTCAGAGGAGAACTTTGGAAAACAGAGCAGCTACAGTGACACTGAAATGTGTCTTGCCGTCTTAGAGTATGTGAGTTTCTGTATAAGTTCCAGTTGGGATGTACTAGTTAAAATGGTCATAGCACAACTTTCTCCTGCACCAAGGGCTCCCGCCATTATGCTCCTCTTTTCAGTTATCCCATACAAAAAAGCTGCTTGATCCATTCCCTCATAAAAGAGAGACTTTGGCTGCTTAGCAACAGTGAATGCCAACTCTGTCTGGCAGTCCATGGCCACTCCCCCTTAACTGGGCTCGGCATGGATAAGGTAACACATTGCTTTCTTCCCCACTTGGTCCTTTTGTGAACTTGAGGAATGGAACTCTACACTAAGCTCAGTCCCTAGCTGGAACTGCTCGCGTAGGTGGTGTAGTGTGCAGCAAAGTTACTGATGTTGTCTGAGCTTGTTGGAGAGATTGCTGATCCACTGCTGCAGTGGGCCTGGAGGACGAAGTCATGTTACCTCAGAGAGGGGAGGGAAAAAACTGAAGCTAACAACTGCACAGGGGGCACCCTCATTCAGGCTGGGATGTTACTGATGCACGGCTGATTCTGAGCACGAGGAGGGAGGAGTGGTGGGATGTGGGCCGACTACCACCGCTGTCTGCTCACTTGGCTGGATTTACTGCTTTGGAATGAAAGCAGCAACGGGATTGTGTCTGAAAGGCTAAAATGTACCGAGTGAACCTGCAAAAACTAAGTGATCTCTAACGTGATATAACTGGCAACACAGCTGACTGTGGAGGAATTTTCTTTATCACTGGAAATCTCTGGATAGAGAGGACACAAGTGGAGGTACTGGAAGTTAGCTTATACTATAGTTGAACGTATTTCTATTGAAAGTAAGTGTTGTAGACTACTTGCATTTTTTTCTGTTGGCTCAGTGTCTTGTAGCATGAATCTTTGGTTTTATTTTTCCATAAACATTGACATGTCATGGTTTGTCTCAGGTGCACTTTGTACCTTATATAACATACCATGCCCGGTCATATTTCTAACCAGCAAAATCCCTGCTCTTTTCTGTTATCTTACAGAGGAATATGCTGCAGTGGTGCCTTGCCAAAGGTTCAATGTGCACTGCACTTTGACAGGGTTATATATTTTCTTTGTAATGTAAAATAAGGTGTGCTGTTTATCTGCCTGTTAAACAAACATATTATTCATTTATATTTGGACTCTTGGACATGCTGATAAAAGCAAAGCTGTTTCAATAAATCTTATCAGCACAAGCACTGGAAGTAAAGCAGATTAAAATATTAACCACTAAACAGTGCCTTATATGTCAACTGAAAGTATTGCTATATAACATTTTGATATGGATAGGCTTTTAAGTGAAACCTGAGTGACTTATTCTAGAGAAAACTGATTTTGAATTAACAAGATTTTGGCCACAGAGAATTTTGTATGAATTTAAAACCATTGCTCATTATCAAATTATATATAATTTTTATTTCTCCATCTCAGTGTCTGGTTTGAAGGAGTATCAGTGCATTTGAGTTGGCACTCTTGACTATATCATTTTTAGGTCCTGTTTAAAAAAGTAAAAATTAGTCTGTAAAGGTGCTTGAGATTCTGACTAAAAACAGACAATATAATTATAATTTTGTGCACCTCAGGTCTGTAGCTCTAATACTGTCAAGGATCTTGTAACTACAGGTGTTTTGGCGTCTTAAGTAATGTTACACTTTAAGTAAGGCCCTATTTTGACCTCTATGCACAGGGAAAGAAAAGGTTTATTTTGACACCCAGATGATACAGCTGTTGGTTCCGTTTTGATCATGGTGCTTTAGAAACATCTATCTTGGTAGTAAAACTCGTATAGGTTGAAGGCAAGCAGGTTGCTACCTGAGTTTACCATGCTGGAAAAGATGAACTCTTTTAATTACTTTTTGGTGTTTCTCTCTAGAAAGGTAGTATTTTAAAGTTGAATGCTCTGACACATGACAAAAACCTCAAGCTCAAATAGATTTTAATGAAGTTATAGGACTTGCGCATTTTGTTGTGTTTATTGATACTCACAGTAGCCTCACTGATCCTGTCTGAAAACTGTTTATCAGCATGATATCAATATGTTTCCTTCACTAGTTAAGTTTACATCATTTCTTTTTTTTAAATTTACATTGAAGAGTTACATTTTCCTGAAGGCATTAGGATGTCTGGAGTCTCCAGATCAGACCATTTTATCGTTTGTGACCTGATATCTTACTCTCTAGTGGTGTGTCCTACAGTGGTGCCTTTGTTGAAATAGTGGCTGGCAAGCTTTTGCAGTCCAGCCTGCTTAAATAAACACAACAGTGCACAGCAAAGCAGTTACAACAGCTGTTTACTCCTCATTCTAAATGTTTGGTGTCCCATTTCGGAGTAGAAATATTGCTCATAAGTGTTGGTCCGTCCTAGCGTTTAAGCTTTTATGAAACCATGATTCAGCAGAGACGGCAGCAGTAATGGTGGTAGTGATATTCTCCTCTCACTCTTAGCTGGTATGTAAAGTATACCTTATAGAAAAAGATGCCTTTTTATTGCAGCTGTTTTTGGCTGTAGTAACTTATATAGCTGTTAAACTGAGCTTTAGTATCAAACTATGTACAAAGTGTGGTGTGTTGCAAAGCAAAGTTGTCTCTATTTTCAGAACTGACCCTTCTTTCATCCTACTGAAGTTTGCAGGCCCAGTCTGTTAGTTTGGGGGTTATTTGGAACAATTTTACAGTACCCACACCTCACTTATTTTTAAAAATGTGTTATATATTGAGGTGAGACTGAGCCATCATGGTGGAATAAAGCAAATACCATGTAAATATATATATGTGTGTGTGTGTGTGTGTGTGTGTGTGGTTTTTCTTTCAATTTCTCTTAGTAATGAATTTGCTTGCCACATTTGACAACACAAAACAGCCATTTACAATACTATTTTTCCAAACCCATGTGCTAACCAATGGCAACACAGGCATTTTTCTTTGAAAAATTGAAGGCCTTTTTAACAACATTCTTTAAAACTACAACGGTATCAACATAGATTGTGTGGTTGCATGTTTATAAAATGTGGTCTTTTCCCTCCCTTTACAGATGTTCCTGTCTGGTCAACAAATTTGATGGATTATAGTGCTGACAACTGAGTGCAAGGGTATTCAAGGCTTATTTCACACAGTGAGGTAAAATCCCATCAGAGCTCTAAAATGTCTAATAAGACATTTAACATCGGCCAAGGTGAGAGCGCAGTTCCTCTCTCCGACAGAGTCCTGCAGTTGGCCCTCTCCCCTGAGAGTCCCTACATGTCCATGTCTGCGTCACCTGACTCCAGCAGTAGTATTTCTAACCTGAGTGACAGAGAAGCCAGCAGCTCCCCTGACATCAATATGCTGGAGTGCTGTCGTAGCAGTTGTTCCCCTGTGGACAACCTCTACAACACCACCTTAATGCAGGGCGATGTGCACCGAGATGTAACCATGAACCTGAACCAAACTTTTATTGCCACACCTTTAAATGGCAGTATGAGTTTCTGGAATGAAAACTTAAGGAGGAATGAAGAGGATCGATCAGAGAAGAGTCAGACTTTCATTAAGGACACAGAGAATGAATGTAACAGTGCAGTAATGTCTCCAGACTCTGCAGGGAGGGACAGCCAGCTGAGTTCATCTGAGACTTCCTGTAGAGGATCTCTTGAGAATGACTGCTGCTCCCTGAGTTCTGGAGAAATGGTAGTAAGGAGCAACAGTTTCTGTGTTGAGGACCAGTCACTCTTAGTTGTCTCTTCCATAGAGGAATCATCCATCTCTCCTGAGGCAGGATGTCCAGCATTGCCTGCTGAACCTAATCTGCTGTCAACCACTCACATCTGCGAAGAATCCACAGAAAGAGTCATTGAGGAGAACAAAGGACATTCTTGTCTTGGCGTGACTTTCACTCAGGCAGACAACTGGGCGCTCCTCACTGAGGAAAATGACACAACGGCATCAGACTCTCTTGTAGCTCTGCCTAGTGAGAATGAAGGGGGTCTTTTGATGACCTTTATCTGTGAAACTTCAGAAGATTGCAGAAAAGAAACTGAATGTGCCAGTGCTGAAACAGAGCCGTCGCCTCAATTTGTGGGAGGAGTTGCACCAGAACAAGGCAAGACCTTAGCGTCCCCTCTGCCAGCTTTTCAAGAAAGTGCTAATGATATTCATACTTCCACTCCAGTACAAAACATGGGAAACAAGATAACCAGCCTCCCCTCCTTTTCAGAGTCTCCTTGCATTGAAAACGCAAGCAGCACATCACTGCACCCTATTAGCCGGCAGCAAATCTCTGTCGCTCCTAAACAGCGTGTGGTGACAGGACTGCCTCCCTCAGCCAGCAAATTCAAGAAATTTGAAATTAAGAAGTTCCCCAAGTCAGATTTCAGTAATGTAAAATCTAAAGTCATAACAAGAGCTGCACATCAGTTGGCAGTGCCCGGCCATGCTTCACAACACAAACCATCACAGGTTAATGTGAATGATAAGCATACTGAAGGACCTAGAGGAACAACTGTCAGGAGTAGTCCGACCAACGTAAGGAGCAGCACTGCAGTTATCTCTGCAGCACCTAAAATTTTTAATGATGCTCTGAAACAAATTAATACAGGAGCTGCTAATTTGGAGGAACCAGTGACACAATCATGTGTGCAGACTGTTGTAGATGGACACGACAAAAGAAGTGCATCCCCACCTGGCCACGACCCAGAGGCAACTGACCATGCATCAGCAGTCCAATGCAGTAATGCCAGCTCGGAAGCAGAACAGGCAGCCTCAAGCCAAGTATCAGACCTCTCAGCTCAGCATGCTGGCAACTCCTCATCCTTAAAAAAATCCCCTCACAGAAGTGGCCAAATAGATCCTAAACCAACTCCAGAGAAGGGTGTGTCGAACAAAATTCAGGTCAGGTCAGGCTCAGCTTTAGGTCAAGACAAGCCTCCTGCACTGAAGACAAGGCCTCGCTGCTCATCTGAGAGTTCATCATCAACTTCTAGGCCGCCCAAGGAGAGAACAACTGTAAGGTTCTCAACTAGCATCGCTGTTCCCAAATCTGACACCCACCAGGGCCAAACCAAACCAGGAAATCTGAACAGGTCCTCCCAGAATAAAGAGGACTTGCAGGCAGAGAAAACGAACGACCCAAGAGAGGTTAAGAAGATCAGCCTGGTGGTGAGTAAATACTGCATGGACTTGCATTAAAACAATTAAAAATGATTTATATTAACAAATACTTATTTTTAAGCAACGTTAATATAATATATGCTGCTGCAGCTTAAATATTTTGTAGGACAGTACCACAAAACTTTTTATAGATTAGTACGTAGTACATTTTGTCATTTCTTTGACAAAATGTATTTTTTTTCTTTGTGTGTGTGTGTGTGTTGTGAGCCAACTGTAAAGAGCTGAGCAACTCAGTGACGATTATTTTTTTCTTTTCAGGACGAGTCCAGCAAATCGGCAACAGCTGCAGCCTCAGTAGATGACAGGACTAGAAGATTTCGAGGGCAGCCATCCCCTAAACAAGCAAGAAGAACACCCTTTCCACAACCTCCTGCTGCCAGTCCCAGACTGACCACTCTGTCAGCCAGGCAGAGACTGGGAGCCCCAGGAAAGGATGAATGCAGGACCTCCAAATCTGTTGGGACTCCTCAGTCCAAACAGAAGAGCAACACAGGTAAGGCCCCTCTTCGTTTGAGATAAATAAATATATGTCATGTTTTGAAGTGATGTCAGGTTAAACTGAACCTGTGGTAATATTAAAGAAGACTTAAAAGTTAGTGAAAAGTTGTCTTGCAGAGGGCAAAGTTGTCCTGTAAATGTCAGTAAATTAACACTGACAGGAGGTCGCAATCAACACCCTCATAAGTCGTATGACCTGCCTTTGACAATGCAGAGTGCTAATGATTTCCTCAGTATTTCCTCTGTTGTGTAAACAGAGAGAATTGTGTCATAGGTCTGTTTAACCCTGTGTATGATGGAAGCAGGCTGAGCAGAGCAGCTGACTTAGGCTGTACGTGAAGGGTCCTGCACAGATGCAGGTTTTCCACCTGATACTGCAAGAACACAGTTAAACCTTTTGATATACTAACAAACATTTTAGACTTTTACAGTAGCTTGCAACTATTGTTTTTTTTTTAAATGCTAAGACGAAAGCTATACATACCATGTTAAATACCATGTTTTTAATTTAACATTTGTTTAGCTCTGTTCCACTGTAAATCAGTATTATGCAGGTTGTTGTAACATAGTCTCTCCATCAGAGGGCGTATTGTCTTCCTCTGGATGAACTCAGCCATGTTCCAGAGCGACAGTGTTGGATACAGATATCACCTCCGGTCTCTTGTCCTGGTTTTTGGCATAAACAGACAGCTTGCTCTGTTACTGCTGTTCATAGTAAGAGGAGTCAGGGAGAAGGAGGGGGACTCTTCCAATGATGGGAAGCCATCTGTACTGCTGGAAAAAGCAGAGGAAGGAAAGGGAGGTTTTGAGATCACTATTCGTTTTACAGTGAGAACACAATGTTTAAAACAATTGCCCTGAGCCCAGTAAAGTGCAGGAACATTATCCTGCTCCAGCTACAGGGAACACTCCACACGGATATATTATTTAGCCTCAACAATATTTATGTTTATGATTGATAGCGTTAGACATGTTTGCTGTAGTGAGTAACATTGGTAAGTTTTGTCCAACTGGAATTTCAGTGAAATGTTTTTTAAAAAGCTTTTAGAAATGTATATACTAGTTTCTGTGCTTGTAAATGTAGTTCTTTTCTCATAAATGTTACCTTTTTCTTTGTATTGATAATTGAAAATGACTGCTTGTGCTGATATCTGTGAGCCTGTCTGACGTAAAGAGGTTCATGCTTCTGACCTTATTGTTTTTCATTGCATCCCAGGCAGTCAGAGAGCACAGGCAACAGGAGAGCCACCCCTTGGAGCTGCCTCAGCAGCAAGTATTAAGGCCCAGCTGAATAGATCCCGACCTCCTCAGACTCCCACTCGCCCCTCTCTTATGGGCCCACCCTCTACTCCTGCTTGTAGACTACGCAAGACCCTGGGGCCATCTAAGGGCCTTACTGAAGCCAGTGTTCACAGTCAGCTGGGTCAAGGCACTGGGAATACACAAGGTGAGCCTAGTAAGACTTTACATAGTTTTTAGAAGTGGATGTTTAGTCCTTAAGAACAGTTTAATGCAGACCGTTTTCAAGGATCAGACCACACTTTTTCTGTGGGTTATAAGGACACATCTGGACCAGAAGGGGAGGGACTGCTGTTTAAATGGTGACCCACTTCAGGTCTAGACTTGGATGTAAATCTACCCTTGGGCAAATCTTTCCCTGATTTAACATCTCCACATCTGCAGAGATACATTAGCTTTGGATCTCAAAAACATGACATTTTCTAGATTTCTTCATTTTAAACTGTTCCTTAAATTCAGTTCAGATGCTGCCAAATCTCTCAAAAGAAAGAGCCGAACTCCAGGCTAGAGCCAGAAAATCATCTGTGTTGATAAGCTGAATGGTTCTAATTAGAACTTGCTACTTACTGGTATGTTGTAGGAAGGGCAGGAGCGCTTGTATGTGGTTGGCTTTTTCCTCCAAGAATCTTCAACAACATGGAGGTTTGTGATTGGCTGAGAGGACCTGTTTTCCAAACTGGGGACCCCCCTTCATGGCGTTGTCACGGCAACGGGTTCTATTCCACTCTAGTTCACACACAGTGTTGCCTGGAGGAGAGAGAGCAGACATACACTACAACTGATGTCGTCTGACGTGGATGAAAAGAAATTTTTTTCCATTTTTTAAAAATTAAACACCAATGGCTGGTTACACTGGACTTAGAAGCTGCACTTGGACAGAATTTCCAGCTCATATTTTCAGCAACTCTTCTTTACTTGCACAAAGCAGCACAGCATCCAATTGTGATCTCACCTTATTGACGTGCCTGCTCATTGGATCCTATCGCTTTTGTATCATCCCTTTGTTAGCTGCATTTAATGGAAAAGACAGAAAGCTTTGGAGAAGTAAGTCAGACTGGCAGGTGACTAATAACTAGTGTTGCCATGGTGAAGCATTTGCTGTTTTGGATACATTAATCATTTCAGTGTGGAGGACGTGTTTGCCATTTTAATTGCTGACATACAATATTATTTATAAATTTGAATCTGTGGATTTCTTATTGGATCTTGCTGAGATGAATTTATTCATATTAACAATGTATTTGTAATTCAGTTTCTTTTACATTAATGTTAATGTTTAATTGCATAAATTTTTATTTACCTTGTCACATTCCAGGTTGCACTTGCTATACCAGAAATGGGCTGTTTACATCATCTTTAAGTAGCTTCACGTGACTTTCTATCAAACCGCTAATGATGATCTACTACATAAGATCAGTGGTGATGATAGCAGTACTGTATTAAGAGTAGATATATTGTGTCAGTGATCAAATGTCAGAACACATTTGTCATTTTATGGCATATTTTGCAGTAGCCTATATAACCAGCATGTCTACTTGTTCAGCAGTTTCTGGAGGAGCTGCACATAAACCAACCTCCTTCAAATCTGCTGTACTAAAGGCACGGCTTGTCTCAACTTCTGGAAAAACCACAGGACCAAGTGAGATTGCACCTCTGCACACATGCCCTTCCACTTCAGACCTGATGTTTCCTTTTATGTGTTTCTCTTTAGCCATTTAGCATAAATTGTGATCAGACTTTAGTGTCCTTTCCTGAACTCCCATTGATCTTGCTATGAAAGACAGATTTTGTAGCTTTTATCAGATCCTCACACAATGATAAGGTAACAACCCTGTAAAATCTGACTGATGTAAACCCTCTGAAAACACTCAGCTACAAAGTACGCTGTTTATCCTCTCTAATGTCATTTAAACTTTGATGTGACAATACCTGATAAGGGCTCTTTGTTTTTGATTAAATTAAATTTCTGCTGTCTTTGTTGGCCAGCTGAACTTTGATCAAACCCTGTGAACTTGTTCTACCTTAAATAAATTGTTTGCGATTCCTTGTACTCATTTGGCAGTGTTCCTGCTTCACTATGGGCCAGATTAACTCCGGCTTCTTTTCTCACTTCAATCTTCTGCTCATGACAGCTTTGACCACAGCATGCAAACCTGCTGCTTCCACGGACAGAGGAGCATCAAGTTCTACAATCAAATTCACTCCTCTGAAAAGGACCGCTTCTGCAAGACTTGTTCAACTGGGTGGACCTGGTAAGAGTTCTCTTTTTTCTTTGTGTTTTTGACATCAATTTGGCTCCAAATAAAATTGCATCCCTTTGATTTATTATGTGTGCTACCTGAGCTTTAGGTTAATTTGTCTATATTTTTTAAGTGAAGGAGACACAAAATATTATTATTATGCTTTGTACAGTACTTTAGCATGACAACAAAACGGATAATTGTTATATAACCTCTACAATGATTATTACATTCATACTTAGTTTTTTGAATAGAGACCTGGTACATTATCATAACACTGTATTTGCATCGACTTAAAAGAGCACTGTCCTCTCCTGCCTATTTTTGACTCTTCTAGCATCTATTTAGTAAAAAACAAACTTTAAATACAACTGTGTTTTTTTTTTTAACCAGAAAACTTCCACAAAGAAATGGTGGGATTATTTTTAGCCTTTACTCATTGTTAGTGCTCTGCTGTTTTTTTGCAGTTAAAACTTGTGGTACAGGGAGCTTGGGGTGCTTGAGTAAACCTGGTATTTTTGTGCTAATTTAGACCAGAACCTTCATTTCTGGTGGTATGATCCCACTAAAGCTATAATGTGTGCTCCTTTTTACTAGCCTTTGTTGCTCTCAATGATTCGCTTAATGAATATTTTTGGGCTGCTTGTGCATCTTTCTGCCATTTTCTGGTGTCATTACAGTCTAGTGGAGCTTAAAGTTTTGCAGAAACTAGATGGAAAAAACATGCTTCATTATATAACACTTGATTTGTCAGCAAATTGTTTGTGTTGGATTAAGCATTGTCCCCAGTAATAGCTGAGGACACATTGTTACTGACGGCTTGGCCAGCAGCGCTGTTTCATTTCAGTTATCAGACAAAACCTTACCATGAGCAGTCTGTCATCTTTTGCCTTCCCACAGGGAAAGGGAGTGAATGAGAGGACAAGTGCGGGGCTAGATTAGATTGCCATTGGCTGCAGTTTGCTCCTCCTACTCTGTTTTCTCCCGCACTACCCCACCCCTTCTGCTCTCCTCTTAGCATCCTGGCTCTGCTACAGCACCGCCATCATCAAGCTTGGAGATGCTGATTTGCTCTGCTTTGAGAGATGCATGTGTTTGGTGAATAGCTGAAGCCTGGCTTTACCAAGAGGATTAAGGGATTTTTGCTTTTTTTTTCCCCCTGCCCCTATCACATCTATCAGATTGTGGCACAAACCACTGTCCAGCCTTTGACCTGCTCTGCATATTCTAGTGTTCACAGCTGGGAATTAGATTTTGAGTTGGGAGACCTGCCATGCTCAACTGCGTGTCTGCACTTTTTTCAACGCTGCCTCACTGGACTAACTGTTCCTACTGCTTTTTATTGATTTATTTATTTATTTTTTGCCTGTCCTTATCAGTGCTGCTGTCACCTGAGGCATGATACACTGAGGTGCAGAATGGCTTGTGGTTTATAGCCAGAATCATACGTCTTCATCTGGACATTGGTTTTTGATTTTAAGTACTCGTTGGCTTGCTATCTCTCATTGTTTTTGAGAGATGTTATGGTCTCCGAAGCTCTCCCTATCCAACATCCATGTGCGTTTGACAGCCAAGGGTTTACTCCGAAACATTCAGCTGCTGTCAGGATGTAGGAAGAACACTGTGGTTTTCCGAGCAGGTCTGTCGGTTATTGCAGTGTTAAATGTTGCTACTGACATTGTTATTGTTGACATTGTCTGGCATTGTTTTGGTTTTTGGGTCACTGTGCTATAAAACAAGCTTGTGAGTGTTTGCCTTGCAAGTGGATCCTTGCTGTTTGCTGTTTCTGAAATCTATTTTTAGTGTAGCTATTTACTCGTCAGCAAAGCAGGAGGTTCATCTTTCATTTTACCTACCTTGGTCACTAAAACGTATGACTCTGGACAGAAGTATTTTAGGATTTGAATCTCACATTCAAAAAAAAAAATTACACAAACACCTAAATTGTCTCCTTTAAAGTCATGTTACCATTTTAGGATGGCTTGCATATTTTTGAGGCCACCTTTTTACTCTTTTTACTTTCAACTGCATGTCAAAATGCACTTCATCTTGCTCGCTGCGACATCCAGTACTCCTGTTTCACTCAGATATACCAAGGTTATTTTGGTTCATGGTCTCTGAGTTGATCCACAGGAACTTTGTTGTGATTGGTGAACATTATTGTGGGAATACAGTAGCTTCATGCAGTTCCCACATTACTTAAAGCATTCTTAAAGATTTTGACCAAATGTGGTCACTTAGTTTTACAAAGGCCTCAAAGGTTTACATAATTAAATTAAATGATCTCTTACTTAAACAAAAATTTAAAAAATTTACCTTCAAATATTTTTCAAAACAAGGATACTATTGTTTTGAAATAGTATCTAGTATTTATATGGTGCCCCATGCATCATTTAGTTGAAACATTTATGTATTTATTAATTTATTTTAGACAAGTGTTCACAGTGTAGCTCTCATTCTACATTGAGAATTATCATCTGTTATTGTTGCAGCCAAGCGCTATAACAAGTGCCTGATTGTGAGGGGTCTCATCACCCATCATGCTTTGTGCTGTGATGCGATATCTCCATACAGCAACAGAGCACTATGTCATGGAGTCTCTAAACCACTAGGCATTTGATGTTGAGTGTACAAGTTAGAGTGGTACAAAATGATTCTCTTAGCCTGGGAGGAAGTATGAAATGAAACGAGAGCAACATGTGTCATCACCACTGTATTCAGACACTTAGATGAAAATAGCTTCGGGTTCTCTGTTGCCATGGAGCAGTAGTCTAAGGAAGAGATGAGGAGCTTTTGTAAAGTCACATTTCATTTGAAAGATTTGTGTTTTTGTGGAAACTGAAAGGCACACATCGTTAAAAATAAGCAATATAAAGGCAGATATAATAAGTCCTAGATCATATGTGTGCTCATGGGTGAATACTTATTTTTTGATTTGTTTAAGAATATATTTGAATTCGATAAAATGAAGGTCTGAGTGTAGCAAATATAAAAGTATTTTCAAAATGCCTAAATCAGGTTGAATTGCCATTTTATTTTCTTTAGTATCTGAATCTCTGAATCATCACCAACATGTTTTCAAAGGTCCAGAGCCTCCTACCTTTTTAGATCATTTGAATGATTTATGTAGGTGAGAGCATGAATTTTAAATATTCAACAGAAATCTGTTTCATAATGTCCACTTCGGGTCCTGGATACAAGCACGGCCAGTTTCTCTATATATGGACATTTTAAAATGGCATCCATGAGCTTTGTGACGATGGCAATGATTTTTTTTAAATAGATATATTTTGTGCTTTAAATTTAATGTATAAATAGAAAATATATATATACTCCATAACCACACAACTCTGTATTACAATACAGAGGAAAATGATGCAGTTTTTTTTTACTAACATAACATTATGTATATTATGGTATGACCACAATATTCAACTCTGCAGTAGATGAGCTTGTTAATTCTGTTGGTGTCCTGGGTTTTATTCCAGATGTAGGCATGTTTGTGGTTTATGTTGGTGTTCTTTACATGGTGTCTCTTTGTATTCATTGTACAACCAGCAGGGGGCATCATAATTTAAAGAAACCCTTCTAGATCTAATTTAATGCAGCATCATCAAAACTATGAAGGCAGAGCTTCACCACTCAGCTGTCTGTTTAGATTTTAGTCAGAAAAAAGATTTTTTTATAGGATCTCACTACATGGTGAAATAATTAAAACATGTTTATATAAAGTGTAAAAGTTAGTCTAAAGTTCATTTTTCAATTATTTTCTACATTGCAGAACAGGCCTCAAGATATCAGAACTATGAAAGAACAAATATTTAAAAAATGTTAAACAACCCAGAATATATTTCTTTCATATTTTTTAAAGTAGCCCCTGCTTGTCCTGATGATACCTTTCACACTGTCTGCAATATGCTAACCAGCTAAATGACATTGTCACCTGGAATAGTTTTCATTTAAGAGGTGATTCTTTCCAAAAGTTAACCGGTGTAATTTTAACCTTCTTAATGAGACCATCAATTGGGTTGTACCAAGGTAGTGCTGGTATATAGCATTTACCTCTGTGTGACTGCTGTAATGTGTAGTATGGCAGGAATTACCCAACAAGTAAAGACAAGTTCATTAAACTTACCAGCCTCAGAAACTGAATTAACAGCACCTCAGATTGGAGCCCACATTAATGCTTCCCGCAGTTCAGTTGGCAGACACATCTGTGATAGCTGGGCGAGAAAATGCCAAGACTGTGCAAAACTGTCAAAAGAATGTAAACACTTTTCTGAATACTACATAATACCCTGAGTTATTTCAGAAGAAGTTTTGGTGTGTCCATGCTTTTAACTGTTACTATAAATAGATTAGCCTATGCAGTAAATTGCTTATATGAGTACATGACAGTTGGTAACTGTTCAGTCTAAAAATATAGAAGTAATATTGTACTTTATGCAAAAGTCAAGATTTATGATCCAGACTACACAAAAGCCAAAAATGTTCATCAAATAAAAGTCTTCCTTGCGTGTTAAAGTATGTTTCTTGACTTAAATAGTGTAACATCCATCCAGTTGCAGCACAATATTAATATTTTGTTTGTCCTAAGGGCTGGGCCTGTCTTTTAGGCTTGAGTCACTGAGAGAACTAGCTTTAGGGTGAGCTGCATATCCTGATACAGAGTTATCAAAACTCAAGTTGGTATGTGGCATTAATGCAGCATAAAATTATTTTGATATAATGGATGTGCTTTTCATTATCCTATTTTCTCATAGAAAAAGCTTGATTTAGTTCCTTTTTTCCAGTTTGGCCTTTGAATCTGTTGCCACCACAAGCTACATAAAACAGTTTTACTTTGATGGACCAGTTACCTCATAGCTGGGATTGTTGATATGTTCTCTGCAGTAATATTTTTCCCCGATCAGGAAAGAATAGTCATGTCTGCTCAGTAGATCCAGTCATGACTATCTACAGAAGGCAGGAAAGATACGTCCTCTTGTTAGCCTAAATACTTTGTCTTAATTGCCAACTTTTATTTTGAAAAGCATCAGACTACATGTAGCATTATTTTGCATAGAAATATTTTCATATTCCATAGTTGCATGCTGGTGTTATTCTGGGATGTTATGATACTCAGGTTACTGCATCTAAACTTAACTTGACCATGGACCAATTTTGGGGCTTTATAAAGGGCATGACGATATACAGTCAAGAGGTTGAGGCTATGCCTACAGACTATTACAACAGGGGATTAAGGTTAAATTACCCAGCATTGAATATGACTGGTCATTAGTTTTACTGTTAAAAATTGGCTTAAATATCAAAAGTTTTTTTTGGTTATTAATCATGATGGTCTGTCATCTAAAACCACAAGCAGAGCAAAGTGTAAATCCCCACAGGCTGCTGGTGGTACAGTATATTCCACTCATTAAAGCCAGCATTCCTGTCATGACTCAGGCTATCCTCACTGCTGTGTTATGTAACAGCCACTACACAGTCTCTTTAGAGAAAATGAGCTTTCCGAGAAACACTTGCACATTTTCATTATCAGTCATGTCCTTTTTTCCTCCTCTGCACTGAACAATCTGTAGTCAGATTGTCAGTTAGGCGTTTTTCTATTCTGACGTCTCAGATTGCAGCCATATAAACAATGTGTTCTTCATTAGTAGGATTGATGGTAGCTATTATATGTCAGTAATGTATTTATAAAGCTGATGTAAATCAAATGTACAGTAGCACAGCTTTGCTAAAAATAAGCTGTCCTTGGTCACCAGTGCCTGCAGAGCACTAGATTGAAGTAGGATATGAAAAACGACCTGCATTCAGTGGATCCAATTTTATGTCAGAAGAGCAGCACTGGAAGTCGTCATGCTGGCTGATTGGACAGAACAGTTATAGACTGCAGAAATCCAGGGATTTGACACTCGAAGTTGCTACGTGGGTTGGATGTTACTGCTGTCAGGCCTCCTGTAGCACTTATGGAGGGAAGTATGTTGATGATCAGTGTTGTCACAACGCTCAATTCATGTTCTTTTGCAGTGGACAAGAACAAATCCAAGGCCAGCTCCCGGCAGCAACATGCTCAGCAGCAACCACCCCAACAAAACCAGAGTAATGGACCTCCAGATGTGTTACCAGCAAGTGTCACAAAGGATGACCAAAAAGACCAGATCATCCAGCAGTTCAAAGGACTGCTGACAGCCAGCAACTGTAGATTTGAGGCAGTCGCCATCGTCTTGCAGCAAGCTTTGGCTGAGGTAAAAAAATTTTGATTACTCTAGAAATTTCATCTTTGTTTTTTAATCATTCTTTAATTATTATTCTGTCATATCTAACAAATAGAAAGAGAGAGAATGGCATGTATTGCAACTTCAAAATATCCAGAAAGTCTTTGAACATCAAAAACCTCTTGCTTTATATAATAGCATGCATCTGTCCTACTAAAGTTGAACTCAATTCCAAGTATCATTCAAAGCAGCATATTCAGTATATTATGAAGATATTTCAGTTTGATATTAAAGTTTAACTGAGATTAAACAGTATGCAACAAAGTATTTGAACGTACAAATTGAATGATAACTACACACATGTAAAACAAAGAGCTCCCAGTAAAGTTCAGAGTAAAAGAAAGATCCTCTATTGATCTCTAAATGTACGCAATTTATCTTGACATTGTCTCCTACAAGTGTTGCAACATCAAACCGTGTGTGTTGATACAAAGGAGACTGACCAAATAAGATTTCTATTTCCAGCAACAGCATAGGGAGTGAATGTTTTGGTATAAGCGGCTGCACACACAAGACATACCTGGAAGTTGTCCAACAGAAAACAGTCCTGCTGTTGTCATCCACTGAACAACTGTTGGAACTCTGGATCAAAGCCAAATTCATGTTTGTCTGAGATTCCATTAATTATTGCTTTGGTTTTGGGTCAAAATGTGTCTTGCATCACAAAAGAGGCATCATGATCTTCTTGTAAAGACCTGAATTTATTGTGTCAATATCTAATTGGCCAATCGTTGTACTTAGGTGTACTTTTCATGGATTTATATGTTGCTTAGGAAGGCAAGCATGACCCCAAGTGCTGTGTTTTGTAAAACATATGGATGTTTAAGCTTGCTGTTTGTTTTTTGGCTTCCCAGAACTGGATGCCCCGAGGGATTATTCTAATCGCAGTGCTTTACAAACAGGCTTATCCACACGGCTATCTTCCACCCAACCCCAATCGACATTTTGTTGATGATATAGTAAAATTTTGATGTGGTGCCTTGGACTCTTTACATCAGAAGGAATGCAGGCTAAATATGAGTGAATTATAAAATTTAATCAGTTTGACTTGTATCAGTCTATGACTTCTTTTAAACATGAGAGAGATAAACTGTCACTATGTGCCACTTTATGTTTAAGTACAAGGAAAAGTCACAAGCTTTTGCAGTCCTCTGCTTAACTTTAGAAATGTCCTTGTGACATTACATTGCATGTGTTGCCTAAATACAACATAGGAAGCTGATTTCTATAGCAATATAGCATATTGTGAAATTACTAGTATGATCATATTTACTGTCCTCCATTAAATCGTTAAATTGTTACAGGTTATTGAGTTATCACCTTTTTGCCCTCATTGTTTTGTGTTTGGCAATATAATTTTGTATTATTGTCATATGAGGGTCTGATTCAGTGGCACATGGGCAAAAACATCAGACCTGTCAGGATGCTTTTGCAATAGCGACGCTGGACCTTGGATCTTGACATTGTTGGTCCACCCCAGTCCAGTGTGTTGAAGCCAAATCCATAAACAGTAGGACGCCTGGGATCTTTCTGTGTGGAGTTTGTATGTTCTCCCTGTGCATGTGTGGGTTTTCTCCAGGTACTCCAGCTTCCTCCCACAGTCCAAAAACATGCTGAGGTTAATTGATGATTCTAAATTGACCGTAGGTGTGAATGAGAGTGTGCTAGTTTGTCTCTATATGTAGGCCTGTGATAGGCTGGCGACCTGTCCAGGGTGTCCCCTGCCTTCGCCCTGAGTCGACTGGGATAGGCTCCAGTCCCCCTGCGACCCTACAGAGGATTAAACGGCGTATAGATAATGAATGAATGAATAAATGAATATATATATTTATTTATATACATATATATGTGTGTGTGTGTGTATTCCTTCTGGTTAGTTACGACACCTGTGCAGACAGTGATGCTGCAGACAGTTTATTTCTGACGTAAATTTCAAAGTGCATTGTGAGATCCTTGTATTATTTGTTGCCATCAGGTACAAACAAGCGGCTGCTGACACCACCAATGTCTCTCATGGATCTTCAACAAGCCGTTGTTGTTGGAACTGAGTGTTCTGCAGCTGAAAACTGTTTCTGAAAATTAAGCCACTTTTTCTCTTAGCTGTTATGCAGAAAGTCATCTATGTATTTTATTACCCTTGGCCTAGATTACAACAGCTCTCTTTCCTCCTGCCTTACTTCAGAGTTTGACACCAGACAGATCTCTTAAGGCAGGATTCTGGATAGCTGCAGTGGTGACAGAGTTCATATCAGTCCAGTATAGGCCCCAGGGAGCTTCAATTTTGGGGATCCATTTGCCTTTTTATGACCTGATTTCACATTTTAGGCATCAGAAAGCCAACAGTGACTTTGTCAAAGTCTGAGGTCACTAACTACTTTTATTTTACATTTATTTCATATTTAATACATTTTTCATTTCAATTAAAAATAACAGTTTATGTTAGAAGTTACATCTCTGATAAATATGAATGAATTTGAGAATATCTTACCATTTTTTGCCCCCATTTTTTATTAATGACTGCACCATCCAAGCTACATGTATGAGTTTGTTCAAAACCTGATAACTCATGTTATCCCAGCATGATGTGACAATGTTCCAAAGAGCTTATTATCATATCAGGAATGTTTGGCTTTCTGGGAGGAAAGTTCATGAAAGGGAGAGACCTCAAGTCTTCTTTGGTCTTTAGAGTTTTGAGTTGTGTTTAGATTCATTATCCTGCTGCAGTGTGAATCTGTCTAAACCATGATGAAGTCCAGAGGGTGGAGCATGTCTCCGAAGAATGGAGTAGCTGATACACTGTGGTATCATTTTCTCTCCCCAATACTCCCTTCAGCCACTGCCACAAATTTCAAACTAGGATTCATCAATAAATAGGACTTTTGTTCATTCATCCTTGTATGTCTCAACCCACTACGATCATTTAGGAGTGGTTTAGAGGCCCTACTGGTCTTCTTGCACCACGAATAGATTGCCTTCTTTTGACCTCACTTTTACTGATTGTGTCTGTGATTAAGTGGCTTTTCTATTTTTCAGTGAAGAAAGCTTGATGTATTGATTTTCTGATGATGTGGTCACGTTTGGTTTGTGTCCACAAAGAGTTTTAGATTACTTTGCACTGCCCTTTAGATTACCTTCACTCCAGCTGTGATTTTGAAAGCTGCTCTTTGCTCAAAATAACAATTTGACTTCTTACACTTTAACTTACTTCTGATGCCATGTTTCCTGCTATCACAAGACTATTAAGGGCATAGTGTTCTGCTGGAAGCTTCAGTGGTACAACTCAAAGAAATTTTACCTTTTTATACAAAGGAGTTAACTTGATCAATGCCATTAATCTGCTTCAGTTTGATTGCTGACCTGGAAATACTACAGAATCTTAATATTTTTTCTGCATTTTACATGCCATAATTTCATGTATTTTTATGTGTTTCCAAATCCTCATACTTTCAAATTATTTATGGGTTGACATAACAATATGACAGATTTTCTGATATGTTCAAATTCATGCTCATGCCCACCTCCAAAATGTGACAGCTGGTGTCTAAAGCGCATGTGTAATCTTTTGTCACTGATGTATGACTCATATCCTTCTGTCTGGGCGGCAGGGTTGTGAAACTGAATCCATCAACAAATATTAAAAACATGCTTGTTCCTCTCTGACAGAAAAGCAGCTGTTAAAACCTCCTCCCACTGACTCAATTTTAACTGTTACATGTCCTGCATTTGGACCAGTCTTTGTGCCTGTAGTGCAGAATGGAATCTTGTGGCCACTCTTCATACCAAGAATAGGAGGCAGGACCTTACCATCGTAGTGTGAGAATGTCCCAGCTGTTGACTTGATATGGTTATGAACCGCAGCCAAATACCAAGCAAGGAGCGTTTTTGTTTGGATGGAGGGTGTCAGCTCTGGAGGTGGTTTCCCACACCTTCTTTCAAACAGAAAATGCTGTTAGATGAGTTACATCTTGGTGTAGGAATGCAGACAAATTACACAAAAATCTAAAAGATAATATACAATCTGTATTTTGTCTGCTTGCTTGATGATATTCACAGAGTTTGTAGTAAACTGGAATTTGATCTGCAGCAATTAGTCATTGATCCTAGTTCACCGTCATGTGTTACTCTACACCTGACATGGTATCATCTTTATATACACTAGGGATACTGCTACTGTTTGGATCAGGCTAGAGGATCTAAGAGATGCAGAGGCTTTACCAAGTGAGAAACTGATATCAGATTAAAATGGTGAAGGCATGCACAGTGAAACATAGCGAGTTGTAATTTCAGCTCTATATTAAAATAAATATTCTGACTAATGAAGGAGGTTTTATGAAGATTTTTCCACTGTAGTTCTGTCTGGTGGAAGTAATTTTGCTCAGTGCTTAGATTCAATTCATTCGTCATTGTTATGTTTTTTGAGTAAATGTTTTTAGCTCACAGTTGATTTGTAATTTCCAGAAATTGCCTACAAAAGCTCAGTATGCTTTCAAGAAGGAAAATAAGAATCTAATGCAACACTGTGTGTGAGAACCATGCTTAAAACAAACAACTCTGATTGATCAGTTTACCTATTGATCAGGAGCAGTGATGAGCAGCTTGATGACAAGTCAATAAACAACTAAAATTGTAGAAATTAAGACACTTTACTCTTGTGCCAGTCTAAAGGGACAGTTACTGGTGTGTCCAATACAGAAGAATGCTTACTAATGTGGCTGGAGGTTAGTCACCAATGACCTTATTTTTAAAATTGTATTTATTGACAGTACATTACCTGTAAATAGTCTTGCTCACACAGAAGCTGGAAATTTGATCTGTCACAGCATTAAGCTGTCTTCTGATGTACAGACTGCACCAGTGCAGCCTGTAGTCATGCAGCAGACTGTAAGGTAATGGTGCAGAGGGGTGAGGGGATGATTTAATATAGGTTTGGATGAGTAGTGGGGGATGGTGGTAATGAAGCCTCTCCATGTGTCCCTTGGGTAGGTCACTGCACAGCACAAGTCCTGCTCCATCAGCCTGATGTCAGATAGCTCTGTACAATTTATCTGTTTGCTCCACTCTGCCTGCCTTTAGTGCTTTCTTAAAGTGACCTCAGCTTGCTAGTAAGGAGGCTGCTCTCATGCACACTGTAGTCTGCCCTTTTTTAGGTGGAATACGGTAATGCACTCTGCAGTCACTCACCACAGCCAGTGAAGCGGCTTTTTCAGTCCTGCCACAGATGTAGTCAGAGCAGTCTGGGAGGACGTGCGAGTGGAGGTGGTGCGTCCACCTGGACCACTGTTTGTGCTGGAGTACTGAGTCTCCATAGCTACTCAGGGGGACTCCCGCACCCAAGCCTCAGGCTGAGGCTGGATCATGGGCTGTTCTGGCAGCAAAGCATGCCTTAGTGCTCCCTGCGCTGCAGAGAGGGTAACTGGCTTCTACATTGTTCTACTCTGCAGTGAGGAATAGATGCAGATCTGGAGAACAGCACAACAGGGTGGAAACCTTTTTGCTAATGTAAACTGATCAGTGAGGTGATGTTTGGCTTGTCTTACTTGCTTGTTTTATCTCATGTACATAATTGAATCATGCCAACTGTGCGATGTGCTGTGAGGAGTGTCAGGTTGTTGATATAAATCAGCATGGTAAGAGAATGGTAGTAGACGGGAGATAAACAGTTTTTGGATCATATATGCGTCACTTTGAAGTCTAGCAGGAGCACTGCAGCTACAGCGCAGCCTCTTGCACTGCAAAACTGACTCAGAAAGGGAGAAGTGAGGGAATTAAGCAGACATAAGGCATGGTGTGAAACTGAAAACATGAGTTGTTTTCATTTCCCCCCTCCACTCATTATCACTGGTTATAGTCTTTCTTTTGTTGGCTGTTGCGGTTTTATTAATGTATTCGTGTTTAATAGGAAAACTGGATTCATTAGTTGATTACTTCGTGCAGCATTACTGGCATTTCTCTTTTATAATCTTGACTGACGATTTAAGCTTGTCGCTGAATTAAAATGAGGATCCTGAAAAACTGCAGTAGTGCTGACATGAGCATGTGTTTGACTGTTTACATTTGTATTCCCTGCAGCGTGATGAAGCCTCAAGGCAGTGCAGGGAGCTGTCCCAGGAGCTGGTCAACCTTAGAGGAGAGCTGGGTAAGTTGGGTCACCTTGGACTCATGCTGGCAGTGTTTACAGTGGTTATCACTAAAATACACACTCCTGGTACTGCCTTTAAGACCCTGGAGAGCTTTTTCTTTGATCATTCAGGTTATGTTTTGGGTCATGTTTGATTAAGCTGTGTCTTGAAGTGGCGCTTAGTTAATAGAAGTGCTACCAAAAAAGAGTAATTACTTTTCTTGCTTTCCTTTGCCCACAACATAGGTATTCTCTACAGTTTTTTGTTAATTGCTTTGTCTGCTGAAAATCAGATACCCATTTAACAAGTCATGGGTGTTTTTACTACTGCTGAGCTCAGTGGTGTCAATCCATTACCTAGGGAGTGGCAGTCTGACCTCTGACCCCCCCATAGCAGGGTTTCCCACTAGTGGAATGCCACACCACCTGAGGCCCTGTGAAGGCTTGGGGACAATGAGCCACGTTTTATATCCAGTCTAAGTGCTGTCACACTCCAAAGCCTTGCACATATAGGCACATGCACACTCAAACACATGCTCCCACTCCAGCTTTCATCTCTGCTACTTAAGGCAGCAGTAGTGTTGTGACTCCTCCCCTCCTTCACAGCCTCGGGACTTCCACATGACTGCTCTTATATGCTGAGTACTGGTATATTTGCGGTATAACACATTCTTCACTTCAGGAAAGGCTGTAAGACCCATGTTGACCTCAAGTGGCCCGTTTGTATCGTGTAGTAAAACATGTTTGAATGCCTGGAGGTATTATTATTGTAAGTTTCCCCTTTTAGCTTATTCCCTCTTCAGGCTGTGTCCCTGTCTGCTTCCACAGTGATCTCACTCCTCACAGAAATAAATTACAGTCCTTCTTCGTCCACAGCCAGAAGTATGATACAGCCACACCCTTAATCATTCCTCACACGTTTAAAAAAAGAGTAAGAGAAAAAGATCTACATGCTTCAGTGTCTGCATTATCTGTGATTCTTCCAAACCGCATCATCTGACTAACTGCGAGCCAAAATGCAGCTATCTTTAGATTAACTGGGCTCTCTTTCCCCAAACTGCATGAGCTACGAGGTGTTTTCTGTGGGCGATATGAACTAGAAAGGCACATGGTTGTGGAATGCTCAAGTGCTTTTGTTGAGCTGTACATGCCAAAGCCTGATAGATAGTCCCTATGTTACTTTGGCGTCTGTTCCTGGATCTGCTGCCATTATTCCACTCTGGGTAAGGTGAATCCTCCTGCTCAGACAATGCAGCGCAGTTCCATTTTTTTGCCTCTCTCTTCTTTTTGGCTGATTTGTGAGAGAACCTTTATGAGGAAATCCACATATCTTCAGTGAGCCTTGATGCCTCGAAGGCACACAATGACAAAATGTACCTGCCAGCCTTGTTGAACCGTAGCAGAGCAACATCTGGACTCCATATTATTTTACACCCACTGTTCAGGTTATATATAGTTTTTAAGTTCTAAATAGTTGTGGTTTATTGTCATACCATGTATTTTTCGACCAAACACAGCAGGAGGCTTTATTTTTTTGCCATCTGTCTTTCTTACTATACACCATCACTGCTACTTTACTTGATATTTGAGATCCACCAGCAACTGTTGGATATCAGAAGTGTTTGTGCACAGCCACTTAAACTAGAGACAAGTCATGGAGTTGATTACTGTCACCCACTCCACACCAGATATAAACACTTGGCAGTTGAAACAGCTGGGAAATTACTGAGACTGGTTTACAGAACAGAAACAAAACAGTTGCACAACCAGAAAAACTGCAAATTATCTGCTTGGAATATTTTTAATAAATCTGCTAAGTGTTACCATTTTCAAGATATTGTGAAAGAATGGACACTTGTATCTCTGCCTATAAATAACTGCAGTGTAGTTGGCATAAGCAGTCAAGTGCAAGAGGCACCTCCCCTTGAAAGTCAGATTTTCCATTCCTTTTTGGAGAGCATTTGGTGTGACACATTTACATCAAGAGGGACTTTGTTAAACAGAGGTTCCTCAGTGGGCATATCAAGTTTCTTACGCAAGCGGTTACTAATGCAATTTTTCCTCTGACCTTGTTTAATGAATATTACAGTCTACAAAATGGCACTGAACATAATGCAAACTGTCAATTCGATAAAATAAAATACTTCCTACCTTCTGTTTTTATTTCTAGTTTGCTCTGTCCATTCGTCTGAGCGTCTGGAGAAGGAGAAGGAGGACTTGCGTGTTGCTCTGGAGGATGCACTGCAGAAACTCCAGCAACAGCACCAGAAGGACCTGGCTGAGCTGGAGCAGAGGCTGCAGGCCTTCTACCAGGCCGAGTGGGATAAAGTCCATCTCACCTACCAGGAGGAGGCTGACAAATGCAAGACTCTCATGCAACAGCAGGTTTGCCTAATATCAGATTTTATGTTCAAATTTCTTAGTAACATTTACAGCCGATGTTCATTCAGTTTTGTTTATTTGATGTAAAGCTCAGACACCAGCAAGGAGGATTTTTGTCAACAGAACATTTTACAAATTACACATTTTCTGTGCTTTAGAAGACATTATCTGTACAGATTATTTGATGTACTGCAGTCTATGATAATGCATTTGAATCAATGATCCTGAAATTAAGTATATCCTGTGTTCTGGTATTTAAGATGGAAGAGCTTAAAGCCAATCACGAAGCCATGAAGCTGGAACTAGAGAGCAGCCACGTAGAACAGCTGCAGTGTGTTAAACAGCAGTATGAAATGTCACTGGAAGGTGAGCGAACAATACTGGACCACACTATTTAGCTAAATTTACTTTAAAATGATTTCACCATTTCATATCGTTCTTCAATTTCATATTGCACGTATGAAATGTTGAAAAATAATTCTGGTAATTTTCTTTGCATTGCATCGTGGCTTGAAATTGTGGTGAGCTTTTGATGTACATATTTTTAATAATATCTCTAAACTTTGCAGAGCTCAGGAAAGTCCACAATCAGGAGCTACAGTCTTTGGACAAAACCCTAAAAGATGCTGAAGCTGCTCTATCTGTAAGCTTCCTATTTGACAAAGTCCAACACGAAGCATGTAATGTTTGATGAACAAGTGGTCGCTCAGTGGCTTTGGTGTTTCGTCTGCATCCACAGGGACAGATTCAAGAGCTGACTGTGGAGAATAATGCCCTAATTGAGAAGCTGACTGCAGAGGAGAACAAGAGGAAAGAGCTGGCCGACAAGAGCCAGGTACTCTTTGTCTATTATCTGTGTGCTTATTATAGCTGAGCTCCACTTTAGAACCATCTCATGACTCCAGTGTTGTTTGCCCCGAGCATAAAAGATGAAAAAACCCTGATGCCCCTGATTAAAGACAGATTATCAGCAGAAGCAAAAGTCAAAACATATTTTCTTGAAAGACTTTATTCTTCAATAATCCATGTTTTCTGTTCAGTTAACTACTAATCCTTCTGTATAAACTGGAATGGTTTAAACACTACACCCTTGTGTTAGCTACAACACTGCCCTCCCTCTCTGCCCAGACTGTAGATTTTAATTTTCCCAGAGTGCTGTGCGATGAGGCTGCTGCTCTTCATTAGTGTTAAGTGGCCGCCACACGAACTCAGCATTGTGCCCTGGCTCAGTAGTGTAATTAAGGCAACTTCCTCACATTACCCTGCCATTCCATATCTGTTATTAACAGGTTAATAAGAAGAGCAGCATTAGCAACAACTGTGTCACGTATCAACCATGTGTGGTTAAAAAATAGGAGTAGTTTAAACACCGTCTTCACTGTAAGCCCAGGGCAGTGTATATATGTTGTAAGAGATGCATGGCGCCCTCTGTTGTGTGCTCTGACTCTGTATTTATGCACTTATTTTGGAAGTCGGAAGAGTCTAAACATCTTACCACAACATATTTGTCCCCACAGAAGGACTCCCACACCCTGTATCTAGAGCAGGAGCTGGAGAGTCTCAAAGTGGTGCTGGATATCAAAAACAAGCAGCTCCACCAGCAGGAGAAGAAGCTGATGGAGATCGACAAACTGGTGAGAGCAAAGATGATGATAAAAATGATTACCAAACAACAAACCAAGCAAAGCTACTGATTTTAAACACACGAGCCGTTAGCTCACTGTCTTTATTTCTGTCTTCCAGACAGAGAAAAATGTGAAGTTGGACGAGAATCTTAAAAAAGTCCAGCAGGAGAATGAAGACCTTAAAGCCCGCATGGACAGACATGCTGCTCTGTCGAGGTAAGAGTCCATCATATGAGCTCAAAGTGATGAATACAAGAGATGTGGCAGGTCAGACTCCTTTTGCCCAACTGAGCTTTTGAGTGCATGCAATAAGCATCCATGCTATTTCTGTGTGCGATAGGCCTCCATTATTTATTATCATGTATTTTTTTTATTCACTATTCATCAGAGATTTTTTCCCAAAACTATTCTTCACTGATCCACAGCATTACACTGGGTCACATGTTCCTTTGCTGCAAGGTAAAAGGGCACTTTAGTGTATTTTGGCCACATCCCACATAAACCAATGTAGTGCTGCAAATATTAGAGCACAAAACTAATCAGTGACTGGAAATAGTGCACAGTGAAACAGCACCATTTCCTCCTGTTTGAGTACGGTTTGCAAAAATCTACAGCTGTTGTTAGAAAAAATGGAACCTTTTACAAAAAGGAACTATTTCTTATTGTTTTAAAACATTTAGATTTATAGTAAGAACAAGTGGGTTTGAGGGAAAGTCAGAGTATTGGAAGATAGCATTGCACTGCACATACTATATGAGCATGTGACAAAAACTCTTGAATCCTGAATAAACCAAACAATGTGTTTTATACTGTAGGTGATGAATACTTCCATATGTGTCAACCTGCATGTTGTGTTGATGCTCCACAGGCAGCTGTCTACAGAGCAGGCCGTGCTGCAGGAGTCCCTCCAGAAGGAGTCCAAGGTGAACAAGCGTCTGTCCATGGAGAACGAGGAGCTGCTGTGGAAGCTCCATAACGGAGACCTGAGTAGTCCTCGCAAGGTGTCACCCACCTCCACGTCCCCCTCCCACACCTTCAGCCTCCAGTCCCCTCGTAGCTCCGGCCTCTTCTCCAGCTCTCCAGTCTCTCCCAGATAACAATGGACCCCTGCTTCCAGGAAGCAGAGCCTCGCGTTTGAGTTATCCCTCTGGAATTAAGAGCCATGTTTGTTTCCTGCTCATTTAGCAAAACAACAGTCTGACCTTGGCTCCTTCAGAATCGGATGAACTCTGACACTTTCTGTACAGAGATGCTGCAGACTTTAAAAGAAAAAAAACAAAAAAGAAGAAAATGTTGCACAGAAGCACTTACTAAGCAAGGCCTCCTTGTTCTTTGCCTTTCACATCTGATACTGTGGATGGAGAAAAATGAAATCTCAGGACTTCTATGTCATGAAACACTATTTTTGTTATTTGTAGATGTATTTAGAGGCTTGTCTTTCCTGCAGCTCAGCACACGCACACATACAGTACATGCAGTAAAAAACAATGTGTATAGACATGTGCAGATTTGGCCTTGCAGAGTGAGAGAAAGCTTTGTTTTTTGTCTCTGGAGACCAAAGCCATGGAAAGTCTGAATTCAGAATATTTCAGGGTGTATCTTTATTACAAATATCTAAGGAATCTAGAATTGTTTCTGTTGGATTCCTGCACCATTTCTCACAGCTAACTACAAACAGTCAGAGTCTAAATGTTACCAACATCCCACTGCTAGTCGGTACATCAGGGCTGCCTCTGTGTAAAAGGAGGAATGTTCATTATCAGGCTGTTTGGTTGCTCACAACACTCGTGGTGATGTTCAGAATTTTCCTGCTTTTTTTAAGGATGTTTGTTTTTTTTAAGGATCCTCTGTGGCCTCTGACATTTCTGTCTTTGTGTATATTTGTTTGACCAAGGGACCAATCCACGTATTTGTGCATGTGTTTGAGTCTTGTCAATCACCCCTTACTGAAGCCTCCTAATGCAGCTTTAAAGTCAGGGTCTTTGCAGGGAGAAGAAGCTTTGCTCGTGTATGTCAGAGACACTGCATCTTGGAAATGATTCAGAGGCTATTTTGTGTGGAATTGATATTATAGGTGTGTTGACCCTGTTTGAAATATGCAATTAATAAAGTCTTGTATTAAACCTGGAAGCTGTGCAGTGGTCTGTCACAGTCAGAAGTTTCACAGTCAGTATTTTAAAGGAAATTTCCACTGGGCAGATTTTTCTCCAGCAGAGTTAAAATACCTTCAGTCCAACCTTGTGACTGTTGTGCTTAAGTCAAATATCTGTTCATGTCTAAACCACAAACATTCATTTTATAATCCTAATCCAAAGTATATTTCAAAATCACAACCACCAGCAACTATTCAGCAAAGTGGAAATTGCAGCAAGTGTTGCACTGGACCAAAATAAGCTCTGGGCCTGCAGATCACATTCCACATACGGAGCGCATTAGGACGTCAGCCGCACACACGGCTCGCCTTCAGAGCAGATTCTCCTCTTCTGACATGCTGCAAGTCTCTGACGGCTGCTGCTCCTTTTTTCCCAGCATCATTATTCAGTTTAAATGTAGCATAAAGGCAAACGGATTCATTGGAGTCCAGTGCAACAGAACACACCCTCAACTCTTGTTTCTTGTCAAATATTTTAAGTTAACATTTATTTTGAAATTAAAAGTTGTAGTGAAGCTTGAACTTTGATGCATTTCCTTAATTCTAACTTTCTCTTTGTCAACAGATTTGCAGGTTTTGAGAGTCTAGATACAACCAAGACTCTTGTAGAGCATCACATGAGGTTCACGTGTTATGAAACAGTTTCTCTTATCAGATGTTCCCAGAAAATGTTCAGTAGATTTGAGATCTGGTGACTGAGTTTGTTTGCTCTTCTGTGCATTTAAGATACACAGAATGAAGTCTTAAAGTCTTCATCTTTAAGACTGAAGAGGAGTGTAATGGTGTGGTCCTTAAACTACACAGCATTGATTTGGATAGATTTTATCCAAAATAACTGTAAATGTATTTTTTTGGAAAATACTAAATGGATTGCAGAAAAATAATTAAAAAAACTTAAATTTATCCCCAACTCCACACATTTAAACGACAAAGCACAAACTCTTCAACAAACTACTTCGCAAACCTTTATTGTTGACAACCTGCACTCTAAAAATCCACATTTTTTGTATATATATGTACATGATTACATCTGATCCCACTGGTTGGTGTGTTACAGTTTTCGCTTGACACGTTAAAAAACCCTCCCATCATTAAAAAAACCACGTCATGCCTGCTGCCGGGGTTTATTTGGCGATGATGCCGGTTGTCACACTTGTCTCACCGTGCTGGTTCTTGGCTTTACACACGTAGTTTCCAAAGTCGATGGTCTCCATGTCCTGGACGGTCATGACGCTCTGTGAGACCCTGGTGGTGTAGCCCATCCCTCTGTTGACCAGCCTCCAGGAGGTCTGGATGTGAACTGGACGGTGACCCTACACAGAAAACAAACACTGTTTACTCCCATTAAGGAACTTGTTGTTGACAAGGGAGGAGAATGAATCAATTATTTATAGCTGCACAGGAATAATTCAGCCCTGTTTAGTCCCCGTCTGGTTCAAATATTGGATGTGCAGAGGGAAAGTCTCTCTGGGCTCACCTTAAATCTGAGTTTCAATGTCTGAGTTTAATTCTGTTATATATCACAACAAGCCTGGAGCCAAACGCCCACAATAAAACTTAAACAAGTTACACACACTGAATACACACTTCATCAGCACATTCAATAATAAGATTTATTTAATGGACAAGAACACATCAGACGCAAATTATTATTTATATAATAATTATTTCAACAAGTTAATAATTAATGTGTTTACAACTGGAGGGGCTCTTTATAGCCAGTACAGCAAACTGATGGAGCAGCCGGTTACAGTTGAACAGATGACTAAATCCTACCAGATAGAAGTCACATTATTAAATAACATACTACAGAATTTTAAAAAAAATACGTTATTCTCATTATTAAAGGAATAAAGTAATTTATTGCATTTACATTGTAATTATTCTGTAAAATTATAAAAATATATACATATATCTGAGAAAACAGGCATCAAATGTGATTCTCTATCTAATTTTCTGACTTTGAAACATTTAAAATGAATCATTAATAAGGCTTGAAATTATAGATATATAAAACTGTTTGTACTGGACATTTTCTATCTCTCAATGTTTTGTTCCCAAACAGTAAAACACACAATAAATAGGTATCAGATGAATAACAAACACTTCGTAGGCCTTCTAAACCTTTAATATTTGTAATACTTCCATTAAAATCTTTTTTTTCTGATTACAAGATGGCTACAAATTAAAACAATAATAATGAAACAATAAATTTGGCACATTCAATGATAATATTATTTATTTTATTGATACTTTTTAACAGCATATTTAAACTAAATGAATGAAATATCGTACAAATAGCTTTAAAATAATTAATTTTAGGCCTCTTTTGACTCCATAATTTGTGTTTATACAGTATTTTCTCAGTTGTTTCTGTCCGTGTCAGATTGAATCTTTAAACCACTGTCCTGCAGTGTTGAATCCTGGTTACAGTAAATGTCTCTGATGGGATGATATCATTAACTGAAGTGATGTATGCGGTATCAGCACAGGTTGCTGGTCTTGGTTTCTTCGCCTAACTGGCTCAGATTTTCGGTTTTTAGGTGCAGTATTGATCTTACCTGACCAGGATAAGACCAGGTGAAGCTCACGTCCATCTCTGGTTCTCCCAGCACGGTGCAGGTCACGTTAACGTCGTCGCCTCCTCTCACTGAGTCCGGAGAGGATTCGAGGCTCACGAATGGCGGCCCACTGGGAACTGCCAACAAGAGAAAGACAACTGTCAGAGCTAATATCTCTAACAGACTTATGAAACTAAGCAGTTCATATACAGTGTGGTGGTGTTTAAAGAGTTAAAGCTCCAGCATCAGTCCAGTCCTTGTTTCTCTCCATCTGCCAGTCAAACATGCCACATCAGCTCAGCTTTACCTAAACCACACACTGTTTCCATCTCATACGTTCACCTCCTGTCCTCCTCCCGTTTGCAAAATCTGCACAGTGTTTCCATTTCAGCTGGCAGTCGTCCACATAAACCAAGCCGTGAGGAGCTGAGGAGGATTCTGACATTTTTTTGAAATACAACCTTTTCCTGGAAGCTGATGAGGCAAAGCAACCAGCGCTAGATTCATGACTCTGTGCAACCCTTCTCCCAGCTTTCAATCAACAGGCTGACAGGGTAAACAGTCATGTTTGACAGGTTTAGGCACCAGAAAGTGGCGAGCATTCCTGCACTTAGAGCAGCATTACTGAATGTTACTGTATTTATGACAGTGTTGTGTGATTGCTGCGTCCTCACCCTCCACATACAGCAGCTGGTACTTTGTGGAGATCTGAGGGTTGCCTTTGGTCACAGCCTTGCAGTAGAAAACCCCCTGATGCTCCGGGCTCGGACTCTGCAGGACGAACCCCTTGGTGGGGTCAAAGGTCACCGAGGTCCCGTTCGCCACGATCTCCTCGGGAGGAACTTCTCTGTGCAGCGATGCTTTGGCCTGAGGATCAGTGACTCTACAGGGAACCACAGCAGGCCTGTCCGGGCGCAAGTAGACGATCTCAAAGTGGATGGCAGATGGAACAAAGAGGTTGTCTTTGTCTGGTTGGAGGAGAATGGTGCGGCATCAAACAGGTAACGAGTTATAGTGGTAAAAAGGACAATACATCTGGATTAAATGCACATCAGTGAAGATAAATCATCCCATAGCGGGCAGTTATAGTTTTGAGAAAAACTTACACATCAATCAGCTCAGATGTTATAAATCAATGTGTTACGTCTTCACAAGATAAACTGTTGTGAACTAAAATCTTGAGTTTCCAATGACATTTATAACTCTGAATTTTCTGTGATGGAGTCATTGAAACACATGCATCTGTCTCAAAAAACAATCAGGCACTATTGCACGATTACTGGATCACTGGACATCACTTCTATAGCATAGCGACAATAGAAAATACAACATTAACACCTGCTGCACAGACATCTGTCATTCTACCTGATCGATTAGGGCAACACACCAGACTATGAAACTCAGCTCCACTATGCATTTCATCTCATCAAGACTACAAACATGTACTAAAGAAATCGAGTTCATGAGCAGAGATGAGAAATTTAGATTTATTACCATAGATCATAGATTTATTATCACTCTTCAGAAAATATGGTCAACAATATTTTATCGTTGGAAACTCAACACTGCCATGAAATAAATAGTCTTTACAAGTTTCTGTAAACTTAAGCTTGGTTAATAGCTGTGTGTCATCTTTACTGGCAATAATGATTAGGGTTTATTCTACTTTACACTAAGCTGTCAGTCTTAATTGAGAAAATGGTTAATAAACAGTGTCTGGATGCAGATTCTTGGTTTGCCAACTCTGTGCTTTGATCCATTTTGATCTCCAGCGAAAGACTCACCACCTGGTAGCACTTTTTCAAATAGAGGGGAAGAACTCTTCACCTGCTGACGTTATTGACTGGAATAAGCTTTACTCACAGCCCGCATGGCATGTCAGAGCAAGAAAAGATGTGATGATATTAATAAGATTCCAGGTTCTTGGTATTTTGTATGCCTTTTTTTTTACTGGAAACATTCATTAGAAGTGAGCCATTGTTACAGAAATTAGGTTCACCTCATCATTTTCTGCTTTGACATGTCAAAACATGAGAAACTCACACATGAATGACTACTGCTGCTTCTCCAAAAGCATCATGGATCATGCACATAATGACACGGAAGCGGCGTTAGTTGAACTGTAAAACAGCATGTGGGCATTAAATCAGCTGATATAGTTGATTTAGCAAATTTAGCAGCTTCTCCCCCACAGATTCAAAGAAGAGTAAAAGTGTGTAGTTTTTTGGGTCGTGTTTCTGACTGTTAATCTGATATTCACACTGTTTTAAAGAACCCTTATCTGCTTTTTGACTGTAAGTTTGCAAACCTTTAACTAACACAGAAAAAGCTAAAGCAAACAGACAAAAACAAAGTCCACACTGAGTTGTTTGCTCTCACAGAAAATATTACAGTAGAGCCCTGTTATTATCATACCCTTCGTGCAAAGCAAAACTATGACTATGTCCGGGCTATTCTAATATGCGGGCTTCAAAATGGCGGCGATATCAGAGCAATTACAGCATTTGTGTTGATCTATAGGCCTATGAGACTTGTTTCAGTCGTCAATTTGTTAATTTGAATGGGCATAGAACTACATTAAAGTTGCTTGAAAAAAAGAAAACAAGTGTTTAATACTATATTTATTACAAAATAATGTGTGATAATTAATCGGTTGCTTGCTATACCGTGACTGGGTATGATATTATCTATTCCTGGGACCAAATTTTGTGCATTTACCTATGACTATACCCGGGCTTATGACATTATCCTATGACTATAAACGGGCATATTTACTATAATTACATAAGAAATGGTTTTGGATTTCAAAATTCTATGACTATATGCGGGCTATTCCAATAAGTGGTATGATATTAAGTGGGCTCTACTGTACTTCTTACCGGCCCAAAACTCCTCATTTGGAGTCCAGACTTTTTCCTTTATTTATCTACATCACAGTGTCATATTTCTTGCATAACGCCTGCCTAGCGTCTAGTTTGGCTCGTCTTCAGCTGTCTTTGTCTGAAATATTTTCCTTACTATTACTACTACCTTATTCCTTATTATTACTACTACTATTACTATTACTACTACTATTTTCCTTATTTCCTTCCTTCCTTCCCAAACCTATTTCACGGTGACGGTGTAGCAGCGTTGCCTCACAGCTAGAAGATCCCTGGTTTGCATCCCGGTTATGATGCCTGGGATCTTTCTGTGTGGAGTTTGCATGTTCTCCCTGTGCAGCGTGGGTTTTCACCGGGTACTCCGGCTTCCTACCACAGTCCAAAAACTTGTTGAGGTTAATTGATGATTCAAAATTGTCCGTAGGTGTGAATGTGAGTGTGCTTGGTTGTCTGTGTCTGTGTAGCTCTGCGATAGACTAGTGACCTGTCCAGGGTGTCCCCTGCTTTCACCAGAGCTGGCTGGGATAGGCTCCAGCCCCCCACGACCCTACAGAGGATTTAGTGGTGTATAGATAATGGATGGATGGAAGCTACTTCTGCTAGAGTTACGCCTCTCTGCCTATACTTACGAATCACAGATTTTAACCCACATTCCCACTGAGGGTACAACTAATATGAACATTTTGATGTTATTATGCATCTCTTCTGTGTCACATGTCTGCAGACTTACCAGAGGAAGTCCATGGTGAAATTGCCACATAAAGTTTGTGTCCTGCTTCCCAAAAAATGTACAAAAACCAAGTCTGACTGGTGCAGGGAAGAAATCTGCTCAGAACTTTATCTGTTAGTTACAGCATCTGGCTGCTGTTTGCTGTTGGAGTTATTTGTAGCAGGTTGGTAAAGTTGTTTGTGTTTTCATTCAGACATGGGATCTACAGATGTTCATGGCTTTCCTGACTTTTGTTAGTTTGCTAAACATCTGAACACTAAAATGTCAAAAACAGTGAGGGATGAAGTGAGCAGCTGATCAAACTGTGACTGAAACACCAGCCCAAAAATTGTTTTGTTTTCCTGGTGATGGTTTGTTTCCAGGCAACAAGTGCTGTCGTCATAATGTATCCTATTCCTCCTTTTTATGCCATTTCGAGACTGGGCCTGGGACATAGTTCTGGTGTTATGATACCTAACGAATGTTTCTGACTCTTTGGGTGTGGACCTTAAAGAGACGGGAGCTAAAATAGAGTATTTCAGACGTAGGTGCTTCAGCAATGTACAGCATGAGAAAAAGAGTGTGTTTTTCGAGCATCAAAGCATGCAAACATATTGTTGTAGACCCCCAAAATAAAACTACGAGCCTGTAAATGTGCATATTATGGGCTCTTTAAGCTCTGGTTTGGTCTGCACCATCTCCTAAAACAGTCAAATAGTTGACTTTTGCTGTGTTCTCCAGCTATTTGCTAGCGTTGCATGCCTGACAGGGAGCGTACAATGAGTGTGGCAGAGTTGAAACAGCTGTCAGCTACAACATTGATGAATGTAGTGAGACTGAAGCAAAACAGCTGCTGGAAAATGGAGTCAGTGAGCTGAAAGATGCAAAAATGCTCTATAGAGTGGAATTAGTCATGTAGGCATTTGAGCTTTTCACTATAAGTACAAAAAATGATTAGTTGTTTAAATGGACAAACAACCAAAAACTGAACTGCACTGAACTGGATTATTAATCGTCTTATATCTTATAATAAGGTATTAATTAATATCTTTAACTCCTTATAGTACTGCAAATCTTTTGAAAAATCTAAGATACTAAAACACATGTTAAGTTTTTCATTAAAACATTGACTGTCCAGGGACTTCAAATTAAAAGATCCATGAAAAGTGGCAAAATTTGCAAAGAAAAAAAAAATCACCTGTGAAATAGATGTAGGAGACGTAGACGCGATCGTGGTCCTTCTCACACTCGCTACCGTCACACACTATGACCCAGCAGCTGTAGGGGCCTGTATCTGCAGCAGAGGGCGACGTCAGGATCAGCTGACTGTACTTGTCGCTCTGCTTGATGCTGCAGGCGACAAACACAAACGTCAGAAACTCACATTCACCAGCATTAAACGGCTGATGTTTCCTCACAGCACCTGAGGCGGGAGTCATTGAAGGTGTCCAGGTAGGCCGGGTAGGACCAGCCGATGTTGTTGCCTTTGCAGCGCAGCTCCATGTTCCTCCCAGGAGTCAGAGTGGTGGTCGGGCCCAGGCGAAGGAAGCGGCCTTTATCCAGCACCTGGGTCAGCAGGGACTGGCCTTTGCCTCCTCCGTCTTTCAGCTTCGGGTGGCGAATCTTCACCCGTTTCCCGCCTGGCCTGATACGGTTTTCTCCTACATCTTTTCTTCGCTTGACCTGCTGGCAAACACCTGATCACAGAAACACAGGCACTACCAATGAAGATCAACCTCTGTATCAGCAGGCCTCATTCCTGACTGGTGTTCAGTCTGCTGCTATTTCCTCCAGCTGTGACAACACTCAGACAGGAACTGTGAACTCCTGGCACACAATGTTCTCTTTCTCAGTGGGCACACACACTTTTTCTTGTAGACTTTCAGCATTTGTTGTTCTATTCTTTGGTGCAGCATTAATGAGAACTCCGAGGAGAGGTCAGCAGTAAAAGGGCAGATAATGAGAAACGCCTGCTGCATGCCTCGGAGCCAGCTGCTTTGAGTTGGTCTGCAGAACCGCTTTGGAAAAAGTTACACAACTTCAACTCTTGCGCACGTTTTTATGTTTCACTCACATAAAATGCAAATATATCAAATTGGTGGCTGCGTTTCCCTGAGAGAGGATGACATTCTACTTAGATAAGCATAATGTTTATCTCTGCAGTTTGTGAATGAGATCTACTGATGCACCTCCCACTCTATGCTCATCAGATGCCCCCAGACAGCATTTCTACACATTATCTAATCCTGCATCTACTTCCAGGTTGCAGCCTGACTTGAATGACGACATTAAACAGTAATTCTGCTTTACTCACAAATCTACGAGACAGATGTGGAAACTTCACTCACCGTTTTGGAGCTCTACCCAGAGCAATGCCACGCAAAGCACAACCCACAGCTTCATGGTCAGAGGTGCGAGGACTCTGCAGGAGATGAAGGACACTTGGTGAGGAGCTCAGAAAAAGGAGGTCAGGCTTGGAGCTTCGCTGGAACTCTGCAGGCTCCAGCCGCCCTGTTTAGGTTTGCTTCATCCTCCTCACAGACTGAGAGGAAGAAGAAAACTAACCTCAGAGCTCCTCTGTTTACTCTCTCTCCTCAGAACTGGAGAGCAGAAACTTGTAGTCTGAAGCCCTCTGCTGGATCTGAGGCTGAATTATGCTTGTTTTAAAGAATGTACCTCCTTAACATTAACTCCTTAAATGTACCGAATAGGATTTAAAGGGTAAATTTTTAGAAAACGGCAACTTTAAAGATGCATAAATGGGAGCTGTGACCAACAGTGGAATGTAGCTGATTTATCAAAGTACTGTACTATATTTTTTATACCTTTCTAGTCCAGCGAAAACCACAAATCTCCAAATGTGGTGCTTGTGATAAACTGAAGCATTAAGTGTTTCTTTATGGTCTAAGAGAATGTTTCTAATGTTTCTTAAGCTGAGTCAACTATTCAGTAACTCTCTTGAATTAGCTTAAAAATACGTGTTTACAAAAGCAGGACTGTTTTTCTGAGCTCGAGAAAAGCTGACTTTTTAGAGATATGTCGCCCTTAGAGGACAGGATGTTACACAACATGATGCATGTCTGCAGATTAAACTATCAAATAGAATATGATGAAATTAAAATGAGCTAAACATTAAACCTCTACATGCATGTGAATGTAGCTGTAATATTAGTCCAAAATATTATGATAATCCCAAATGTCAGTGGCCTACCCCTGCAGGAAAATGCACCCCACCACATGGAAAAAACATCAACCAATCAGGAACATGCTGAGGAACATGACAATGGCCCAACATGTTGATTTGACCTCCAAACTTCCTACATCCCATTCTGGTCGAGTGGAACAAGTTTGATTGACAGAGGTCCCACTGCACAAGCCAGAGTACCCAAAGGATCTACTGCCAGCATCCTGGTTCCAGACCCCATAGGACACCCTGAGAGGTCCTCTTGTTCATGCCCAATGGTTCAGAGCATTTTTGAGGACATAAGGAGGACCAACACAATATTAGGTGGTCATAATGTTATTGCTCATCAGTGTATGAACACAACACATTTTATAAAGTCAATTTCCTTGCACATATCAGTTTCAACAGATACAGTATATGTACAGTTGTGTGCGAAAGTCAGGGCACCCCTTTAAAAACAGCATATTTTATATATTAAAAAATTAATATCCATATTTATAGTCTTTCTGGGATATGGGAAAAAAAGACAATATTATCAGGAAACATTAATGCATAGTTACATTTTATTTTATAACTTGAACAAAATTACAAAAATAAAAAACATCATTTTGGCCTGTGCAAAAGTCGGGGCACCCTGAGAGTTTCAATGTGTCAGATTCTTTTAACAAATTCAGACCTTTACCAGCTCATTAGTCCTGAAGCATGTGTCAACAATTGTCATTAGGGAGCGCCAGCTGGTGTGTATTTCAGGGTTTCTTAAATATGGCGACTCCACAAACCTGTGCAAACAACAGCAATCATGGGTTCCTCTAAGAAGCTAAGTAAGACAGAAAAAATGAAAGTTATTGATGCCCACAATGCCGGGGAGGGCTACAAGAAGATAGCAAAACGTTTTCAGCTTGCAGTTTCCACAGTGCGAGGTATAATTAAGAGATGGCAGGTGAGGGGAACTGTGGAGGTCAAGATGAGATCTGGAAGACCAAGGAAACTCTCGGACAGAACAGCTCGTAGGCTGGTCAGAAAGGTAAATCAAAACCCACATTTGACGTCAAAAGACCTGCAGGAAGATTTAGCAGACTCAGGAGTGGTAGTGCACCCGTCCACTGTGCGGCGATACTTGCACAAACAAGACCTTCATGGAGGAGTCTGCAGAAGAAAACCTTACCTCCGTCCTCATCATAAAATACAACGTCAAAAATATGCAACAGAACATGTACAGAAGCCTGATGACTTTTGGAAACAAGTGCTGTGGACTGATGAAGTTAAAATAGAACTCTTTGGCCACAATAAGCAAAGGTATGTTTGGAGAAAAAAAGGAGCAGCATTTCATGAAAAGAACACCTTGCCAACTGTTAAATATGGGGGTGGATCCATCATGCTTTGGGGTTGTGTTGCAGCCAGTGGGACAGGAAGCATTGCTCAGGTGGAGGGAAGAATGGATTCCATTAAATACCAGCAAATTCTGGAGGCAAATATCACAGCATCTGTAAAAAAGCTGAAGCTGAAAAGAGGATGGCTTCTACAACAGGATAATGATCCAAAACATACTTCAAAATCCACCATGGACTACCTCAAGAAACGCAAGCTGAAGGTTTTGGAATGGCCTTCACAGTCTCCAGACTTAAACATAATTGAAAATCTGTGGGTAGATCTTAAAAGAGCTGTGCATGCAAGACGACCCAAGAATATTGCAGAACTGGAAGCCTTTTGCAAAGAAGAATGGGGGAAAATCCCAAATGATAGAATCCAGAGACTTGTCGTTGGCTATAAAAAGCGTTTAGAAGCTGTGATATCTGCCAGAGGGGGTCTTACTAAGTACTGAAGGTACTGACGCTGTAGGGTGCCCCGACTTTTGCACAGGCCAAAATGATGTTTTTTGTTTTTGTAATTTTGTTCAAGTTATAAAATAAAATGTAACTATGCATTAATGTTTCCTGATAATATTGTCTTTTTTTCCCATATCCCAGAGAGACTATAAATATGGATATTAATTTTTTAATGTATAAAATATGCTGTTTTTAAAGGGGTGCCCTGACTTTCGCACACAACTGTATGTGTCTGTGTGTGTGTGTGCGTGCGTACGTGCACACGCGTATGTGTGTGTATAGATAAACATAGATAAATATAACACATAATTTATAAGTCTTTTTTTTTCCTCCTTAAAAATCATTACTGGTCTTAAAAATGTTTCAGTGTTTGATGTGCTTTGATGTCAGCTGTGAAAACTTTAAAATAGGCCTCATCTAAAAAAATGCATTTACTGGTTGTAAAATAAAAGTACAAGGAAAGAAATACAAAAACACAACACAAGAAAATTAATTCTATCGCACTGTTGAGAAGTTAAGAGAGAAAATATGAAGTTCTTTTTTAGTGGCCACATGGTGGCGACATCAACATTAGTAATCCAGTCAGTCTCTTCTCAGTTCATAACTTTTCCACTGAACTTGAAATCTGTTTAGTAGTTTTTGTGATTTCCTTACATTTATGAGACAATCCTAAAGCAAACAGAAAAGAAGAAACATCTCAGACTCCATTACTGGAAAATACATTTTATTTTATTGTATTTATTTGTGCAGTTGGTAAAGCGTGACATGACAACATGGTTCCTTCTACAGCATCATCCTGTAACCTCACTGGAAGACTCTGTTCTGTTGAGCAGAATCACTTCCTTTGCTGAAACTAGCTTCTGAATTTGTTCCACATTTATCGAGACCACTAAACACATCGATCAGCCTGAGGTTACCAACGACGTCTTCAAACATGTAGGATTTCTTCACATTAGATGGTGTAAAACACTGGCAGTGGAGGTGAGACACAAAACAAGTTTCTACTTTAAGCTAAAGATCATTGATGAAAACACCAGTTGCCCCTTAAAGCCCAGAGAAAAAATCACAAAGAATCTCTGCAAACCAGTTATAAAGAAAGTTCTGAAAACGTATAGCAAGGCAGACCTGTTTCACATAATACTTTAATGTAATCATTGTGCTTCTTGTTAGGTCAAGTGAGAATAAGCTCATGAAGTTTATACTTAAAACATGCCTGCAAGTGTATCAATATTGCAAAAAATATCATACAAACAGGAAAATATAGCGCGTCATAGTTTGATAGAGAGAAAAACAAGCCATGAATACTTTTTGGGTCGAGTTCTGCTTCAAATAATCTTCATATTGTAACAGGTAATATTCAAAAGAAACTCAAGCAAAAATAAAAACCTGTGCTAAATAAGATCACAACAACAGCTACAGAGGCCTCAGTGACTACAATGAAGATTTACATGATTTCTTACATAACAGCTACGCCAGGGGGAGAGTTTCCACCTGCATTTGGCCTACTTTCATAACAACTGAGTCAAGTCATGACATGTTAAGTGCCTACAGGGATATTTGACATATTATACACTGGACTAAAGGTGTAACATTTCACATGTGTGCATATGAAACCAAAAAGCTTTAAAAGATATTTAACAGATGACACATCTCTGCTGCTGGTCCTTCTCCAGTACCTTAAACTAAACATCACTGTGTCAGAATCTAGCATAGATTTAAAAACCCACATGTACAAATCTGCTTGAAATGAACTGATGAGACAAAACGTGCACTAAAAAAACAAAGTCCATAAAGAAAGAGGAAAGTTGCAGCCTTGCATCGACTGCTTCACTGTAAAAGGAAATGAACATCACTCTCCAGTGTGTTACCTGTCCGTTCCATTCTGCCTTCATGCTGTCCGTAAAGCTCAATGAGACCAGCAGGATTTGGTCCCATCAGTGACAGAGCAGCTCCTCATCATGTGGCCGCTCATACAGAATACTGACGCTGCCTTTTGCGGGACTGATGAAGCTGTATGTACAGGTGCATCAAGGCAGAGCTGCTGCCTGCTTTTATGCATCTGTCGCCTCACATAGTCTGTGGATGAGCTGCTAGACTTTAACACTGGCTGGTCTTCTCCGGGCAGATGAAACGCACCTGGTCCTTCCCGTCTGTGTCTATTTCAGCCTTCATGTTGTCCCGGTTTTTGCTCGAAGCAGCGGGACGTTGGCATTGACGCTCCTCGCTGTGCCACATGCCATAACCAAAGTAGATGAGGAAGCCTGAGAGGAAGAAAAAACAACAGCTTTCCATCATTACCGAAATAGTTTATAGGGATAGTTACATGCACAGTCCTATGGTTAGATGACAGTTCACTCTCATCAGTGGTGGAAGAAGTATTCAGATCCTTGACTTAAGGAAAAGTGAGAATACAGCAATGTAAAAATAGGAAAAATCACACTTATATAATAGTGAAAACAACAAAATGCAGTAGAGATATTAAAGTAAGAGCAGCAATTTGGTCCCTCAGACTGACATATTTTTATATATGACATTAGATTATTAATAGTGAAGCATCAGTGTGTTGATCTACTTTATATAAGGTTTATCTATAGAAATAGTAGATAAATCTGAGGGCTCACAACATGAGGCTCATTCCACCTTGGTTCACCAAATTTTTTTTAAAAAGTTCACGCCTGAATATCTTATATTTGTCTGTTTTTTCCTGTGCATACGTATGTTATTAAGTAAAACAATCTTCAGTCATGGTAACATTATTTTTTTAGTTAAAATCTCTTAGAGAGGAGTGGGGTCATGTTGGGTTGTGCATCATTTTCTTCATGCCAATCCGTAAAGCAATGTTTGAAGCGCCATAACCAGCTCATTGATATGTACATATGGTCTTCAATGGTACAACCGTGCTTTGGTAGAATAATACAAACCAGTTTTATGATGGTGCAAACTTGGGAGAAAAATGTCAATGTTTTTTCTTATTTCAATATTCCACCAACCATAAAACCTTCATTTTTTTCCCCTGTGATTGGCACCAATAAGAGGTTTAAAAATGTCGAGTATGGTGCCAGTCAGAGGCATAATACATTAGAAAAAAATATCAAAATGACTACATTTTTTTAAAAAGTCATATTGAATATGGCATGGGGCATTCTGTAACTGAAGAGGAATGACCCATGATTAATGAAAGAGGAATCAAGAAAAATCAAAGTTCTGTGACACAAATTTGTTTTTCTTCTTTTCAAGCTTTGATCTTTGGTGAGATATTCAATTATTTAATGAAATTAAACCAAAACTACCCTGTTTTTTTGGAATTGTTAACAACCCACAGGCATCTTAAATATGGCTCTGCCTATGCACTGCTTTTTGGGAATAATTTTTAACAATGTCTTGTTTTTCAAAAAGCTTGTTATATTATCCTGTGTATAAAATATGCAGGCTTTAAGTAACGAAAGCTGTCAGAATAAATGCATTGGAGCAGAAAGTACAAAATATCTTTCTTAAATGTAGTGGAGTGGAAGTATAAAGTAGAGTAACATGAAAAAATCAAGTAAAGTACAAAAACCTCAAAATTGTACTTAAGTCGAGAACTTGAGTTACTTTTCACCACTGACTCTCATATCTGTTCATTAAATATAAAGCTTCTACCAGCAGTCGGTTAGCTTAGCTTAGCATAAAGTACCTTCCTCATTAAGATGTCATATTTAATTTGTTTAACCATAAGAAATTAAAAGTTTTTTAAAAAAACCCTCAGAAGTCATGTATTTACCCCTGCTTCCAGTCTTTATGCTAAGCTAAGTTAGCTTAAGGTCCCCTGGCTCCAGCCTCATATTTACTGTACATAAGGTTATCACCCCCCACAATGTCAAACGACTTATTTCAATATTTACAGTGTGTCTTTTATATTGTTTGGACTAGCAGCTCACTCACCTACAGCCATCCACACGGAGAAACGAATCCAGGTGTCTCCGCTCAGCTGAACCATCAGGTATATATTCACAAATATGCTCAGAATAGGTAGAAAAGGCAGAAGGGGCACCTGTGATGGCAAAAAATACACCAAAATGATCCATTTTAATACTTTGGATTTTTTTTATTTTTTTTTGCAGGACTTGGTGTTAAAGCTGGAGTAGGCAGTTTTTCTGGAGGGCTTCACTGGGAAAAAAATCCATACAACCCTTTCAGCTTTTATAAAATCTAGCCTGTGACACCAGATTTGAGATGTGTCTGTGTGGTTACTATGCTATAAGGGCAATAGTGAGCATGTTCAGCAATCGTGTGTATTTGCAGAATACATAGATGCTGCACAAGTGGACTCCAGCATCGAAATATAATCAAAACGTTACCAAGTAGCTGCAAGGGGAAACTGCAAAGTTCTAGTGTTTTTTGGGGGGCTCTTCCATAATTCTGTCTACTGCAGCCTTAAACCACAGATCTGATGGGCTGCTACGTACCATAAAGGAGACCTTCTTGCTGGTCTGAGGCTGCCTGCAGACCATGGCAGTGCAGACGCTGAAGATGAGGAGGCAGACGGTCAGCGACACCAGGATCCACACTTCCATACTAATGATGGAGTAGATGTGGTAGGTGGTGAGATAGCTGACCCCACATACTACCAGCACTGTGGTGTGAGAACAGACACACTTACTTGTGACACTTACGTAAACAAAACAACAAAAAAGGACTCATAATAGAGACAGAGCACCAAGAAAAAGGCGGTTAACCCAGCCTGCCTACCCAGCACGCCGATGGACATGTTGACTACGCTGGATGAATGCTCAGAAGGGGCGACGGGAGGGTGCAGCACAGCCTGCAGGGTGGAGCTGCCGCCCTTCAGCATGTTGAGGTGAGACTCCGACTCTGTCAAGTCTGACTCGCCTTCCTCAGAATACAGGTAATCCCTCTCACCTTTAACTGGCTGTCGCCCCAGAGCTCCATCTGGCTGGTACCTGGAGGACAGAGGCATCACAATCTGTCTTTGCCAAGTTTCAGCGCCATAAATGACCTGAGGATGTCTGCGTGTGTGGTCCACTCGCCCTCCCTTCTTTGGGCTTGCAAATGCATTATAAACCCTTGTCTTTGCAAAAACAGCATCAATCTTCTTTTATTTCTTACTTAATTTGCACGAGTGCCACCTAAACACAAGTTGGGTCTTGCAGCACTTTAGTGGTGACAGTTACAGAATTACAAATGCTGTCCTGTGTAAATTATTGTGGATGGAAAAAAAAGCCTCTATATTTGCAGACTTCAGCTGCTCACTGCTGTGTTCCTGTGTCACGTCCACTTTCACAAGAAACTTTAGTTGATTTTTTATGTTAAGACCGCTTTAATGCATATAGTGGCTCAGAAGTTACAGCCAAATTGATTTGGACATGTGCTTTAAGGCAGATGTATCAAACATCTGAGCTTTACTAAGGTTTAACTCCAAAAACAATCTGAGGATATCTGAGTTAGACGTCTGCTCGCCTTCCCCTCTTTGGGCTTACTCATGCACATTAAACATGGACCTTTGTTTTCTCTAAAACCGCATCAGTTTTCTCGTATTTCTTAGTTACTTTGCAAGAGAGCAGCCTGAACACTCATTCTTCAAGGTTGCAGCAACCGCTGTAAATTGAAGAAATCTTAGTGGATTTTCTTTCTGGCAAGACCTCATTTATGCACGTAAGTTACAGCCAACTTCATTTGGATGTGTCCTTTTAGTTTTAGCTTTTTTTTTTTTACTTTAAAACAGAGGAGGAGTGTGTGAGGTTAAAGCCCTGAAAGTCATACTGCTGTTCAGTGTTTTCAGATATTGTTTGGTGCTATAGATAAAAAAGTATCTCGATGTACAGCACGTCTGCAAACAGTCCATCCTCTGCCAAACCGCGTGTCTTGTGAAATAGTTTGAGGTTTTACTTTACAAAACAAGTGAGGTTTGAATCCAGGGACAAACCACTGAGTCTGCATTTAGTGAGGTTGCGGTGATGAGTGCAAGGAACAGAGGTGTGCAGCGGCTCCAGGGTTTAGTGGGTACAGAAACTTGAGTAAACACCTTCATTTACTGAAGCAGCCACTTAAGGCTCATACAATGGGAGCATTCACAGCTCTTACATCACCGGTGTGATGCAATAACAAACAGGGTAATCGTGCCTGTGGGAAATAGCTTGGAAAAGCTGCTCGGGAAGCTCTTTCACAACACTTCACAAGTTATACTTTTTGAAGTTATGTATAAATGTACCCACCTGAGAATCAGTACGCACACGGCAACCAGTGAATAGGCCAGCAGAGTTCCAATGGACATCATGTCAACCAGGGCCTTAAGGTCAAACAGGAAAGCCATAATGGCTGCAGTAGGTGGAAAAAAGACAGTTACCCCAGATGCTTGCATGTACATTTATGAGAAATATGAGCAATCACAATCACATTTGTTATCACCCACATACAATAGCACAAAATTAATGTTTTTGCAATCAAAATGCACATGAATGTGAACAAATGCAAATTAAAATCCATGCAGACACGTTTTCACAGTAAAGCAAAAGAAAGAAAAGTTTCCGGCAGCTGCGATCACCTCCATACCGAGTGTCATCTGATGTGAGATACACTGTGGAGCTGCTCTCAGTTCTCCAACTCGTATCTCAGCACCGTACTCTGGTATGGAGCGGATCTCAGCAGCACGGTTCAAACACAGAGCAGTGGTATGTCCGCTGCTTCTCACAGCATTGTACTCAAAGAAAAATAACAGACAAAGCTCTCCAGCCCCCGTGCTGTCAGGTGCTCAGTACATGGCCTGCGGTGGTGCTGCTGGTGGTGTGCTGGGAGTTCACATCTGCCAGCTGCTTCACCAGGTCATTCACCCTGCAGGCCTCAGCCCCAACACCTGAGCACAGTGAGTGTGGTGCAACTATGTACTGTACACCTGGAGCCTGCTGGGCAGAAAAGCTTCACAAGTGGGCATTCTTAACACTGTATGAGCGCTGCATCCATCTACAAAGGCCCAGCTGTTTGAATTTCCTCTTTACTTTTCATTACTTTACATGCTGTTTGCCAGTATGTGTGTGTGTGTTCTAAGTGTAGACAGGGTGCTATAAATGGAAGATGACTGTGTTGAAAACTACTCTGCTGAAAGTAGCTTGAGGCTACGATGAGAACTACTGTGGCTGTACATTGTAAGCATAACTTTAGCTCACGCTGTAATTCTTACATAAGCAGAAGTACAGAGGAAGAACATTTACTCAAAGACTGCACTTACTGTAAGTTCAGTTTTGAGTTCCCTGCCCTTCACTTGTTTTTTTCTATTTTCTGCTACTTCATGCTGCTACACTTACAAAAACTCATACACAAGTATTGCACTTTTTACTCCACTACATTTGTTCAGTAATTTCAGTTACTTTGCAGCTTCAGTTTAATAATACTAAACATATTCAATAAATACATTTTGATGTAATGTTAAAGGTTAAGATAAACTTTAAACCCCAAGCAGGTAAACTATTCAAAGCAGTTACAATGATGAACACATAGATGCGTATCCAATTATAATCTAATAATATAAATTATTCTGAAATATACCATTATGCAAAATGAGTGCTTTCACTTTTGGTACTTTAGCCCTCAGAACGCATAAACCCTGGTATTTTTAATATAAAAACTTGCCAAAATGACACCATTTATCAGAGCTAGAAATGATAAAAACAGCTTTTCAATTTTCTGACAGTCTATCAATGTATCATGTAGCCTATAATGTACTGTTCCATCAGGAAAAATAACCAAAAATGAATGTAAAATTGTGATAATTTTGCAAAAATTAGTCAAAAATGTACTGCTTGCAACAGATCCTTCAAAAGAACAAAATAATCTGCAAAATAATCTCTTCATCTGCAGCCCGAAGCAACAGTCACTTGACAAAAATGTTAACTTTTCGGGTGAACTGCAGGCTGTGCTATGCTGAGCAGAAGAGACGTTAAGAGAAGCTGAGGGGGAGAACTCGATCGACAAAATAAGTGGTACACAGAGGAGCAAAAATGGGACAGAAGCAAAAAAAAAAAAAGCTCAGAAACTGCTTATAGTTAAAGTTTTTATGTTAGTACATAGTGATGCCAATACATTTTTTGTATGTACACTTTTATTTGTATCAGAGTATTTCTGCACTGTGGTACTGGTACTTTTACTTAATTTGAGATCTGATTGCGTCTTTTATGCCAGTGCATCAGAAAAAAAGACTTTAAAGCCACAGCAGTTCTGTACATTGGTCCAGCTGTGCTTTGAGCTAACATTAGCATGCTACATTAACATGCTCACAGTGACAATGCTAACATGCTAATGTTTAGTAACAGTTATCATGATCATTTCGAAATGTACTAGTTACCACTAAACACAAAGTACAGCTGAGGCTAATGAATGTTTTGCAGGTATTTGGACAAGATAAAAGTTTGATGAAAGGTCAGAGGATCCCCAAATAGAATACAACTGATCCTGCGGTGGGCATTAATATGTGTGCATGGTACTTGTAGTTACTGTCAAACAACAGAAGAGATAATTAGATCAAGGAAAGGTACTAAAGCCACTTGGACATGAGGGCCTCTGTGCTAAACACAGATAATATCTAAAAATAAGAGTTGTGTATCCTTAGTACTGAATGTAATGGTTTTGTCACATGCTTTTGGAAACGTCACCATCACCAAGTCATTAGCATGCAGTCACCACCACCACCACCAACTGATACACATATTAAAAAAGACCCAAACAAGTCCATGTTAAAACCCCATGATAGGTGAGTCCTCGTCTGGGAGCTTACCCGCTGTGGTACCTGCCGCCATGGTGGCAGCCACGGGCGACTGGCGCTTACTCACTTTGGACATAAATTTGAACAGAATGCCATCTCGTGCCATGGCAAAGAGAATGCGCGGCAGAGGGAACATGGAGCCCAACAGGCTAGGAAGAAGAGGGGTCATGGTTAAGTTGAGGGCATTCTGGGAGAGAAAACATGACACCTGCACAACTGTGAAAGAACAACAGAAACAAAACTCCTGCAGAACTAGAAAATTTCAAGTGCAACGGGCCAATTCCAGATAGAAGCCGATTTATTTAATCAACTCAACTGCTTCTTTCACAATTGATTTGGTGGAGAAAGATTAGCTGAGTCACTTGGACGCTCCCCGGCTCTCACCTGCAACTACACCGGAGGTCATAGTGGCAATAAGTGGGGTCTTCGTCTTAGGATTGATTCGGGCTAAGGCTTTGAAAAGCACCCCATCCTCTGCCATAGCATAGATTACACGAGGCATAGGGAAAATGGAGCCCAGCAGACTGCATGAGACAGCAGAGACATGCAAGACCAACACATTAGTGAAGAACCCAGAACCCAGACACACAAAATCACACAATCAAATACCGACAATCACATCCTCGAAGCGTCAGGGTATGATTAAAGTCAACGAGTGTCTTTCTTTCTTGTCGATCATATCATCAGTTTCATCCTCCATTCATTTACATCAGCTTAAATGAATGGAACCCTTACTACAGGAACATCAAACATCACAGATGCCTTATTAGTTAAGTTTTCACACCTGAAATTATGGTTTCATCACATTTCCAAGTAAGAAAACATCCATCTCAAGCAAAAAAGTGCATTGAAGCAGTTTCAAAACTGGTTGTCTTGTATAACACTTGGAGTCAGTCCACACAGTAACAGGATAAATGTCAACTGTAGGCACTCACTTGTACAAAATGTAATTGATTAGAGTCCAATCTGATAAAATTCACAAAAATGTACATCATGAGATGAGCTGATGGATGACATCTAACAGGGTTTCTTGACTGAATACTGATTTGGAACTGGCATAACCCACAGGGAAGAAAGACAGAATTAAGTCACACCAATATATAGTTGTGAGACACTTTGTTCATCATACTGTATATAAGATGCATTAATCCTTTGAACCCCAGAAGCCTTAGGTAGGTTTGAAAGACCTGGTTTACTTTTTTTAATTACCAGAATGACACCATTTATCAGACTGAGATGCTGCTAAAACAGAAAAATCATCAAATTTTAAAATTTTCCAATGGTCCTTGAATGTATCATGTGCAATGTGTCAGTAAAATTAACATATAAGCCTAAAACTATAGCATTTATTCAAAATCTCTTTGATTTTGTTGAAAAACAAAAAAAATCTGCACTACTTGTGCAACTGAGAAACCATGACTGACTCGGCTGCAGTCAACAGACACATGACAAACAGTCAAAAGGTTCTCGGGTGAACTGCAGGCTGTGTTTACACAGAGCAGAGAGGCAATGACAGCGACTAAAGGGAAAATAAAGTATGTTTGATCAATACAATAACTGCAGCATGATTCAAAAATGGGATTCAGAGAAGCAAATTGTTGGAAGATACATTGTGCATGGTGAAATATCTGTAGCATTAGTGAAAAACGGCAAGTTTGTACAGGTTGTAAAAATGAGCTAGTTAAAATCTATTGTCTATTGTGGAGTCATCATTTTCACCAGTATTACTAATATCTGTGGGCACTGTGGGTTTTTCTCTTTTTGTTAATGTTTTGTTTTTATGATCTATGGAATAATATCTACTTCTACTTCTACTTCTACTGTGCTGTTTCCATAGAGTTGGAGGACTTTAATATTGCAGTGAAAAATGAACTCACAGTGGGGAAAAATGTGACAGGAGGTAAAAACATCCAGAAACTTCTTGGGGTTCAGAGGGTTAATTACAAACATTACATTACAAAGGCATGCAAGTGTCTTAACAAAGAAAGCATTAAATATTGCACCCACCAAAGCAACAGGAATCAATCCAAAACAAGACGCAGGAAGAGATCTGTGGTCAAACTTTTGACCAAATCTCATGATTATCACCAATTTATAGCAAATATATTATAGCATAAAAATTTAATTCAGGTATATTCTGTCTCAACTTCTTCAATTTACCAACATGTATACTGGATATTCTCTCAGCTCTTTTTATAAAAGCAGATACAGTGGTTACCTGGTAGAGAGGGCGCACAGTGAACCCACAGCGACCACATATTTGGCAGGAGCCCAGCCCACGTATTCAAAGGCCATGGGCAGGGGGCTCTTCTCATCCAGGAGGTAGTAGGGCATCATCAAGGTAAGGGCAGCCGACACGCCGAAGTACGCCAGGAAGCACACGGTCAGCGACACCACGATGCCGATGGGAATGGCCCTCTGAGGGTTCTTCACCTCCTCACCTGTCACACATAGACATATGTTATTATCATATTGAGCTTTCATGAAGGTAAATGACAACGTTTTAATGGCCCACCTGTTGTTGCAATACAGTCAAATCCAACAAAAGCATAGAAGCAGGTGGCAGCACCGGCTAAGGTCCCGCTGAATCCAAAAGGCATGAATCCTCCAACTCCATAATCGCTGCTCACATTGGCAGTCGCTGACAAGTTCCTGAAACATGCACACTGCCATTTTATAGCAAAGACCAACAGTAATACTTGCTCTTCAGATAAAAAGAATAAATTACCTTGTAACTATGGTGACATTTATAAGGGATTCTTCCGAGATCTTCCAGTTGGAAGTGTCTCCTTTGACGAAGCCGGAGATGATGACGAACAAGAGTACAAGCACGTTGACCGAAGTGAAGACCTTGTTGACCCAGGCTGACTCTTTTACTCCAAACGACAGAAGTCCTGGGTGAACATAAACACAGCAGGGCTCAGAATAATCATGTGATGTTTGCTGTGGTTTATTTGAAAGGTCAGCTTTGCCCTAATAAATTTAGTAAATGCCCAGCAGTTCATCATTCCACTAAACGTGCAAAGCCAAAGGTCAACAGTCATTTGGGGCTTTACCCAGGATTTAGTCCCTGACCACCCAAGTGAAAGTCTATCTGACCCATTACACCAGTGACTTTATTGTTATTTATACTGTTAGATCTGATCTATAAAAAGCCCTGTGATAAGTCAAAATCTACCATCATGGGCTAGATTTTCTAAAGCCTGAAAACAGAGCCGGGAGCATTAACCGTTTATAAAAGATGGACGTAGCTCCTGGGTTTGAAATTAAATCTTTAAACCTGCATTCTTTCTAATAGCCAGCAGGAGGCGACTCCCTCGGTTGCAAAAAGAAGTCCGATTGCACAGAAGTCTATGAGAAAATTATTTAACTCCTCACTTGATTTGTTACCTCAGTAAATATTTTCCTAATGAGTTTATGATCTTAATCACTAGTTGCAAGTCTCCATAGACCACAGTGCTCATTTGGTAAATTATGATCCAATTTAGAGGAAAATAGACAACAAATCAAGATATATTTTAGGGCAGGGTGACCTTGTGATTGACAGGTACATGGGGCACATGGTTCCAAAAAGTCAAAATGCCGATGGCCAAATTCTGAAGTCAAAGCTTCAAAATGACAGTCCAAAAACCCATAGGTAGCACCACAGTTGTTATGTCAAACTTTAATATACAATCCATGGCCTGGAGGAGGTGAATTAAAGACATAAACTCCAATGGATAACATGCTAAAGTAAACTCAGTTATAAGCACTGGGTCACACTGTTAAATACATTTGATTATAAACTCGGGCTAGTAAAATGTTTAAACTTATGACTGCACTACATGAAAAGGCAAGAAGTAGGAGGATTACAAAAGTTATTACTGTTCATCTTAAGGATATAAAATATGCAGATGAGTGACAGCTTAAAGCAAAAACCTAGACCCTTGATCTTTACAGTGAGAGGACCTGATGGCTCTTTAATTCTGTTGGGGGTCTTTTTGCTGGCATGATTCGGTTCCACTCGTCCTGTTAGAGGACAGAGTCACTGCAAATCAATGCAAAAATCTTCTGAGCGAATACTTTTATCCTATGACTAAACATCAGCACCATCATCAAAACACTAAATGAGGAAATATCTTTTGAAAGTAGAGCTCTAGAGACTTGGAGAATCAGTGCCAACTGTCTAAAATCTACTTATCTGTACCTTAACAAAACTAACAGAAATAAATAACTACATTTTTTGAAAGAAAACACTGTTTTTTCCCCCCCAAAACCATCGCTGACTGTATTTACATTTGGTTCTGATGAATTCATTTAGCATAAATTTTCACAAATGCAATCAAACAGTGCTGGATTCTTTCTGGGTCACACTAACCTAATTAAATCACTGCACTGGCAGGCCAACAGATAGAACACATGATAAAATGTTCAGTTTCAGCCTGAGGGTCATGAAGGTGGAATGTAACAAAAGCACGTCCCCCTTCGAAACCCTGAGTTTCAAAGGGGAAAATGAACAGAGAGAACTGTCCCAATTAGTGAAGATACCAAACACTAATCACCAATTTAGGGAATCTGAAGAAGATGAAGAAGAAGCGGCTGCACTGGGTCTTCATCACTGGTTGGAAGTGTAGAGTGATATGTTTCTCAGCTCAATCACTGATGATACAATGTACTGCTGTCTTATTAGATTATGCCAGCAGTGCTTCTTGAGTTAAGTTGTTGGCTGGTTAAAACAAATGTACTCACTCTAATTTCCATTCATTGCAACCTCTGTATCAACACAACCCCTTCAATTCTACGATTTTCTGCTTTTATTTGCTAACTTACCAGAAAGCAGCAGAATCAGGCAGACAGCAAAGAAGTCAGGATACTGAGCCAAACCAGGGGAATTCATGCTGAAGTAGGTTTTGCAGAATATCTCAATGTGTCCTCCTATCATCTCGTCAAATGTGCCACTCCATGCTCTGGCTACTGAGGAGGTACCTGGGGGAAAACGAAGAACAAGAATCACAGAAAGCTGGTGTCTGTTTGAAATCAAACACAATTTAAAGAATGCCACTAACTCACCAATCACATAAGAGAGGATTAGGTTCCAACCGGTGATGAAGGCCCAGATCTCACCTACAGTCACGTAACTGTAAAGGTAAGCAGAGCCAGTTTTGGGGACGCGGGCGCCAAACTCTGCATAGCACAGTCCAGCCATGACGGAGGCCAAGGCGGCGATTAGGAAGGAGATGACAATGCTGGGGCCAGAGTCTCCCTTGGCCACCTCTCCAGCCAGGACGTAGACGCCGGCGCCCAGAGTGCTGCCCACCCCTAGGGCAATGAGGTCTACGGTTCCCAGGCAGCGGCAGAGCTTGGAGTCCTCGATGTTGTTCAAGTCGACCACTTTCCTGCGCACCAGGGAGCGGCCGAATGACAGAACCTGCTCCAGCATGTTGACACCTGTTGACAGAAGGTACAGGAGAAGAAAGGACTGAAAATGCCTCACATGCTCTGGGGTATGAGTGGGTAATTTGACAGGATGAATCTGCATGTAGAGGTGCAGTGTGTAATGCAGTATGAAGGCACATAAGTCAGAAATATACGCATATTTCTTGCTAAATCTCCCCAAGCCACTGTGCAATCAAATCAGTTCAGTCAGTCATAACTAGAATTCTTTGTTTCACCGTCAATATTTCCACAGTTGCTACAGTTGTGAAACCAAAGTTCATGTAAGTCAGGGCAGTTTGATTGAACTCCAATCGCTTTGCATTCTTAGCTCCTGAAAAATGCTGAAAAGTCAGTTGCATAACAACTAAAAAGAAACAAAGGTGGGGTTGAAGCTTCTCAAAGGGATGTTAACCCTACAAACTATGACGTGCACTTTAGGAATGCTGCCAAGCACTGTGGCGTGGTAAAGTTCATACAGTAAGAGTCCCATTAAAATCCATTGTTTGGGGTTATGGTGCAGATCGAAGTGCTCAAAGAGACGCATTCATCAGGGGACCATGAATGCACCAATATGACACAATAAAGGCATTCCTGGAGCTCTGTGCACTAATTACATGTAAAGGACATTAAAAGAGAAACTGCAACGTTTTCTTTGTTGTCATTGTCTTGTAAATCTAGAAAAGAGGGGGGGCCTAAAGTATTAGCATGGATATAATATGAGAAGATGAGGAAGAAATATTCCTGCTCCCAAGTGAATTGTTGGTAATTTACTTTGAAGTTAAGGCTTCTTCTTTGAACCTAAACTCTGATTACCTTGACCATAAATTAACACTGACGACCGTCCAAATGTGCATTGATCTCTGCTGCAGCGTGGGTTTTTACACCAAGAGGAACGAGTTTTGGATGTGACAGCTCATTTGCATTACAATGTGGGTTGTATTACAGCATGTCCGTAAATACAGTGGACTGAAACTGCCAGGTTTTGGCAAGAAGAGATTCAGTGTGGCGAAAAAAGGAGATACAAACTGTAGTAATTATTATCCTGTCAGAAAACTTGCCATGTGTATTTCACATTGTGCACTGACAACTTGTGCAACATGTGGAGCATATTTTCAACTCAACATGTGTAAAAGTTCTCTGCAGAACTTGTGTGAACTCAGCTTTACAGAAATCCTTGCAACTAAAGTAGTAGTTCTAAATTTATGACAAGCACATGAGCAAATGCTCCACACTCTCTCTTTTTCATTAAAGACATGCACATACCTTAGAATGACACTGTATGGAAATGAAGGGTCCACGTTCAGACTGTAGAAACAAAAAGGCTGCGGAAGTTCTTTTCTTCCAGCTTGCTTCTGCAGAAAGCTCTGGCAGATCAGCTGCACAGGTAAAAGTCAGATAACGTGTACTGATCCGGTGAACTGGAGCCTCAGAACTCTGCTGAACACTAATTCACTATTCTGGCATGTAAACTGTGCAGAGCAGCCGCTATACTCCTCCCCTCTGTCCCCAGTGTTTCTTCATAGGATCTGCCCTCGCCTTGCCCCTAGACACAGTCTCCAGCCCCTCCACAGCCAGGGGAGTGACGTTCCTGGAGCAGGGGAGGCAAGAGGGGAGGAGGAAACCCAAGGGAATTAGAGTGGGGGGGGGGCATTTTTACCTCCATGCTTGTGGTTTGAGGGGAGCTGAACTCTGTGGAGGCATACCATAAGTTCTCATTCTGGGCAGCAGGACAGAGAGGGGGAACACTGCATGAATCTATTTGGTAGAAATTCTTATTTCTTTTGCACACTCAGGCTAAATAGATCCCAGCTGTCCAGATGCTTACTGACTACTGATAAATGGTTAGGCAACTTTCACTGACAAACACTGAGCCAGACACTGTTTACCCAGTGCAGCCCACAGGAGCACTGCTAAAAGCATGGGTGCTGATTGGTCAATGAAGGGTGGATAGTACGTGGAAGAGGGTGGGGTAGAGGGGGTGTAAGTCCTCCTAATGGAAGACAGGTATTGCTCAATGTACCCTGAGCTATTGGACCCATGAACATGATAAAATCAATAACACAGCTCACTGTGGTACGCCACCAGAAAAAGCCTGGCATCTCCACAGCAACTCCAGAGACAAGCTGGAGCTCTTGGAGAGGAAAAGAAAAGCGTGCTTTTTTCCATCAAACACTACCTGAGAATTACAGCTCAGGTTGAGAGTATTTTTGCCAAGACCAGCTCAAACCAGCTTAAGACCTCAGTGGGAAGGTGGCAGCTGGCCCTCAGAAACACCGTCCAACCCACAGACCCAAGACTAGACGGCATGACAACAGCCAGCTCTCTCTGAGTTTGTCCATCCAGCCAAGCAGCCAAATATCATGGACGGTTGCCCACCAAACCTTGGCTGCAGGGGCCGATTATCCGACCTGCATGCTGATGGGAAAGCTTTCTTTAGTGGTGGCCTGACTGGAAACACAACTGTTAATGATGGCTGTGAGATATGCTCCATCCAACTAAGTTATATTGAGCACTAAACACTATTTTATGCTATATATTTACAGTCATATTGGCTGCTATGAAGCCATTTTGACATATTATAGCACAAAATATTGAGGAGAAAACATACTTTTCCATATTCTTATGCCCTGATACCTCCTCTGGGGTACAACTCGTTGACAAGGGAACTTCAGAGAACTCGGTCTTGGGCTTCTTTGGCTCCAGGTGAACCCAAACCTCATGATTTCAGTTTGTAGATCCCTTCCCTAGGTGCTCTTTGGTCGACCTCTTCTTCTCTTTCGTTGAGGGCTCCACATTAGAGCTTGTCTGGTGGTGTTCATCGCTGTTTTTCATAAAGTATCCAGCACCATCCTCTTCTTCCAACTCTTCTAATTGCTGTGTTTTCAACCATAGATTACTGTTACTGATCTTGTCTGGCCAGTGTATCTTCAGGATTTGTATTAAGCTGTTGTTGTTGAAGGTCTGCACTTTACTGATCGTATTTTTCGTCACTCTCCAAGTCCTGGAACGGTAAAGGACTTTATATTAGAGCTGAAAATCCTTTTTTTAGTTTGTTGTTGGAATATGCCTTGCCTATACACACTTTTGACTTCATTCTAGTAATATCATAACACCTTCCTTCCTCTTTGGAATGAGTTTCTTCATATGCAGTGTGCGCTGTAACCATGGAAAGCTTGGACAGGAGTCACTGGCTCGGTGTGTCTCATTGTTGACATGCGCTAATTGTGTGAAGCCAATTGAATGCATTTGCCCTCCAATGGCTGAGTGACCTAGCTTCAAAAACGTGGATATGGTCAACAGGTTGAGTGGTGTTTGTCTTGCAGACACTGGGACTGCTCGCTCCAGTTAACACTGGTGTCACTAGGAAATGTTAGAGTGAACAGCTACTGATAAGGCAGACAGCGGTGGAAGTAATGTCCAGGTCTGGAACATGAGCATCACTGAGACCTCAGTTTGGTAAAAAATAGAACAGGTTTACATGAACATGCAGAGTCACCTGCATGGACAATAGAGCAGGGTGAAAACAGAGGAGAAAAGCACAGATAACTTACAGACAACAAGTGCTTCTGGTTTCATCTGAGCTATTAATATAGGACAAACTGCTGGTTAAATCGGTTAATTCCAAAGAAGTGTCTCAAATCTCGTGTATCGGAATGAATATGCAAACCTGAACCAGCTTCAACTTCTACTTAAATGTAGCTCAGTGGAAAAATGTTCAGAGGTAATATAAATATAGGTTATACATTTGTTTAGGAGGCCAGCATTAGTCGTGGATTAGATGACGAGTTGAGTACAATGGCACTAAGCCTCTTCATATTACATTTCAAGACAAGTCTAGAGAATGAAGCCTGGAGACATTACCTGTGTTTAGTTTGACTTAATACTCTTTTTATTAGGTAGGAGGATGAAGGATTACCTGTGGAAACTACTCGCGAGGACAATCACCTGAGGCTCTGCTAAAAGTGATTTCCTGTCTATATGTGGGTCAGTGTACAGTACAGTAGGACTGGCAAAGAAAGAAAGAACGAAAGAACGAAAGAAAAAAGGAAAGAAAGAAAGAAAGAAAGAAAGAAAGAAAGAAAGAAAGAAAGAAAGAAAGAAAGAAAGAAAGAAAGAAAGAAAGAAAGACAGAAAGAAAGAAAGAAAGAAAGAACGAAAGAACGAAAGAAAAAAGGAAAGAAAGAAAGAAAGAAAGAAAGAAAGAAAGAAAGAAATACAATAACTTCATGCTTGCATGAATGCACATATTTGTTTTAATGTTTTTGGCAACAGATTCCTCTAAATATGATTTCTGATATTCAAGTATCTTGTGGCCTGAATTTACTCCAAGTCCCTGAGGATGCACTGACTTCCAAAAATGTATTCCACACTGATAAGAGTTACAGTAAAACTAATCCTCAAGGGGATTTTGCAGGTTTACAACCCCAAAAAATGGCTAACAATTACTATTACGACACATGTAGCAGTGATAAAAACAGATATCAGCTGTAAACAAACATTAGTTTTCTTAATAACATGAAGATAATATGAGTGCAGAAGTTAGATATGTGCCACGTTATCATAAGTGAGCTGTTCTATTCTATTGATCATTGAACAATAAAGCTTATGTTTAGTTCCTCATGGATAAACGCAGCCGTCAGTAAGTCACAAATCACTTCTGCTTAGTTTAACTAACTACTTTTATTGTTTTGTTTCTGGCTACTGTCCTGCAACAGATGGCTGCTTGGCTCGGCGGTGTTTAAAATACTGCAGGAGACAAAATGACACAATTCGCAAAAAGACATTGTAAAATTGGGGGTGAGCTGCCAAAACTATGAATATGTCTGAGGCACTTGATAAACTAAAATGGGTCAGCGTGGGTGTGCAGATAAATTGTGTATACATCCAGCTTTAACTCGTACGGGACCCATCTGTGTTTGCACTGGGCAGCTTCTCAAAATAGCTTCACGCTCTGTTTAACAGTGCCACAATCACTCAAGCAGTCTCTTTTTGTCTCAATTATTGATTTATAGCAGTAAAATGTCCATACAGAAGCTGAAGTTGTTGTGTAAATTGATTACATACCTAAATAAACCTTTGAGATGTGTCATTTCACACAAAAAGTGAAAAGCAGAACAATACAAAACATAGTGGCATTAGACAAAACCTTAGACTAAATGCCACCAATAAAAGAAATACAGGAACAGTAATGGCTTTAATGTAAACATAAGCAACCTGTGGTGAGATGACATCTTTTAAATAAGTGAAATTACGACACTCAGCATGTATTTAAAAGAGAAGTTATTGCATTCAGAAGGAGAAGGGGGGAAAAAAGCTTCCTTAGATACAAAAAAGACAATAAAGAGGAACTTATCAGAGCTTCTTAGTGCATCTTTGGTGTTTCTGGAACCAAAAATGTTTTAGACAGTGAGGATGATCGGACTTAAAGTGTTTGAAAGTAAACCAGTACTGATAAAATAGACATCTTATATCCAGGGTAAGCTGTCTGAGTCTGTCAAACATTGTGCAATGGTGTGTAAAAAGAGCAACCTTGTATAAACCTGAAGAGTCTATTATTTATAATACTGAGGGGACTGAAGTATAATCAGTGCTATTGGCAGTATAATAGAGTGGCTTTGGAATAACTGTGTGCCTAATGGAGAAATTTCACAGCAAGAAAATCACTGCAGGAATTAATAAAATGAGTAGTGGCTCATTTATGAATGAGCACGCACAATAGCAGGACCTCCCCTAAATGGAACGCAGCCATCGTTACACCTGTGCATGTCCTGCTATTATAAGAGTCTATTATAATACACTGTAACCGACTCACCTAAGGCCTTGGCCACATGTACACAGGTATAATTCAAAACATTACTTTCTGTATAAGTTTTGGAATTACCTTCACATGCAAATGCTCCTTGCAGAGTAAATATATTTAGAATCTCTGTAGAGTTGACATGCAGACAGAGGAAACGGATTTGACTCATTTGTTAATATGAGGCGTTTTTGTGCAATGGTGGACGAGGCCAAAATGTTGCTGGTGCTAACTTTGCTAAGAAGATTTTTTACACAATGCACATAAATGTAATTTTCTCTTCCACTATATCGAGGAGCAGATGAATCAGAATCAGACTGCACATATGATTCCTCTCTTTCTATGTGCCTTTGCTGGTGGCTTGCCAGAAGTGCTATTAGCTTTGTTAAACTTTCTGACTGGCCAGCATTGCTTTAGGGTTATTTTACCAACTCTGTTTTTTTTTTTGTTTTTTTTTGAGAACAAAAAAAAAAACACTGTACGTTTGGACCTAACTGGAATGTAGTCATTTTTGACCACATCAATTACATCTAAGCTGTTATGACATGCAAAAGTGTCTGCTGTGAACAATGTTTCAGATGAACTTTCACCCAACATATATTATAACATAAATATAAAACACCGATGCAAACTAAAGACATTAACCATGAAACTGTTGGTACCAGTGTATTGTCACAGGATGTGTCCATGCAAGATAACTAACTGGATTCACTCGACATCCTAGATATGAACACAGACCGTATCTATCAAAGATGTAGTGACTGCGGTGTCATCCACTGGTTTGTGGACTACTGCCATCTGCATTTTGGTGTTTGGAACCTGTTTATAAGGATTAAAGTGTCTGCAGAACAAATCCTTGAAATTTTCAGTGTGGTAAGTTTCTGGCCCAGAGATTGTTGTTGTCCCATGACACATATATCACAGAAGAGGAGTAGAATGAAAAAGAAAGCTTCAAGTTGGCTGCTGTTGTTTCCGGACAATGCATCCATCCAGGCAGCACAGGTTGCAGAAGCAGCGAAATGTGACTTTGAAATGTTGCTTCAAGCACCTTACTTACCTGACCTGCACCGTCTGACTTCTATTTCCCAAACTGAAATCTCACCTGTGTGGTTGCCATTTTCAGAGTGATGATGACGTCATGCATGTTGTTGAGGAGATAAATCTTATATTATAAGGAGGCTCAAGATGTGACCTTCTTCCATGAAGGGATAGTGAAGCTTCAACATCGGTGCACCAAGTGCATTGAAGTTAAAGGAGACTATGTGGAAAATAATTCAAAAACAAATCTTTCTACTCTGACTTTTTCTGGTGAGGATGACAACTTTTTAAAGTACCCCTGATAAAGATTTATGCACATGAAGCAAAACTATGTGGAAATGAGACCCGAGAGCACAAAAGCCTGACATATTCCCCATTTTTGGCCAGATTCTGGTTTGTTTTCAAGAAGGTGATGGAGTAAGTCACCAGAAAGTAGACAGAAATACCCCATCTTCCATATTGTAAACTAGATATTCCAGCCAAAAAAAAGCACACTGGATTGATCTATATTTGCTTATCTATCATTAAGCAACAAAAATATGAAAATATCTGATTGGCAAAACCATAAGATGTGCACTTATGACATGTACAATGAGTTTAGATCAGTTCAAGTCAGCCTGAAATTCCCTCCAACGTTTTATTCAGACTGCAAACAGCTAATCGGGGGGCTTTAGGACCCAGCGGTGCAGCCAGTGTGAGGGCATCCCTCAGCAGTGTGATGGCTGGTTTACCTGCGAGCTGCTGATCAACAACCTGAACCAGTGAATCTGACCTGCAGCCTGCTGTAACACCTCCACCGTGCACATGCTGTACTGCTGGTAGGCGCACTGACACAGGAAGCTCAGCTGCTGATGGAGCACATCCGACTACCGAAGGTAACCGAGGATCTGCCTGTAGGGATAAGATGCATTTCCGCACTCTGCCTGCACTGACACTCCTGTAGAAAACCTCCATGCACACTCACAGTTACACACTCTGGAGCGAGATAATGTAGCAAACATGCAGGCTTGATTTTAAAGGGCGTGTGCCGCCACGTCGGCAGTGAGGATTTTGCAATGTCTGGGTGTGTTTGACTGTCGGTGCACATGTGTACAGCTGTGCTAAAGCCATGAGAGCAGAGCTGAGGATGATCGATTCCTCTTCTTCTTCCTCCATCTGCAGGTGGAGAATGTCAGGCTGCTGGACAGAGTCTCCCCCAGGAGGAGCAGAGTGGGAACCCTGTACCTGACAGCAACACACAGCATCTTTGTGGAGAACGAGGCCGGAGTGCGCAATGAAACATGGGTAGGCATCAGATCACTGCACAGGAAATGCTCAGGAGGGATGTTATCAACTTCCACACTGGCAGGAAGCACAGAAAGATCACGCATTCAATACAGTGCTAAACATAACCACCACAGATTTGTGTTGCTTTATGTTGTACACATGTGTGTTCTTGTAGATTCTCAGTCATCCAGGTCATGGTAATACTACATGTTTCAGCTGAAGGCAACTAGACTTCTCCTTTTAGTTCTTAAAGACATTTCACTCCTTTTCAAGAAGCTTCTTCAGTTCCAACTTGAATGCTGTACATTTTGAGGTATTTATTCTTCCTTTTACGGCACCACTTACCAGGTACTTATAATTCTATCTTGAGATCCCTCTGCAGACAGTTTCACCACTTTTAACACCTTGAGTCAGTCCTCTGTGGGCCGTTTCACAACCATTTACACACCTGGAGTCTTACATAGTTAAGCACAGGTGAGAATAAATGCCTGAAATGCCCCATCAGCCAGCTAGAACTAAGAAAGCCTCTTGGATGAGAACTGAAACCTCTTTTAGAAGCAAAAACAGAAGTCCACTGAAGCTCATAGGGTTCTGTACAATGTAAAACCTGCTTAAAAAAGGTCCACGTTTGTCTTTCCGTGATTGTCATCAGGTGCTTCACAGTTTGGTGTTCAGTTTGGAGAAACAAGCTGCCACTGCCTCCGGATGTCCTCTGATCATCCACTGTAAGAACTTCCAGGTTCTTCACTTCGTCATTCCTCGAGAGCGGGAATGCCACGACGTTCACCTGTCCCTGCAGCGCCTCTCCCAGCCAGGTGAGCCGTGGCATGATGCTGTACTTGGGGTCGATATTGTCGACCCCAAGTACTGAGTATTATCTGGCTTTATTTCCACCTACGCCAGTATCACTGTTGAATTTTGTGCAATGATAAATAACAATCCACCACAATCTGCTGGCATGAGAAATGTTTTACTCCCAGATATTGGTACGTGACATCCTCAAAACCCACCAAGGTTCAGGCTCTAGTTTTCATCTTCTATACCTTCACCAGTGGTGGAGGAAGAATTCAAATCCTGTACTGGAAAAGCCTTTATAAAAATAATAAGTGTTAGCAGCAAATGGCAGTTAAAGTATGAAAGTACTGATTTGGTCCCTCTGACTGATACATTATTATATATGACAGCATTAGATTGTTATAGTGAAGCATCAATGTGTCAGCAGCATGTCACTGTTGTAGCTGCTGCAGGTGGAGCTATTTTGCTTTATATCCAGTTTTATCAGAGGAATCCAAACATGTTTAATGGCAGAGGGAAAAAAAAGTTCTGATAAACACATCTGTTTATATTTTTTGATATATTAGTCCATATGAACACTAACTTAAATAAATACATATCTAATCTAGAGGGAAAAAATCTAACTTTGGTGGAGCTGTTAACATCTCATAGACATCTGAAATGTGCTCTTTGTAAGAAGCCAACACGTTTGGAAAGCACTGGTTTAATTTTCAATATATTGCATTTTAAAAGCTTATTTTTTTCATCCACTGTGTAAAATCTTTATTTCAAAAGTACCTAAAACTGTCCGGCACATACAGTGGAGTTGAAAGTACAATATTTCCCTCTATAATGTAGAGATGTGGACGTACAAAGTAGCATGAAATGGAAATACTGAAGATAAAGTACAATAAGCTAAAAAGTGCTTGAATATATGTACTTAGTTACTTTCCACATTGGCCTTTATAACATCTTGATCCCTCCAACTGAGAAAGGTTTGAGGTTTTGCTCGACCAACTTCACTTGTCGGCCGCTGTCCTGTGTTTCAGAGAGTTACGAGGAGCTGTACTGCTTCGCCTACAAGCCGAACGTTGATGAGGTGGAGAGACGACAGGAATGGGACTTCTTGGACCTCAAGGCTGATTACAGCCGAATGGGACTCCCGAACTCTCTGTGGAAACTCTCCCCGGTCAACCGGCACTATAAGGTCAGTGAGCTGACTTCAGTTGGACCATTTCATCCTTATTTGGATATCGCGGCTGCTTACAGTTTAGTTGTGCCTGTGTTTAAAGGTGAGCGACACTTACCCTGCTGACCTGTTCGTACCTGAGTCGGCCACACCTCCAATCATAGTGGGAAGCTCAAAGTTCAGAAGCAGAGGCAGATTTCCCACCCTGTCGTACTACTGCAAAGAAAATCATGTAAGTTGACTGCATACCTTTTATGTATTTTCATATGTTTCCTATATCAGCGTATATTAATTAAAGGGCCATGAAACATCAACCAGTCCCCCTGACTCTGGTTCTCCACAAGGATGGTATGAAGCTAGTCAGAGGAAAACATTCTGCAGAAAAACAATGCAGATAAGAGATTATGTATTCATATCTAAATTATTTATTGCTTGTTTTACTTGGACAGTTTTTTGCAGCAAGAATGACTCGTGAGACTGGTGGGTTGGTTGGTGCCGACCTCCCTCTTCTTCAAGTGGCCAGAAGTTTGAGTCTCACAACAAATGCAAGCCAGAAACTTACATTTTTGGAATTCACAAACTCCCAAAAGTAAACATCACTGTATGTCACTGCAAATGTATTCTGGTGGTTTTTCACAGACCTGCTGATTTTCCAATCTGCCTCTTAATTGTACTGACTGAGGCAAATCCATGATGCTCCAGTGGTAAAGATACAGCCTGAGGCTCTGTGTTTGATAGACAGATGTCTATCCCTGGTGACCAAGGCTACATCCACACTGATACGTTTTCCTTTTTCAACAAAAACATTCGTCGTCCATAATTTTTGCACAGTTTTAGAAATAATCTTGTAACTCAGCTGATGAATTTGAAGCAGGTGTTTGGTAGCTTAGCTGGAGAAAGATACTACTGAGAAAGAGCAGCAGTGGTGAAGAGATGGATGAGATTTTCTTAACTGCACACAGTTGCTTGCAGAGAGGCTTGTAATTTGTTATCCATGTGCTGCCTCCGCGACCCGGCCCCGGATAAGCGCTAGAAGATGGATGGATGGATGGATGGATGGATGGATGGATGGATGGATGGATGGATGGATGGATGGATGGATGGATGGATGGATGGATGGATGGATGGATGGATGGATGGATGGATGGATGGATGGATGGATGTTGAATTGACTGCTAGTGTTCAATTCTGCTGTGTTCGTTTTCTTATAAAAACTGGTCACATGATTTGGGTGTGACAAATAAGCAAATAGTGCATAGAAACATCCATCCATCCATCCATTATCTGTACACCACTTAATCCTCTGCAGGGTCACGGGGGGACTAGAGCCTATTCTAGTCGACTCAGGGCGAAGGCAGGGGACACCCTGGACAGGTCGCCAGCCTATCACAGGGCTACATATAGAGACAAACAAGCACACTCTCATTCACACCCATGGACAATATAGAATAATCAATTAACCTCAGCATGTTTTTTTTGGACTGTGGGAGGAAGCTGGAGTACCCGGTGAGAACCCACACATGCACAGGGAGAACATGCAAACTCCACACAGAAAGATCCCAGGCGTCCTAACCGGGACGCGAACCGGGGATCTTCTAGCTGTGAGGCGACGGACTGCCTGTCCAGGTTTAAATGGATTCCAGCAGTTTTTAAAATTAAAAGGGTTCAGCAGCATTTCTGAAAGTGTAAACCAGGAGTGTCCAATCCTGGTCCTGGAGGGCTACTATCCTGCATGTTTTAGATGTTTCCCTCTTCTGACACACCTGATTCAAATGATCAGGATGGTTATCAGGCTTCTGCAGAGCTTGATGATGAGCTGATCATTTGAATCAAGTGTGTTGGAAGAGGGAAACATCTAAACCATGCAGGATAGTGGCCCTCCAGGACCAGGATTGGACAACCCTGGTGTAAACCATTTAAAGCCTTAGTAACACGTCAGACACAGACTTCCAAAATATTTTTCCTTTGCTTTGGCCGGCATTCAGATCTGACTTTGCACTTGTTATGCAGAGCTCTGTGGTGCTGATTAAATGGCCAAACAAATGTTACCTCATGTGGTGGCAACAATCGCTGCAGACAGAGAGCCTGTTTTTGGTCGTCATCATTCTTTTGGTAGTCAAACTATTCCATACAGCTGACGTGGGGTTTCTTTGTGTGACCAAATCTTAATTTTTAGTCTTCCTCTGCTCTTCCTTGAGCATCTTGCTGTGCACACATGGAGCCTGGATGCCAACAAACTCTGTGTCATGTGAATATGGTTAAAAAAAGAACTCCGTTTATCCAAGAACCATTAAATCTGATTGAGTTATGTTCTACCAGACAAGCTTCTGCTGTAGATTGGTGATGGATGAGAGTCATGCAAGTTTTCTTTTTGTATTAAGCAGCAAAAACAGTTGCAATATGATGTGCACATCACAGTGTCGATGTTGAAAGTAAGTATCGTGCAGCTTTAGCGTAATTGTAGCAGAGGTATAGCATTTTAAATCAAAAAGGCAGTAGTGTGGACAGAGACCTGAACCCTAAATCTCATTTTGAATATTGTGTTTGAAATCAAGCATAATATTAGTAATAAATGTGTTCTCTAAACATGGTTAACTTGTCATATGAAGCTACTGCTTCTGTGTCTATTCATCTGAGATATACCAATGATAATGGAGGTAAAGGGCTTCTTCTAATGTTGTACCGCTAACATACAGCTGGGTAAAACAGGATTTTATCATTTAATAAAAACACGATTCAGCACTGCTCCCTAGAACTTGACTGCAATTATTCATGTTTGTGAAAGCCACATATCTGAATCTCGAATAATCGAGAACATTCATTATGTCTCCTATTAATCCTTAATTCGACAGTTGGGAATGCTTTATGTGTGCGAGGTCAGCTTCCCAGGGTTAAGGTCCTGCTTGTGGAGCTGGGTTCAAACAAAGAGCTTCGTTCTGGTTCTTGTGCCAGAAGAAAGAGTCACACAGAGATCTCTGGCTCTTTCCCTTGTGGCTACTAAATGGAGATATGAGAAACTGTGTGGTTGATTAGTTCCAATTGAACAAGCAGGGGATTTTAAAAAAGCACTGTGAATTTGTATTCACCCTGATTCTCACATATCCGATTTTTGTTTATTCCAAACGTTGTGCAAAGTGGAAATTAACGTGCCATGTGAAGCCTGAGTGCCTCTCGCCTCTTCCCAGGCTGCCATCTGCCGCAGCAGCCAGCCGCTGTCAGGTTTCAGCGCTCGCTGCCTGGAGGACGAACAGATGCTGGAGGCCATCTTGAGGTCCAATCCCCGCAGTGACTTCATGTATGTGGTGGACACCAGGCCTAAGGTGAGCCCTTTGTGCCGGAGGAAAAAAATACAAGTCTTACAGTACTATGCTGTATGTTCAGGTGGGCTTTATTTTTCACGTTGCCAGCTGCATGTCCTCACAGCAAAGGCTTCAAAAACATCCTGGCTGTGTTCTAGCTGCACCGTGATCAATATCAACAGGCATTTATGTAAAACTGTGCTTTTTTTATTAGTTTACTATTAACACAGTGTCAAAATAATATTTCCTTCAACCTTCAGCAGCTACACAACAGCTTTCTATGTGGTTGTTGAAGTGATCTGACATGAACAGAATTGAACTGACATCAACTGTCTTTCCAGCTGAATGCAATTGCAAACCGCGCCGCAGGAAAAGGCTACGAAAATGAAGACAACTACTCTAACATAAAATTCCAGTTCATCGGCATTGAGAACATCCACGTCATGAGGAACAGCCAGCAGAAAATGCTGGAGGGTAATTATCATTTCCTGTGAAGATGCTTTCTCGCACTGAATTAAGATTTATTTCCTGTAAATACAGTTTGCAGGCCGCAGCAGCACATCCATCACTGTCAGAAATGTTTTAACCGCATCAGGGTTTGTGGAGCAAAGACTGACACTTTCCTTCATCGGTCTGTTCGAAGCAGCTGCTTCTTCACATTGCTGAAGCAGAGCGGGAGCTCTTGCTCCCCCTGTGCTTTTTCATATGCAGTCATGTACACTGAACTGTGCTGCAATCAGGCCTCAATGAGCCCACAGGAGAAATTCTGGGTATTGTGCAGGGGTGCTCCTAGGAAGACTTTGAATCCATCTGGATTTTATTTCCGAGCTATTTTGGTTTCCCGGAGCGGACAATCCCGGACATTATCCCCCAAAGAGAGACAGAGGGCGTGAGAATAATGTGATTTCAAGTCTGAAAAGTTAGAGCTGGTCTTAGTTGTGATAACTCTTTGCCCCCTGGCAGCACAAGGGAAGTCTTTAAAAGCCAGAGACAGTGCCTGCTCCTCAGTCTGCCTGCCTTTCTTTACCAAATTGCACCCTCAAATAAGATTTGGAAGACCTCCTGCCTGGCAGCATGAACTCAAACATTTCCTCAGTGTTATAAAGGCTGAATGAACCCGTTCACCTGCTGCTCTGCTATCAGAGCATTCTTACAGGTCAGCAGGCTGATGTGGTGACGGCAAAAACACTTTGTGAATGCCTCAATGAACGAGGAGTGAGCAGATGTTTTCTGCTTCCTAAAAGTGAATTATGAGTGTTAACGTGATAAATTGCGGTCAGCAGATGTAATGTCAACCGTGCAGAAATGAGTCCGTGTCACTCTGCCCCTGAGTGAACTTACAAATATTTATGTTGAACCCTGAACTGGAAAAATGTATTCTAGAGTCATTTCCACAACATAAACAGTACAGTAATGTTACAGAAATGGATGTATGATGGAAAAGTCAGCGGAGTCAGTAGGATTCGTCCTCTGGGGACTGAGAATGTCTCTTGAACCTCTTGAATAGTTGTTGAGATATTTCAGTCTGTTCTGAAGTGCTTGACCCGCTGACAGGCCGGCAGACATCCCCTATATCGGAGCTGCTGCCTGACTGAGGACTTAAATGAAGGAAATCTGACCCACATTTTGTCACACCATGCAGAGATACATATATATTTGTCAGTGATGCTCAGTATTGTGAGAGGGAGGTTTTAATAAAGTACAGCGATCAGGTATGCTCTATGTTTCCTGCCAGTCAGACAGCTGTGTTGTGGTTACAGTGTGCGAGCTGCGTTCCCCCTCCATGTCCGACTTCCTGGAGGGTCTGGAGAGCTCAGGCTGGCTGAAGCACATCAAAGCTGTTTTGGATGCAGGCATCTTCATCGCTAAGGTCAGTCTGGAGGCTAATCCCCACTGTCTGCCTCACCGATGCTCTCAATATTAGCTTAGGTGTGTGTCCCTGTGTGTTCGTGTTGTATTGTGTGTGTTTGTATATGTGATACAGATATTGTTTGTCTGTGTAGGTCAATATCTCCCACAACATCCCTGCAATAATTATCAAAGTCTTAAAGCCTGAAGATATAAAAGAGGCAGGTGAAATATTAGAAACACCTCTCAGCACAGAACAATACAGAGCAAACTGCATCATCCAAAATGAATGAACATACAAATGATTTAACACTTTTCTAAGGTTATTCACTTAAGGAACAAAGTTTACTAATCATCTGTTGTTTCACGTAAATAACTGTTCTGTGTGCAACCATTCAAACTACTAGATGTCGATGCAGCACCAACATAAAACAGACATGTCGACCTCACCTCCCAGCTCCTGTCACTTATATTTAATACCTGAAAGGTTGTGGACACGAGAGCCAACAAAAATGAATTCAGCCACAACAATCCACCGATGCTAGCGTTGTAAATTACATTGAATGGCCCCAGTTGTTGTCAACTTTAGCAACATTAGGGCTAATTATGGCTATGATATAAAATACTTTGTTTTAAAGTCTTGGGGGTTTTATGGCGTCCTGGTTGAGCTGGTGACCCATGAATTGGGATTAGAAGTCCACCATGGTGGTTTGGGTTGACTCCAACCATTATCATGTGGTACTGCTTGTTGGTCCCCCCTCTCCTTACGCTGTTTCCAGTGACTTCTCAACTAGTCCTTGAATAAAATTAAGGCAAATGCCCAAAAAATAATTCTTATATTCTTATATCCTTATATTTTTTGGGCACTGGCTAAACACTGGACTGAACTTTTGCTTTTATAGTGTAGTTGGGGAGGCCATTGCTTGTATGTTTATAGTCAAACGGAGGGCCAACGGTTTCAATAGGAGGGACTCACATGTACTAACATGCATGCCTGGCTGGACCAGCTACCAAAACATAGAACAGAGGTGCTCACTTTACAAAACACATAGAGGGACATACAGTGTGACTTTTTTCTCTGCAAAGGACACCATTACTCCACTGTGTCTTTACAGAGCAGGTATTTGTTTGCTCTCTTTGTTCAAAATCTTGCATGTTGGACCTTTAAAACTCCTACATTGCAATACTCTCTGGTTCTACCAGTAAGACACTTGAGGTAGTACAGTTAAAGCTATGGACACAGGATTTGTGGTAATCAAAAGACAAACCCATTTTTCTTTTCCAGAAGAGACCCTTTTTCTTCACTAGAGAGCTTTTAGTTACTTATAAATTGACAGATAAAAGCATATAAAGAAATAGGAATGTGAGACAGTTATACAAAACACAGCAGACTAATCCAGGGGTTGACTGAACATAGGCTTGGCCCATCATCAGATCTAATGTTCAGCATTTTTGTAACTGACAGAGCTTTTTTTGTTTCTTTTTACAGATTTCCAGTGAAATAATCAGTAGACTTAAACAATGTCCTGCCCACAGCGCTTTCTGATTGACTACATTTCACAAGTAACCGCTAATCAGCACTGAAGGACAAATGTCGAAAAGTTCTATTTTAATGAAATAAATGTAGAAAATAACAAATAATAATTTTTTAAAAAAATGTTGGAGTTTGTATTATTCTAAATTTTGTTATTTTTACTGAATCAGAATTAGAAGCTTTATTGACATCATAAAGCAGTGGGCAAAAGTAATACAATTCAATTTTAAAGGCACTACCTGAGTAAAATGTGTGCAAAACAGTGAGTCTATAAAGACCTTGGTGAAAGTACAAAAAGTCCGTAAAACAGCATTGCGGAAAGTCTGTTAAAAAAAAAAAGACTTTCTCTAACAGTCTATAAACGACATTCTCAGAAAGTTAAGGATAGGACAAAAGATGTTCTCAAGACCCTAAAAGGTTAAGTTTACAACAGGACATTTGAAGAGCTTACTGAACATAGTGTATGGTTTTAGATTATTGGTGATTGTTCACCTTGATTACTAATATTTAGTATTGGTATCAGCCCAGGAAAAACAGTATCATTCAGCTCTTACTATAATGACATGGAAATATAGAATTCACCTATTTACCTAGACTTAAGCAGCAGATACATCAGGTCTGTCACCAGGGCAGTGACACAAGTGGTACAAAAGTGAAAATCAGCATATTTTCATAATGATGTTTGCATGTTTGTTGTTGTGTTTGCAGGCTGTTGCAGAGGAGGGCGTCAGCGTCCTGGTCCACTGTTCGGATGGTTGGGACCGAACTGCTCAGGTGTGTTCAGTGGCCAGTGTGCTGCTGGATCCCTACTACAGGACCCTCCGAGGAATCATGGTAGATACAGACAGATTCGCTTTTTAATTTAACTTTCAGTGCAGGATTACATCTCAGTAGTAGCACCATGAAAGTCACATAACCCTTTAATGTTAACATATCCAGTTACATCCTGGCTTTGGTTGGTGGTCGTCCATCCTGGGCTCCTGCTGTTAGTGGCTCTGATCACACAGATTTGGACGGGCTAACTTTAAATACACTAAGAAAATCAAATATAATGGAGAAGCCTGCTTTTGTGGAATTACCCTAAAGTCAGAGGAGAGTGACCCCACACAGAGGGTGAAGAGGTTCAGTCATTCTGCAGGGACTGACTGTGTACTGCATCTGAACCTTTAATCATGACTGCAAATCATTTTCCTCAACTCAGGTTCTCATCGAGAAAGACTGGATCTCATTTGGACACAAGTTCTCTCACAGGTTTGCCTCTGAAACATTACTTTCTTAGCGCCTCTGATTTGGATGCAGTGTCTAATGATTTCATATCTACAGATGCAACCACTTGGTCGGAGACCCCAAAGAGGTTTCTCCCGTCATCGACCAGTTCCTGGAGATTGTGTGGCAGCTGATGGAGCAGTTTCCTTGTGCCTTTGAGTTCAGCGAGAGGCTCCTCATCACCATTCACAGCCACATCTACTCCTGCCAGTATGGCAACTTCATTGGCAACAACCAGCGGGAGAGGATAGAGCTGGGGTGAGATTTAAACCTGCAGCCGCCATCACTTTCTTTTCCTTTTCATTCACAGAGACATGTGGTCTGAGAGACGACTGACTGCTGAAGAAAGGTGGCCGCTAGCCGTATATTACAAAACTAACCCTGTTCAAATGCAGACAGCTCAATCCCAGAAACAAAAACATGTTGATTTATTTTTCTGTGCAAAAAAACAGCTATGTCTTTTCGTTTCTCCTTTGTCTTTATTTGATTAACTTCTTTTTGACATCCATGCAGAATGCGTGAGAGGACCCACTCTTTGTGGAGTTATCTGTGGACAAACCGTGCAGACTACATCAACCCTCTGTACAGACCAGACCACAGCCAGACTCAAGGCCTCCTCCGACCTTCTACTGCCCCCTACAGCTTCAAGTAGGTCCTTACACACAGGATAGCTTTGGGTTTATTTATATAGCACCGTATCAGACACCGCAGTCATTCAAAGAGCTTTGCAGGCAGGTTAAAAACCATAAATTAAACAAAATTTAAGTAATAAGTTAAATCAGTCAAAAACAATACAGATAAGTTGGATAAAGTGCACACAGATTTACAGAATATTTAAAACTGATTGACTAAAACAGCTAAAAAAAAGATAAGAGATGAGGAAAAATATGTTAGAAATAAAGTATACATTTAAATAAACATGAAACTAATCATAATTCAGTAAATAAAAGTGCAAACAAGCAGGTTTATTTATATTGTACGTTATGATGCACAGGTCATCCAAAGTGCTTTACAGGCAGATCTTTTAAAAATTAAGCTTAATTTAAGTAATAAATCCAATCAATCAAAAACAAGCTGGATAAAGTGCACACAGATTTATAGAATATTTAAAACTGACTGTCTAAAACATCTAATAAAAGACAAGAGATGAAAAAAACAAAGTCACATAAGAGATAAATATACAATAAAATAGAAATGAAACTAAAAATAATTAAGTGAATAAAAGTGCAGACAGATTTAACTAAAAAAGAGTGGAAAAAAACAACTACATTTGGGGCAGTTTTTTTTTCCCAAGGGGAGCTGGTGCCCTCATTTTGCAGCGTAATGACTAAAACAAGAAAGAAGCTGCGTTTTGATAGTAAATTTATTAAGTATTCCAACTTACATGCATGTATAGATATAGCAAATTTTACATCAGTTCATGAAAATGCATTCAGTTTTCAAAGTTGCATGACCATTTTTACATATTATTCTTGCTGTGTGAGTTACAAAACCATCTGTTTGGCAATGTGGCTGAAAATGTGCTCAACAGGAATCTAACTGCGCATTAATAAAAAATAGATTATGAACATTAGGACACATAATGCAATTGTCATTTCACTTTCTCTTGTTTAAGCTGGGCTCCACTAGCTGACTAGTCTCTGCAGATCCTAGAGACCCTTCAGGATCGCACTCAGCAGACATGTGTCTGATATACTTTGGTCCAAGATTATTCACCATTATTTTCATTTTCACTGCAAGCCCTGATACACACTTGTTGAAAATGCAGTTCTGAGTTCAGTCGTAGGAAACCCATGGGCGTTAACTGACGTTTTACTTCACTGATTCATTTTCTTTCTCTGTATAGACTTTGGAAAGGCCTGTACAACCGCTTCGACCGCGGGATGCATCCTCGACAGTCTGTAGAGGATTACCTGAGAGCCATCCAAGAGGAGACGCAGCAGCTGGAGGAGCAGCTGGCTTCACACAAACAGGTAGGACTGAGCTGTGCATTCACACTGCAGGTAATTTCTCATCAGACAAAAACAAAATGCCAAATTTGTTTTTCTGCTTATAGAAGATGGCTAAAATGCTTATATCTTACATTATAAACAGAAAATTACTCAGCTGGAGCAGGAGCAGGGCTGGAGTGTTTCCTGGAAAGCAACCACCTATGACAAGAGCCCGACAGTGAGGGCTCTGGGTAATGACCTCGGTCTGGCCAACACTCCTCAGGACTACACCGACGGCTTCATCACCAACAGCCCGAAAGCACCAGACAGCAGCCTGATCCTCCAGCAGCAGGACTCAAGCCAAACGTCCGATCCCAGCTTCTCCAATGGCAGCGACCAGGAGTCTGGGATCGCCGACCTGAGCTGCCGATCACCCCTAAGTGAGGACAGCACCAGGGATCCAGACTCGGACGAGGCGGCCTACTCTGCTGCATGAGTGGACGCAGCATCCGGTGGGAGGCGCAGCACTGAGCAACACTGAACAAACACTACCTTTACACTAACTGAGTAACCTGACTGTTGGATCTTTTCTGTGAAAGTCTTATTTGGGTTACACTCTGGCACTTTTCTTTGCATGTGGTGTGGTGGACTCTCTATTTGTTGCCACACATACATACTGGTTTATAGTAGTTTACTGTAGCTGACCGCATTTTACGTCTCACACAAAAATTAAGATACATAAAGAAATTTAAACATTTTTAACCAAAATTCTTTTGAGACCCAACAGAAACTAGTTTACCTGATTTAAGAGCAAATGAAGAACAATTCTGAACAATTTAACGTAGATCTAAACAGAGCGTGTGAATGCAACTAATGATAAGCCATTTAGGTGTGTGTGTCTGCTTTGAAATATGGTCTTCCTTACAGGTAATTTATTTATTAGACGTCTGACTTTACAATGTAACTCCTTCGAACAAAAGTAGTCAAAGTGTAGCTATAAACACTTCTACAGCAGGTTTACTCCCAACTAGTAGCATTTGTTAGCTATGAAAAAGATCTAGTTTGTATCTGAGTTTTTAAAGCAATATGAGCGATCCAAAGACCCCAAATGTTCCTTTTAGGTACATTAATCTTAAAAAATGCAAAGTTAATTGATAAGGGATGGTAATAAAAGTGGAACCAAACACATCAAACAATTGCAGATCTTTAGAACAGGTAACAGATTAAATGTTGGGGGAGAAAACTCATCACTAAAGACATGATGCGCAGAATACAGGCAGTTTGCACGTGGTGCCAGTTAGAATTCATTATGATAGGTCTGGATTCAAGATTTCAGTCTAAAAGAATAGCAGTGATAATCTTCTACTCAAAATTCAGCCCAGATGCTAGCGTAGCGGTGTTTCAACTCCAAAAGACACATTTATGACTGAACTAGACTCCCTCAGCACATAACAGTGACCTCAGCTGGGCTTTGGAGTCACTACACTACTATTTTTAGTGTTTACTGGTCACTGATTGACACCTTGTGGTGCACATGTGGATATTTCAACTTATTATATTTCAACAGAATGTCATGGAATTTAACACTAAAACAAGTGAGAACCAAGCATTGAAAACTACAATATTTCAACACTGGAAACCAAATTCTTATCAAAGGGAATCAACTGTCAGCTGGTATAAATACTGTAAATGGTCAAACTACTGAGACAGCAGACAGAAGCATGTAAACACAAATATAGTGATGTTTAAGGCAGCAGATTTCCAACTGACTCTCCTCTACAGGTAGCATTAAAGCGGCTCTCTTTAATAGTGTAGTACACATCACTGTAGGTGCACTCCTGCAAACGAACAATGCAAAGATTATCGAGCAAAGCGCTTTATGATATTTTTGTACTATGACCTATTTTTTTTGTCTCCTGTAATCTTGCTTCAAATGCTTGTTTTTATTTGTGTCAAAGGGTTTAAAAATATCAGAGTTCTACTGAATTTTGTCCTTTATAATGCCAGGTTCATTTGTTCAGCTGGAATAAGAGCCAAAATTGTCGTACTGATCAAAATGCAAAGTTATGTAAACTGTGGTTTCTTGTGAAATAAATAAATATATTATTGTCTGTCACACTGTTCTGATGATTTTTGATTCTATTCTCGTCTGACCTTGCAGTCGGTTACGTGCAGTTTTCTGCAGAAGTTTGGACACCGCTTGGCTTATTTATGTTTGCTTGACTAATGGAAAAAGTAAATACCACCTTAATATAAAATATATAATATATAACCTTAACCCTGCAACTTAAAAAGACATTAGGTAGCTTTTCTTTTAATGTAAATGCTGTTATCCTTTCATCTGTACACTCACTTTAAATAGGCAAAATCTAGGCTTTGTGTATTCAGGCTAACAGTTTTCTTTCACCACACATTTATTTAATACTCAGAACAGTCTGGTTCAAATCCAGCTGTGCCTCACTTCTCTTACAATTAATATCTGAACATTGAACAACAACAATATTTTCCATCTCTGCACGGTTCTAGCAGCTCACTACAAGAATATTAAAACATTGTCTGTCAGGTTCAGTTAGTGGCAGCAGAGACTGTCCCTTATTTTAGGGATTGGAGCTCCAATCCCTGTTGTTCCTGAACATCTGCCCAGCTGTACTGGCCATGAGCCAGATCCTAAAGCTTTGCTGGCACCCACAGTTCTGCTGTGTGGCTCATCCAGTTGTCTGTTGTCATTTATTTATTGCCAGCAGAGAGAATTTTACTTTGAGGTTTTAAATAGTGTTACTTATTTGACTGTCATCGCAGTCTTTCCAAAGAGTATTAAAACTAAAAAGATAAACTAAATGCCCACTAAACCATGAAACAGGCTAATCAATTATGGACATAATTGAGAGTGTGAGGGATAAAATTAGGAAAGCTAATGGGGAACAGGGAACCTAGTTAATTAAAATTGCACAATCTTGTCTGAGGAGATTGTATATGTAACCGTTTCCAAACACAAAATCTAAAAGTAACCCTTTTCTTTCGAATATAGAATTTTTTTCTTAATTGTAGAAACATTTACGACGTAAAAGCATATATAACAGAGGTGAGTGCATTCCTGTGCAATATCACTTGAACATCAAGTGATTTAAAATTTAATCACCTTACAGTAACTGCATTCAAGTATCAAATTAAAAACTAACAGTTTAGTTTCACTAATTTGAAAAATTCGGGCCCTATAGTAGGAACCAGTATACTTTTATTTATTGAGATCTGAGCCATTTATTTTTTCAATATTTCTTATGTCCACCTTTATTTTGAATGAGAGACTCAATCCTCTTCAGTATGGTGGACATCCACTTTTAGAGAGATGTGCTGCCATTCATCAGACACTCTACTCTACTCTACTCTACTTTTGTTGGTCTACCTGTCTCTTTAAAATGCCTCAGAGGTTTTCTAATGGATTTAAGTCAGGTGACAAAGTAAGTGTGTGCTTTGTATCATTATCATGGAATAGTCCTCTTCTGCTGCGTTCCTGCAGAGTGGGAGTCACCTTATCAGCCAGTATTTTTGTATATCCACAGACATTCATGGTGCAGCTAATAATGTCATCTCTCCGACGCCTTTTGCACTCGTGCACTCCCATATCATCAACACTCTAACTGTGGTAGTTCTCACCAGGTTTATGCTAAACATGCTGGATTTCTTCTGAGTTGAACAAATTTGTCTTGTTCTCCTCTGGCCAAAAATGTGTTCCCTATGGATGTCAGGGTTCTTTTCAGGCTCTTTAGCAAGGTTTATTTTTGCAGCTTTCTACCAAACAAGCAGCAACAAGAGTAACCATGTTCATGCAGTTCAGCAAATTGGAAATCTCAGATATACTCAACTTAGTTTCAGTATTCACAGGTACATTTTGTTGCATTAACTTTGTACTTTAGGACCTCTATTTTTAATATAATTTGTCTTAAGTACCTTTGTTTGTCAATTTAGATAGAATGCAGCTGAGAGATGGAAGTCTCAGATGTACTCAACAAGGTTTTAGAGATTACAGGTGTATTTTGTTGCATTGACTTTACATTTGGGACCTGCATTTTCAAAATATTCTTTCAGAAGTGTCTGTGTTTGACTGTTCAAAAGAGGAAAGACTTGTCAGTTTCCAAGTATTGCAGTTATTGAGAGCTAAATCACCTAACACCTGATAAAGAAAATTATTTTTTTAAATTAAATAACACAGTACACAAAAGTAAGAAAAATAAATAAATAAACGAAAAATAAAGAGAAAAATATTTTCATATTTAAATTTCTGCAGTTATTCAACAAATAGGACGTATGCATCCTTACGCGCCTACGCATATGACGTGCCCGTTTTACGTGATGACGTTGTGATGTAGGCTCAGCTATGATGGCAGCCGTAGGTTGACATCAATACGATACTGAATATAAACTATTTAAAAAGTTAGCGGAAAAGCCCCGGCACGTTAAGGCAGGACAAATTACCGGTTTTCAGATAGCACACGGTGAAAACACGGCGCCCGGTTTGGGGAACGGTAAGTTAACGGAGCTACATTCACCTTTGCAGCACCAAAGTGGCGCCGTATGTGTGCGGTATGTGTGTGTATGTGTATGTGTGTGTGTGTGCTGCTACTTTCTCGTCTTTTATGTGTTTTGCACACTCTTTTATTTATCTGTGGAGCTCCGTGTCCACCTGACAGGTGTGTTGAAGGTGTAGACAGCCTCCACGTTGCTCCTCCTGCCCGTGTCAACCGGTGCTTCGGCTGTAACCTGCAGTTGCTCCAGGTAACCTAGCTAGCACAGTGCTGCTGGAGGAGCTAACGTTAAAGAGCAGGCAGCTACTGCACGTCTTGAGTAGATAACTGCTCTTCCACTGTGTGTTTGCACGTTTGTAAGCAGCTAACGTGAATTATCTCAGCTGAAACTGAACACACTACAGTCTGGAATTAAATTAGCATCCTCACTGTTGAGACTGCTGCATAATACCCAAAGCACATTCACCCTCAGCATTCAAAAGTTGATACTAATATGTTGGCAGGCAAATAATTTGTCAGCAATTCTTGGATATCTGGGGGATCAAGTGTTAAATGGTCTTTGTCCTGCATCCTCACTATAATAAAGGGACCTGCGATTGGACTCCCACCTCCGTGTTTTACTGTCAGGACTATACATTCACTGTGGTCGTCCTGACAGGTTAATGTCAAACACACTGGAACCAAATTTATCTTGGTCTCATCTGACCAAAGAAAGTGCTTCCAACATTCACCAGGCTTCTTTTCATTTTCTTTGGCAAAGTTTATTCTTGAAGTTTTGTGCCAAATGGCAAGCAAGGATGTTTTTTTGGATGCCATCCATAAAGGTGGACATTATTTACTGTGTATGGTACAGTCTGAGCTGTCACAAAACTCTGATTTCCACTGATAATGGAGTGCTGCTGAAGCAGAGGAGCTAATGTTAAAGAGCAGGCAGCTACAGCACATCTTGAGTAGATAACTGCTCTTCCACTGTGTGTTTGCATTTATATAAGCAGCTAACATGAGCTACCTCAGCTGAAACCAAACACAAACCCCTTTGGCATTAAATAAGCATCCTCAGTGTTGATACTTGCGTGTGATGTGACACCCAAAGCAGGTTCATCTTTTGCACTCAAAAGTGTAACGTGATATGTTGGCAGCCACATAATTCTTGGATATCTGGGGATCGAGTGTTGAAGTGTTTGTATCCTGCCTCCTCAATATAACATGGAGACCTGTGACAGGATGATTCCCACCTCTGTGCTTCACTGTCAGGACTATGGATTCACTGTGGTGGTTCTGACCAGGTTCATGTCAAACATGCTGGACCTCACCTGAGTCGACAGATCTATCTTGGCATCATCTGACCAAAGAATGTGTTCCCAACATTATTCAGACTTCTGTTCATTTTCTTTGGCAAAGTTTACTCATGCACTTTTGTACCAAACAGCAGCAAAGGTGTTTATGTTAGATGCCGTCTATAGGGGTGGACATTATTTACTGTGCATGGTACAGTCTGAGGCGACTACAGCAATTTAGGAGTGGATAACGACTCTTCCACTGTGTATCTGCGTTTATGTAAGCAACTAACTTGAAAAGCCTCAACTGAAACTAAGCTCTGGGATTAAATTAGCATCCTCGGTGTTGAGACTGGCATGTGATTTGATACCCAAAGCAGGTTCATCCCCTGCACTCAAAAGTATAACTTAATATGTTGGCAGCCACATAATTCCTGGATATCTGGGGATCGAGTGTTAAAGTGCTTTTGTCCTGCCTCCTCAATATAACATGGTGACCTATAACGGAACAGTTGTCCTTCATATTACCTTGTAGATTCCCAGATGTTTTCTTAAACTGTCTCTTTCTGTTTTCCTTTCTCTTTTGCTTGGTGAAGTGGCACTATGCCCGCAGCTACTGTGGATCACAGCCAAAGAATATGTGAGGTTTGGGCCAATAACCTGGAGGAGGAGCTGAAGAGGATCCGACATGTCATTCGAAAATACAACTACATTGCTATGGTGAGTCAGCGGTTTCGTCTTCATTTCATCCTTCTTTTTGATCCGCTCAGATGTCCATTGTTCATAATGAGTCGTCTTCTTGCAGGACACAGAGTTTCCAGGTGTTGTAGCCAGACCGATCGGAGAGTTCAGAAGCAACGCTGACTATCAGTACCAGTTACTGCGCTGCAATGTGGATTTGCTCAAGATTATACAGCTGGGCCTCACATTTATGAACGAACAAGGGGAATATCCTCCTGGAACATCAACATGGCAGTTCAATTTTAAGTTTAACCTCACGTAAGATTGCTGCCCATCTCTGTTTGTTTTGTTTTTTGTGACATATGACATTCCCGTACATCCATGGAATGTATTTAAATATATCAGCAGAATTTACAGTTAGCAGAAAATGAATGATGTAACAACGTAGTTTCCAAGGGAACATGTCTGCTCTGTATGATTATACAGGTCAGACTGTAGGCGTTACTTTTTGTGGTCTTCAGAGTCTGTCACAGCACATTTAATTTGGAATATAATTATGATTTCCAAAGTAAAGAGACAATGCCCTTTTAACACAGGTTCCAAACTTTTGGTGCAAAAACAATTGGACAGATACGCATTAGCCTGAAAACAGTTTAATATAGTGTTTAACACTCTATGTGGAATCCTCTGCAGTAAATGAGTGCCGGAAGTCCTAGACCCACAGATATCAGCAGACACTGATTGTATCTGCCCCTCTGATGCTCTCCCAGGCCTCTACTGCAGCCACCCATAGCTCTGTCTTGTTCTGGGTCTTTAGTTTGCTCTTTTGGAGGTAGAAAGCAGCTCAAACAGAGTGAGATCAGCTGATTGACCCGTCGAGATAATCCACCTCTTCACTTTGAGAGCTCCTGGGTCATTCCATGAAAAACCAATCAGTGCTTCCCACATGACTCCCCCAGAATCAGCTGATTTTCTATTTACAGTAACTTTAGTCTGTTTAATGGAGCCACGCGAACCTTTACCTTCATAATGTAAATATTTTTGCAGAGTTATAGACCCTTGAAGTACATGGGGTCAGTTGCTTCAAAAATACAAGAGATAGCCATATGAGATTTTCTGTTGAGCTCCGTTAAAACCAGCCATATTTTGACAGTTGCAAATGTAGCTTCTGGCTGTAAAATAGAAAAAAACTGTTGGTGGTCACGTGTTTTATTTAATTGTTTGGACAAATCGCATTGATCGAACAAGTCTGGAGCTTCTAGTGTTTGTTTGAGAGTCTTTCAAACGGTACTCTGATACTGCTCTAGCGCTCAGTTCTTGTTCTGTGGGTTTGTATTGTTGGTCTGTTTCTGTTGTCAGATTATTGGCAGCTGGGATGATGTGTAGTCTTAGTATCATGGAGAAATTATCATTGTTTTAGTACTCTGTTTAAGTAAAATCTCAAAGTTTGTGTTAAAATATGAAAGAAAAATTAGTTTGGACTCCAATGGAATCACGACTAGAATGTGAGTCTCTGTCAACATGTCGGTAAACATGAGACCTTTCATTTGCTACCTGTTTTGACCAACTACCTATCAAACACGGTGATGTGACAATTAAAAGGATTAAGCAAAATGCACTTTTTAAAGTGTTCATCAGTAATCAGATGACACACCCAGGGAAACAATGCTTGTTTTTATGTCTCTATGTCATAGACATTAAACTGGTGCAGTTTTGTTATTTAAACTATGGTATATCCAATGGTACTGATGCTAAAAGTTGTTTATAGAGAAAAGAGATGTTGGCTTTAGATTTTGACACCAGGAGTAGATGTAAATTTGGTTGCAGTTTTTAACATTCTCAAGATATTTTCATCCCTGAAAATTTCCTGTGGCTATCTCCTGTACTCATGAAGTAATGAAGGCATAATGGTGGAAAAAAAACAAAAAAAATGCACGCACTTTCTGTGTACTTCAGGGGCCTCTAACTGATAAAATATTCCTAGTATGAAGGTAAATTTAGCTTGGATTCAATAAATATACTAAAAAATATTTCGCAAAAATCAGCTGATTCTGAGGGGGTCAGGTGGGTTTCAAGATACAGTTGATTTTACATAGAATTTGCTTGTTCTGGTCGTATATTGGTGTTGTCTTGTTTGATGTATTTAACTGAATGTGAGCACATAGAATAATTATGTGTATCTCTGTATTCTCTGACGTGAAATCATTATTGTATGTAACAGTGTGGCAGTTCCACTGGCAGCTTTACATGTCAAAATCTTAACAGAAGTATTGCCGCATTTGACAGATGAGCTGGTGTTTTGGTCATAAACACAGTTTCCTCTTTCTGCCACTTAGAAGGAGGTGGTTTTTGGTTCATCGAACTTTGTTACAAAAGGCTATGTTTTTTCTTTTTATATGTTTTTGCAAACACAGTCTGGTGTTTCTGTAGATTCCCAGTGGTTTGCATCTTGTGCAAACCATTCAGAGGTGAATCCTCTGAGAGTATGGTCATGAAGTCCTCTTTCAACTGTTGACTCGGAAACACGTTTGCCTACATCCTGGATAACATTTTGGCTTGCTGTAAAGTCATAAACAGCGTTTTTTCTTTATTGTGCAAATAGTTTTTACCATCTGCTCCTCAGTCTGCCAGGTTTTGTCGTTTCCTGGTTTCCCTCTGCTTTCTTAGAGTGATCCAAACAGCTGATTTTGTCAAACGACTGTCTTTGACATGTCTCTGATAGTTTTCTGCTTTTTTAGCTTTATTATTATCTTCTTCACGTGCATGGTCATGTCCTTGCTGCAACTATTGCAGTTTAGACACTGTATGTTGGTCTGTATCTCCCACGCAGTCCTCTCTACTTAATTTAGATCTGAGACTTGGCTTTTTAATGCAGTCTAGAATATTTTATTTCAATTGAATGTGCTGCTGGACAGAGCCTGATGAACACAAATGTGTAACTGTCAAAATAATTACAATCTTTACTGTACTTCAAATTAGAACCGGCAATTGGGTCATTCAAGCTAAGGGAAGACTGTCACAGTTTGCTTACAGTATACACAGATGAGACCTTAGAGTGAGTGATTAGCTGCACCTGTAGTTACAAAACCCGACAAGCTTTATCGCCGTTATTGCCCACACCACTGTGTAAAGTTGCATTTTTATTGATGTTGATTGAGTGCAAAATCGAAAATTGCTAGAACACTATCTCAGATACAGTTGCAAATTTCAGGCTATTTTTTTTAATCATCATTACTGATCTTATCGACTTTATTGTCCCTTGAGGCGCAAATAATAACAGCGAGGGTTTTGTGTTTGTCTCTTCCCATCAGAGAAGATATGTATGCACAAGACTCCATTGAGCTCCTCACCACTTCAGGCATCCAGTTCAAGAAGCACGAGGACGAAGGCATTGAGACACTTTACTTTGCAGAGCTGCTGATGACTTCAGGAGTGGTGCTCTGCGATGGCGTCAAGTGGCTGTCTTTTCACAGGTATTCTGCTTTGACAATCAGAAGTTATTTTATATGCAGTCCGTTATGTGGGAAGTCTGGCAGCTGTACTGGAGGCGGCTATGCAGTAATATTTATCGTCAGTCGTAGCGTCTTTTACCCCGTTTAACTCTGACGTCAGTTAGTTAATAACCAAGCATTCATCAGAGACACACTGTTTTGATTTTGGAATCACGTAGTCCAGACTAACCTTTCCACTGCTAGCACTGGTGCTGCCAACTTTCTCTGTTGGTTGCACCACCACTTGATTTGGTCACCCTCTACTTCTATTTCGGTACTGCATGGCCACAACTATCTATCCAGCTTGCGTGCTAATTAATAATTAATAATAATAATATTTAATGCTAGTTTTGCATTAATGTAAAGCTTGTTAATTACTTCAGCCTTGATATTTGCAAATTATTTTAATCTGAAAATATGTTGTTTTAGCACCAGTCTTATTCCCCGAGGTTCTCTGATATATCGTTACTATAAACTATGCACATGCTAAACTTCTCGCTTGCTGAACATGTGTTCATCAATAGACATTACAATTTACCAGTGTTCCCTAAACACCTCACATGCAGGCTAAGGTAGAGCTTTGCCAGGCAGCTACAGTGTAGTAGCTCAGTCAGTTGTGGGACAAAAAATAGTTTAAAAACAGTGAAACAAGGAGTTCTCATGTCAGATTTGCCTAACTTATAGTAGTGATTTTATCTATATGGGCTGTTTTCTTTGAGCAGACTTTTACTACAAGGCTAGAAGTACTTCTATGATTGAAAGGCATTTTTAACATCAGTACTGCAGTCGGTCATGTTTGTTTAATTATGGGAAGCCAAAATCATAATCGCTCTTCATATTCTTAACGTTTTTCAGCCATAGCACTGCGTTAGTGATTTTGATTGAATGTAGTAGACTGCTTTTTCTTCTGCACTGACTGAGGCTGTCTTCCAATGTCCATACAACCCTGCTGTATAGTATGCCAGAAAAAGATTTAGTATGTCCTAATACATAGTATCTCTGATACACAATGTCAAAAACACCTGGATGTCCTTCTACATCTGGGTATTTTTGGATTTTGTAGTATGCAAGCCAGCATCACATAGGTCACAGAGTTGCACACAAGAATAAACAAGCTTGAGCCGCTGACAGTGCACGGACAGATGACAGCTCATTTCACACTACAGTGATGGTTAAAGTTTGAGTTGCATTATTATGATGAAGCAGTACGCCCCAGTTATATGTGTGCTGCAGGAAACAGTACATACTTTGTGAGAGTAGCTGTAGTTGGTTTCCTCATCACAATACTGTACATAATACATAGAATCTTAATCCAATCCTTTTATATAATCAGTGTTACAAGTGTTTTATGTCTGAAAGCATATTATCTTACATTATAAGTACTGTTATGGCTGCACATTAACACAGACAGACTTCTCTGTGTAAGCTTTTAAACATGATAGTGTGGAAAATGTTTTTATTCCATTTCTATCATGTTGTACCAAGACATAAGGTGTTGTGCAGAACTAGGATTACTTAGCAACAAACATGCTAAAACAGACACATCATAGAATTAAATTTGATATTGAATTTGTTCCCTTGTTTCAGTGTTTCGGTCTTTTGCCCAAAAATTTTCTACAATCTGCTGCTGAACATTTTTATTTTTGTATTCTCTTTTCTGCTGTGTCTCAGTGGCAAACTGAGGCTACAGATAACCAGGCTTTACATATTAAATAAAGCTTAAGGTTGTCACATCACTGTCATCTGTTCCAATAATTAGAACATACTTATACAAACAGGTTTGAATGTCATTTTTATTTATTTTCTTTGTATTTTCTTTGGATCTTTTTATCAAGTACATATTTTTTGATGTTGGATTCAGTGTTTATCTTACTGGATATTGTCTTTCTCATCTTTTTTCAGTTCATGTTATCCATTGATTAGCGGGATACTTGCTGTTAAATCGACTCTCAGCATCACATGATCTTTTTTGGCAGAGTGCAGTGACTTTATGTAGGTATTTGGCTTTCCATGTGTAGTAGACTTATAGTTCATGCTGAACATAATGGCAGACAGGTTCCAGGCAGTGAACACCAGCCAGTCTTTGGTTATCTTTGTGTCACGACTGGACGTGAGAAAATCTTTTAACGCCCACTGCTGCTGTGTGCTCTTTGAAAACACTGTGTGTTTCTGTGTTTGTGTTTTACAGTGGCTATGACTTTGGTTACCTGATCAAGATTCTGTCCAACGCTAACCTGCCTGAGGAGGAGGTGGACTTCTTTGAGATTCTACGCTTGTACTTCCCCGTCATTTACGATGTCAAGTACCTCATGAAGAGCTGCAAAAACCTGAAGGTACTTTGATAAATGTTACAGCAGGAAGCACAGAAGCTCTGCTGCTTTATCCGTTTAACACCTTGATCACTGTTGGGATCTGTTGTGAGGTTTTGCTTTGACTGCAAGCTTTGATCTCGAGTGACGGACGGTGTTTTGTTTTCAGGGCGGGCTGCAGGAAGTAGCTGAGCAGCTGGAGCTGGAGAGGATTGGACCACAGCATCAGGCCGGCTCGGACTCTTTACTCACAGGCATGGCTTTCTTTAAGATGAGAGAGGTGGGCACCCAGAGTTAGAGAAAGGACTTAGTAAAAGTAAGAGTCAAGTAAATGCCTTGATGGCAAACTTACTGGATCAGGAATGGTAACATATCCAAAATTTCACAAGTCTGAAGTGGATGTGTTGATTGATTTGTTCATTATTTTTAAGATAAGGTAAGATAAACCTCTTTTAATCCCAAAGTGGGTAAAGTTACCGTGTTATAGCAGCAAATGAGGTAGTTCAAATGTGTAGGGAACATAAGTAAAAAATAAAAATAAACAACAATTATGCATAAGCACTGATTCTTCCATGTGGGAACATTCAGATATTGCACAGAGCAAAAACAAGCTGACTTTTTCAAATGCAAGTTGAAATGTTATTTTGTCAGTCCACCTTTTTTAATTTACAACAACAAAGTCACATTGATGTTAATCACATTGATGTTAATGTGAGGCTTTAAAAAACTGCAACATCTGTGCCAATCAATTCATGGCATAACTTAGTACCACAAGGAGTTTGGAATCAACACACCAGTGACTTTATTTCACTTGATGATGGTGCCAGAAGCATAAATTTGTGAACACCTCCAGAAGCTAAAACTTTAAAAGTTGGAATGTTTAAAGATGGATTCTGCGATTCTGGAAAAAGATTGTTGACAGTTATCTTAATATAGTAATGAAGATAGTTGTTATGTGCCACATTAGCCATCCCTTTTGCTCCCCCTCCATCTCTGTTCCCCCTCTTTTTCCCCATCCTGACCACAAATGTCCATGACCTCAGACGTGCACAGGATACACTGGAATAGTCGCCCAAGCCCCATTTTGTTTTCCATTTACAGAGCCAAGGTCTGTGTACGAACACCATTTTTTGGGGTTTTTTAGCACACACACAGAACAGACAGCTAGCGGACCATGAAGAGATACTTACTGAATTTGACAAAAAATGTATCGGATTAGACTCAGATACTCCTCCTTTATTCATTTATCCTTCAGTTCTAATATGTTAGTCTAATATCTTACAATATGTCTGAAATGTCAGTTCTAATATCTTACATGCTTTGATCCTGCTTGTTTTGTTCAAAGATTTGTTTAAAGATATTTAGTTTACTGTCAGATATGACAAAGAAAAGTAGGAAATCTTCAAATTTGAGGACCGAGACCAGAAAGTATTTAGATGTTTTTTTTAAAAAAATGTATGAAAAATGACTGAAACAGTAAATCAAAATAGTTGCAGATTAATTTCAATTTATTTTACAGAAATAAAAAAAAACTGCAATCAACATGGACAACATTTTTTCCAAGTGTCCACAACAGTGACTCTACATACTAGATACTGTTGTGGACACTTGGAAAAAATGTTGTCCATGTTGATTGCAGTTTTTTTTTCTACATAATAGATACTTTACTACTTACATTTTGAATTTGGTTCCATACTTATCTCCTGTCTGCTCCGTGTAAACACAGCCTGCAGTTCAGCTTAAAAGTCCTTGAATTTTTTGGCACATTTTGTTGTCTGAGTCAGTAATGGCTGAAAAGTTGTGCCAAGGAGCGTTTTTTTTTTCCTTTTTAACGAAATCTGGTTAAAGGTTTTATTTTTGGCAAATTAGTAAGTAAGAAAGACATCCAGAATATAGTGATTTTGATGTAGAACCCCTTTTTTAAACTTAGATTTTAGGTAATTTTCTCAGCAGAGCTGCATGTCACACATGAATAGTTCAATGACCATTGGAAAGTTGAAAATCCAGTGACTATTTCTGGTTTAACAGTTTCTGGCTGTCACAAACGGGCACATTTCAGGGATTTTTTTTTTCTTTAATTAACATGCCTTTCAATCCTGTGGCTGGGTTTGGGGCTTAAAGATGACCTTATGATGCATTTCATGGTATATTAAATGAGAACGTGTTTTTTGTGACTCTCCCCACAGATGTTCTTCGAGGACCATATTGATGATGCAAAGTACTGTGGTCACTTGTATGGGCTCGGCTCAGGCTCCGCCTACGTCCAGAACGGAACAGGAAACGCTTACGAGGAGGAGGCTAACAAGCAGCAGTCGTGACGTCACTCTGAAACTCTCCCATCCTGCAGTTCACGTCCACAATCAGTGCGGCGCTGACGCCAAACTCCGACAACCGGATGACCGTAATAATGGAAGAACAAAAGGAAAAAAAACATACATATGCATCGTTTAGCAAGCTGTTTCTCATAGGCTCTGCTCACCTTAGATGACTGAATATGATGGTGAAAAAAATCCCAGCTGTCCTCACACGTGCCGCAGCAGCATGTGTGTGAGTTTAGTCTTTTATTCCTACGAGGCAGCAATAGACAGTGTGGTTGGTTTAGCTAAAACGTAACATGCTTGAGAAGATGGGATTTTAGTTTTCCTAAAAGTGTTCTTTAGAAATGTTTTGCACTTTAAAGCTCTAACCTGATTTTATATGGAAAGCTGAAAATGTTTCTGGTGTCTCTCTCCTCTTTGTTGCCTTCTCTACGTTCCCATTTTACATTGTGAACATGTAAAAGTCAACAGCTGCTCTCACCATGCTCAGCCTTAATATCAGCTGCATTCTTATCTTTTAAACTTTTAATTTATTGTGCTGGTCATCTGACACTAAGTAGTCGCCCCATTCAACACTAAGACCCCACACATGAGTGTGATCACGCCAGGATTTCCTGCCTGACAACGAGAAAGGGAGTGTGTGTGTCCGTGCACTTGGATCTTGAGGTTATTTTTCATTTGTTCCTATAAAGATAATGTTTATAATGACCTGAATACACTCCAGTCCCACTGTGAGAAGCCTTTATCAAACTGGTGCATTCTGCTTTTGGATGAGACGCTGAAGCATTATTTCCTGTTTTTCTGTCTGCATTTATGATGATGTTCAGTATAGTCTCATATAAAGATATTAGTATGTACCTAGATGCATACAAGTGGTTGTCATTGGAGGAATGCTGCTTGTTTGTGCATGTAAACACCGTCACTGACACGAGCACACATGAACAGATGCACCACCTCTTTACATCGACCACCCGAATTCACCACACCTCTCGAAAAATTAGAATTAAACTAAAAAGAATTTAACAGAAACGGCTCTCATTAGCTGTAGGACATTCTAAGGCTCCTCTAAGCTGAGAGTACATTTTCATTTTTAATTAGAATTAAAAGGTTTTGCGGCGTTTTAGTGTTGTAATAAAGGAAGAAGAAACTTTTACTCATCAGATAAAATAACATTGCTTTTTAACACGTTTCTATTGGAGTTCACTTGTAGTTCTGGTCTTTGAATGACACTTTTGTGCTATTTTTTTCCCCTTGTATTGCTTTTCCAGTTCACTCATGCTGCGTAGAACAGCCGCATGTACTAAAACATTTGAATAAATGCTGTGTTGTTGAATAGTATCCTGAACTTGCATAGGTTTGTGTTGAAGTGTAGGTCCGCCACTTATTCCTCTGCAACAGAAGCTAAATAAGAAAAACACTTTCTCTCTGCAGCACATCTTTCACACTGTAAAGGAGTAAAGGAAGAATATGCAATATAACAAGAGGATATTTTTTTAGGTTATTTTGTAAATAAAGGCTTGAAAGTTTTCTACCATAAAGTGCTCGTGACCATTACATCTTTTAATGACTCAAAACCACAGTAAAGAATCGAATGAGACTGAAGATGAGCTCATTTTATTCTTATAAGGCATCACAACTGTACAGTACATTTGCCTCACACATCCAGATCGTCTCGAGTCGTACAGACAAGAATAGAAAAATATAGATTGACACGACTGAAGCTTTTTGTTTTTCTTATTTTGAGACAGGCATACATTCACTGATGATGGTTTATAATCGTCTCCAGCCAAAGACAGAATCCTTTAGAAGGTGAAAGTACAAAGCGGCTGGAGAAGATGTTCTGTTTTTTTTTTTCTTTGCTCTGCAGTACAGCGATAGAAAAACAGCAGCATCTGCCTTCTGATGGTGAGCAGATCTGCAGCAGCATCACACGGAGGCTTGTTGGATTTTTGATTTTCTTTTTTTTTTTTTTTTTGCTGGCGGCCAGTGTGCCGGCCCTCCAGGGACAAACAGTCAGGAAGCTTTTTGGCCGGCAGTTTGACATGTACTTTCTTCAGGCTACCAGACAGCAGCTCATGTATTTGGCAGGGAAAAGGGGGGCGGCTGTCGCAACATAGAGCACCACCAACTTCAGTGTAACAGCAACATCCTCACTCATGCTATGAAGAGTCAGAAGAGCCCTTATTGAAATGTAATTACTAATGACTACATTTGTCTTTTTTGTTGGTGGTTTTTTTTTTTTTTGTTCCAAGCAAAAAAGGGATGTTGTGGTACAGTTTACTACAACAAAGTGACATCCTGAGATGAGAGCATGCATCATTTGACTCCACGAAAACCTGCCCTCCCCCTCCCCCTCCAAAGTAAAATTAGGAAACTCCACCGAAAACAAAAAATGGCAATAAAGGAATGTCTGTTACAGCACGTCAACACCACGACTAATCTATACTCAAACATTTGGCAAACTCATAACAGCATTTACTTGTGTGCTAAGCTATGAAAAACAAAGACGCTGGTAGGTCATTTTCTGACACATGAACTGCAACGCACAAACGCCGACTGATTTAAGGTCAAAACTCCTCCGTCGCTGCTCTGTGCTTGTTTATATACAAATAAATGAAGAAAGTGGATTTCTGGAATGCAACTGTTAATTTCTGTTCAGACATTCGGACGGCGGCAGATCATGTTGTTGCTGATAACTGATAATAACCTGTGTGTTTGTGTGTAATGTGAAACTTTCAGAAGCAGGGTGCACTATGGGAAATAACGAATACCGATGATGTCACCACCACGTCACGTTCCGATAGGCACAAACACAGAGGAGGGGGCAGCATAGACCTGCGGGGTCAAACACACGACAGATTATCAGTTTATTCTAAGCTTTATGATGTGGTTCGCTTCTGTTTGACTGTGAACTTACTGTTCTGGTTTGTTGTCAGCTGTAACTGCGGTTACGCCTCATTTTCTATGGTCATCCCTGGGTTGCTGGCACCTGAACACGCACACAGGAGGAAGCTTTGCATAAGTTATAAACTTTTTCATTGTGGTTTGTAAGCAGGAAGCTTTAGAGAAACCCATTATCAGGTCATTCCATGCCAACTCGCCCAACCCTCTCTAACGGAAAACATAAAAGCTTTGCGGAAGTAAATTTTATGGCAGAGCTGTTGCAGTGGCACATAAGTAGATTTCAGGGCAGATGTAGAAGATATGACTCTCTTAATATTTAGAAGACATGCATTTGCCCCGCTGATAAAAACAAGAAAGAAGCAGAAGAGCTATTCTTAGAAAAAAAACACTATTACATACTCATAAACACAACAATGCCTCAGACAGGGGCGGTTTTGAACATGAGCAGAACATTTTCCCGAAGCAGACACTCTATTAAAGTGTAGGTGTTTATAAATTGATTAAAACTAATTAATTTACCATTTACATGACTAGATGCCACATACATATTTAGAGGCAAGAGGTTCCTTCACCAAAGAAAAGACACAAAAGAAAAGAATGGAAGAGTAAAAATATGCCAGCTGTACATCTGTGTTTACTTAGCCAAGATATATCAAAAGACGATTTTATGGGGAAATAAATGTTAGAAAAAGCCTGAGAGTCTTTCTGCATTATATTCCATCATATTTTCGTGCCTATATTTTGTATTTTCTTTACATAGAAACAGATATTTCCACCATAAATTGCACCAAAAAAAATCCAAATTGGTGCATAAAAATTCACCCAAATGTCATATTTGATGCTCAGAATGACTTGGAGGTGGACATCTGCATCCTTGCCGGATGTGTTCCCCACAAATGTTAAAAGGAAACCTGCACCCGCGTGTACTGGATGGTATTTAATTTCACAGGTGTAAATAATAAAGGGACTGGTGAGTGTAGGTATCACACACAGACAGAAGACCTTCTACATATGAAACAGAACAACTGAATGTAGTAATACACATAACAATAACTATTTTTCAAATCATTAAATGATGAATAAGTGATACAACATATTTTGTTGTTTTTACACATGTGTATAGAATATTAACAATTTCCCATTAAAGAGTTTAAAGGATTTAAAAATGTGCTCCTGGGAAAAATATACAGTCAGAACTTGTTAAAAGAAGGTTTTTTAGCTGTGACGCTGTATTTAGCACTGATAAAACTATGTTTTTAATACTATTAATAATACATAAAATCAATTTTTTGTTGCAAGGAAATGAAAACTAGTGGAGATATTAACTTTTGAGAATTGATTTTGAGAATTAAAGAATCTTCATGCAAGTAAATTATGTATTGTTATTAATTTTTTCAGTGTGCAACATTCAGTAACAGCTGTTTCGTTGGCGATAATTCTCTGGGTTTTGTGGTTGTTTAGTACAAATTTCAACCAAATCAGGTGGAAAAAAAGATTCCCGAGGCTTAAACGGAATCAAAAAACAAGATAAAATTTGGCTCTGGAGGCCAAACTTCAAAAAATCATAACAAATAAAGTATTAGGAGGAGAACTTCAGGATTTTTGCAGTAGAATAGAAGTTTTCACATTAATTCTTTTAAAGAAAATGAAACTGGGAGCGTTTGGTGAGTTGATACAGAATGATCTTATAAGAAGAATAACTTTATCTTGCCCTTCTTGTCCTTGTCTGCTGCACCGTCACTCTCTGACCAGGAGGGGGCGCTGCTCAACAGGCGACTCTGACTCTCTCTCAGAGGTTTGGAGGGAAACTGACGACCTTCTGCTGCACTGAAATCACAGAACCAGAGATGTAAACAAGACTTCATGAACAATTTCCACTGAGGCTTCCTGTTAAGATAAAATACTTCTAAATCCTGTCACCTAAAATTAACCGCTGCAGAGAGGTTTTCCTGCATCATCGAACCTACAGTCGATAAACCACTAGAGGCTGGACTTGTACACTCTAAAAAGTAATTCAATGGAGCTATTCTGACCACTTAATTAAGTGCATGGTTGCAAGATAATGTAGATCCATCTGTAAAGCTTTAATGGGTCGCACAGACAGAATGATGTTGCACCATCTTGATAGTATTTGTATTTTAAACTCGGATTTCCGCATTTGTTGGTTTAAAACTAAATTCAAGTTGAGGTAACTTGCGGATTTTGGTTTGATGACTAACATTTACTTTACATGGGGTTCTGGATTTCAAGTCTCCTTTCCAATCTTATCATGTCTGCACAATTTTATACTGTTAGGATTGGTAATTAAAAATACCTTTCATTAGACTGGAAAACCTAACTCCTCTAACTCAGTGTAGTTTGCTGGTTGGACATAATTTTATTAGAAGTTGTCATAATTCAAAAAGACTGATGCAAACTGTTAGTGGCTCCCAAACCTCATTTTTTAGAGTGTAGTTGTGTAGACTTGTGTTTCTGTGCAGTACTTGGGTTTACATCTGTCATGGATGGATGCGTTCTTGTTCACTCACGCCTTGTTGGCAGAGTTGGAGCCAGTGGGCGACGACGGCTGTTCAGGGTCCAGATTCACCAGGCAGGTCGGGAACGAGCAGCCGTCACCTAAACTGAAGTGCCAGGACAAAATACAGACAGAAACGTCACATGTTTCATGTTGTGTATTTGAAAAAACTGGTGAATAAAGTTGATGTTAAAGGAAGCCTGTGTAGCTTTTGCAGAGCAGAGGTCACTGTAGCCACCAGTGGCAATTATGGGATAAGAGTAAACGCTGGAAAGTGTTATGGCAGCACACGTAAGGATGAGTCAACAAGTCAGCAGAAATAAAAAATTAGTTCACATTAACCACTGAAAGACCACGTGGCACACAACTCAAGCTGTAGCACCAACACATTTTAGATTTAACATTTCATTCATGTTGTGTTACTTCATTACATAGTCTGAATCATTTGTACCTCCAAACTGTCCAATCCAATCCAGCTTTATTTGTTAAGCACTTTTAAAACAACTACGGTCGACCAAAGTGCTGTACATAATAGATAAAAGACAGAATAAATAAAGGCTCAAAAAGAGTAATTAAAATTACTTATAAAAACACAAATAAAATAACAATAAAATTATAAGAAATTAACAGGCATAAAACATAACAGTCATAAAATAAAAACATAAAATAAATAAAAAATGAATAAATAACAATCAACGTCTCAAAGTGTTGAAGGCCAGGGAAAAGAGGTGGGTTTTAAGCAAGGATTTAAAAACGGACAGAGAAGAGGCCTGTCTGATGTGCAGAGGCAGAGCGTTCCACAGTTTTGGAGCTGCAGCTGCAAAGGCCCGGTCCCCTCTGAGCTTCCGCTTAGTTTTAGGTACACTCAGGAGCAGCTGATCAGCTGACCTGAGTGAGCGAGTTGGACAATAAAAGTGTAGGAGCTCAGAGAGGTAGGGCGGGGCAAGACCATTCAGAGATTTAAAAGCAAATAAAAGTATTTTAAAGTGGATCCTCGAATGAATGGGCAGCCAGTGGAGTGAGGCTAAAATGGGGGAAATCTGTCGCCTGTTTATACATTAAAAGCCATAGAATCATAAAATGGTTCTGTACAAATTAGTAATTTTGCAAATCTGGAGCTTCTGCATTAATTCACTGTAGTGAACTTGCTGGTTGCAGCAGCTAATGCTCTCCTGCCTCTTCAGGGACTTTCTCCGTCTTTTGAACTCTTTTGTCTCAAACTAAGCGGCAGCGCTCACTAATCCCCGAGCTGAATAGTGATTTCATTCACTCAAGACTGCTTTGACATCCTGAGTAAGATTACTGAAATATGACTAAACTGCTTCATTTGAACATTTCCTGATGAAAGTGTGTGTGCTTGCTGTGAGCACTGATGCAGAGCTCTAAAACATTTCGGTATTAGGTTTTAACACCACACTGCAAATAACTGTACATGGTATTATAATGAACTTGTGTGCAGTAGATCAGCGTGTAGTCACCCTTTGAATGATTTTAATGCTTTGCACTGTGTACAGATGATGTTTTAGGGTTAACATCTACAATATTCAAACCATTGACAGGTGGTAACATTGATTATCTTGTCACAATGCAATGTTCCACGCTGTGTCCTGGTATTCATGCGGATGTTGCTTCGACACCCACTTCAGCACTGTGGCAGACCAAACAGTCCCCAGTGCCAGCAGGTCCTGCTACTCTGCAAAAATGCCCAGGAACAGCTCAAGGAACATGACAGAGCCAGACTCTTCACATCCCAATCAAATCAAGCACCCACAAAGGCCCAATCCCTCAACCCACAGGACCCAAAGGATCCCAGTGGATTTCCCAATGATTCACAGTTGTTTTATCAGCAAAATATTAGGCAGGCGGTTTTAATGTTGTGGCTGGTCTGTGCATAGCGCATAATAACTCATGTTCAGCTATTTATGCCTTATCTGCTAGAGGTTCATGAAGGACTGGAGCCCGTCCCACCTGACAGGAAGGAGTCCACCTTGGGTAGATCCCCAGCTCAACTAAGGTCTCTAACTCTATCTAATAGGTGCAATTCCTAGAAAGATTGCAGTGTGATTTAGAAGGCTGTGCTTGATTAAAATGACTGCAGCTTGTGCTATTCACTGCATGAACACCAACCCCTTTAATTAGAGGACAACCTGTTCTCCCACCTGAGCTGCCACTAAAAGTGATCATGCCGTCATTACTCACCACGGATTATCACACAACAGTGAGCATTCTGAGGACTCTGTTTTTTTTTAGGAATTTATTTGAATTGACAGTGTAAAGAAGTGAGAAAGCCCCTCCCATTATGTTTGGACATATTTCACTCATATTTTATCCAAAAACACAGCAAGTACAGTATCATGCTATTTTTGTATATTTTGTATTGATTTTATGTTAAAATTCATCCATTAGCTAAAACCCCCTTTTCCTGTAGAGACTGGAGCCTATTCCAACCTACACAGGGTTGAACGGCAGGTTACACCCTGGACCAGATTATCACACTGCAAACACTGAGAGACAGACAAAGCTTTAACCAGAACCTTCTTTCTGGGATGTGGTTGCCATGTACCTGGAATGTGCAATCCCTAAAGAAATTGCAGTGTGATTGCTGAAATCGGCTGCTGTTACTTGCTTGCAGCTACTGTAGCTTGTGCGCTCCAGCATGTACAGCAGGAGAACTGCCAACACTGTTATTAGTGGAGTTGTAGTTTTAGCCATCCTGCACATCTACGGCACTGAATGATTCTAAATCTTTAATGTCAACAAGTTTTGAGTCGGTTGTATTTTTACTGATCATGCAAAGTCATGAAGTCTTTGACCTGATTGTACTTCAGTCAGGTTTTAACATTAGATATCATCATGGCTTACAAAAATGTCAAACAATCCTCTTGAGGATGGTATAAAGAATTTCTTTACTAGGGTGTTTAGTTATCTTTTATTTGATAAGTACCTTTAGACCTGTTTTCTTCTGAATTCCTTTGAGGGTCGACCTTACCTGGAGAAAATGGGAATAGGCCAGTATTTAACTTCATCCCCAAAGACCTGCCGGAAGTTCTTACTGAAGCCCAGACTGAAACCGTTCTTATCTGTGCCATGACGAAACACCGGAGCTCGCACAGCCTCTGAAAAAAGACAGACGTGGAGAGGAAGAGTCAGTCTGGCATGAAGATGAATAAATACAGCGCTCCCTCCTCTGTCCTTATATAAGCTGTTATCCAAACTGATAACAGGAGCTCATTCAGACAACAGATCACCGCAGGAGCCATTCCTGCAGAACTGTGGCATCAATGAAACAGCTCTGAATGAAAGTGTCTTTGTTGTGCAGTAAAAGCAGATCTCAGACTGTTTCACCAGGTGTGACTTCTCCCTGTGAACGACGTATCAGTGTCTGTTAGTAAGCTGCTTACTGCCCTGAGCCTTGTGTCTTTGCATTACACTGTAACATACTCCTGTGGATAATCCACTCTCCTCAACGCACACAGACAAAGTGTGCCACTGTGCACACATAATGAGAAACTGCTCCGTCTGATAGCGGCCCAGAGAGGCTCATCAAATCTGTGCGCTGATGAGGATGGTGACTGACTGGTGGGAAAAATGCAATGAAACATCCTTCATTATTAGTGCAAAGACGACATTGTGCAAACAGTGAGCAGACTGGAAGGAGATGCGCACAGAAGAGGAACTGCTTCAAACACACAAACATGCACATGCACACCTACCAAGAGTGGATCTGTTCTTGCAGACCAGCCAGCAGTGGTAGGTGAAGAGAGACGCCAGGCTGACGGAAAACATGGAGGCCGAGAAGAAGAGGAACAGGATGTGGAACTTTGCCTGAGTGTCTGGGAGGCCGTTCTGAGGGAAAAACAACACAGTAACACACCCAAACTGGCACAGAGTGGACACAAAAATGAGCTAAATCTCATCAGCAGGTGCCGTCTACTGGGTTCTCTGTAGGATTTATGGGACTCCAGCTAACTATTCTAAGGGAAACTCGGTAAATTGTTTCTATTTTAGCACCAATATCTAGCTGCTTGCTTCATACCAGGTATTCCCTCAGACGGAAATGTGCTCTACCTCCAGCCTTGTGAGAAAAATCAAATACCATATGTAAATATGTGAAACAGGAGTGTGATTAAGGATGTTTTGTGCACAACACAACAGATCAGAAGGAAAATGCATCATGTGATCAAAGATCCCTGTCATGTTGGATTAGTTGTACTTACTGTCCAAAATTTTATGAAGTACTGAAGATCTGTAGCAGTTATAAAAAGGCAGTAAAGTAGCGAATATGCCAAGAACAGCATGAAAAACTTGTAGTTGGAGAATCCCACGCAGTTATTCACCCTGCGAGAAGAATGGAAGGATGCAGGTCAAAGAACATGTTCAGACCTTTTCTAAATGCAAACATTTTTCTAAATTCTTTAATGCAGCTGAGCAGGCGGACAGTAAAATGTGGGGATGAGTTGGTGGGCTCATCTTTATATCAACCAAAGTCTTTTTTTTATTAAGATTTATTTGGACTTATTTACATTTAATGTGGGACGCACACTCTCTACCAGATGAGCTAACAGGGAACCTGAACAGTAGTAATGGTATTTATTTAAATCATATGCCATTCACTTGGTTTAAAAGTGTTTTTTTACTTTATTTTCATGTTGTTACAAAAAAATGATTGGAAAAGTAACCTTTAATTAACAACATTTTGGCCCAACACAGCCTGATATCACTTATTGACATGTAATTAACAAGTCATTTTGTGTGTTATCACAACACATATTTTGCTTTTCGTGTGTCATTTTATGTCTTTTAGTCTCCACTGATGAATGTTTTGCAGAGACAGAGCTGCACTGTGAAAGCAACTCAATTGTGAGTTCTTACATTGTTATTTATTTATCTGTTAATAATCTATTATTATTACTATTATGTAATGACTACTCATTTTCACAGAAACTAAATGCTCATATCTGTTTCGTAAGTTGTTTAGCAGTTTTTCCACAAAACCATATGGAAAATAATACGACACACATCTGCCTCATGTACATGCTGGATTCCAGTTTAAAGGGACTTCCTGTTGTATTCACATGTATAAAACATGTATTCTACTGAAGTTTTCCCAATTTTCCTTTTTGTTTGGGCCTATATAACAGTGAAACTATGCCAGAAAATCAACAGGCGGGTATTTTTAGTCAATCTGCATTACATTTTGGCTGAGGACATGTTCACACAATGCACATATTGGTGAGCACTGCAAGAGACGACTCCTGAACCCTTCATAATCTGATGGAATATTGCTTTATCACTGATTTCTCATATTTTTTCTCCCTGGTTTGATGTAGAGACAGAGACAGCAGACAAACTCTCCATGTTCACCAGAAATTACACTGACGAGAATCTGATTTGTTTTGTCTCGGAGCTGCCAAAATCAGTCTTCTGGCAGCTCCCAGTATCAAATGCTGAGCAGTAAACAGGCTGTTTGTGTGTCTGTATGACGCCTGTTTACATAACCCAGATATCTGGAGTGGAACTGGGGAGTGTGCTGCAATCTTAAATATGTTGGACTGCGACACTTGGATACTGTGGGGCTTTTAATAAAAAAGAAATGATGGAACTGCAAGGACTTAAGAACAGCATGTGAGTAGGCCTGTTTAATAAAAGAGAATCACTACATACCAGGGGCAGTGGTGATCCATCTTCAGGATGCATCTGTAACGCAGCAGGGTCAGACGTCAGTGTAATTGAATCTTACTCTGTCTGCCAGAATGCAATATATTGTGTGGTCTGTTCTCTATAGGTGCAGGAGCAGAGAGCCGTACTTATCACAGACTGAACAATGGTGACATCGATCAGGCTTCAGCAGCTGGCAGCGGTCACAGAAACGGATTGCTGAGGAGACACAACCGATTCAATCACACACAGCAGCAGCAGCCTCTCCTCACTCTTGACCACAGACTAACAAGGTGACAGCGTTTGAAATGAGCCCTGAGAGCTGCATGTCAGTCCAGTTGTTCTGCATCAGCAGCACCGTCTACTGTACCGTACCTCCAGAGTTGGTGCGAGTGTAGATGGGCAGATCCTTGGCTATCCTCCTCAGGATCTCCTGCTGAGACTCTCCTCGATCTTCACGCTCCAGCAGCTCCTTGTCAGAGTGGGCCAGGTGGAACTATGTAGGGCAGAACACGGAGGGAAAGTCAAACAACACCTGTGATTTATCAATAGCTCAATCTCTGATCAGTGCTGTTTAATCATATCTGTGAAACTGTCAAAACAGATTCAATTATTATGCCCGATAAGCTGCATGCTGAGTGAGAATCAGTAATGCAGGAATGTCTGTTGTTAAAATAGCAGCCAGTGAAGGGTGTCTCTGCTTCTTCCATTTGTTTTGGCTCTTTCTGCCCCAGCAGGCAAATCGGAGCAAAGCAGCACAGAGCTGCGATATTACTTTCAGTCGCTGAGGCGATTTATGATTGAACACTGGAAACAAATAACTGTGATGATAGCAAATGGAGCAGCACACATGAAATTTTATTACAATCTCCTGAAACCTCAAGTGATCCGGTGATCACACCTCATAAAGGAAAGCTCTCACATGAGCTGATTGTCGTCTCAGTGGGAGACTGAAATGCAAAGGTGGCTTTGGTGTAACTTCTCTAAGATGCATGCATGGGTCGGCCCTGCAGAGCTGAAGTGCTGTGGTCAGGATCAGAGGCGTTTAAAGAGCAGCTCCAGGCAGCAGCCGACTTCACTGCGTCACAGTCAGACACACTCACCTCCTTCAGGGGGTTCATAGGCCTGGTGAAGATGGTTTGCCAGTACGCCCACACAAACATGATGAAAATGACATGGTACGCCAGCAAGTATACGACTGCAAGCGAAAACAACAGTAAAGCACATCAGCGCTCAGTCACAGTTTGGAGTTTCACTGAATATCAATAATGCTGGTGTGATTCAAAGTCAGTTCTTTGCTTTTCTTTCTCTACAAATAATCATTGTATTAAAATCGGTGTTGAATAATAAGTTTAGTTTATGCACAATGAAAAAATGGGACTAAAAAAGAAATCCGACCAAATGCACAAGTTGGACACAGATGTTGTATTTTTTATTTTAATTTAATTATTTTTTACTGATTTTTCCACAGTTATGTTAAAGATTCAAATGTTTGTTATTTCATATTTTGAAGGTCATAACTGAGTATTTCCACCTTGAAACTGCAGCCTATTGATGGCAGCTTCTTTCTTTTTGTGTCATTATTTTCTTCAGAATCAGTCATTGGGTCTAACATGTATTGGTTATTTTTATTCAATATTAAAATTTGCTATTGCACAATGGTGACGGAGAGACAGAAACGTCATAGATCTGCACATGCTAAAGTAAGCGAATATGTAACTTAGATACACAGAGACTCGCTTTTAGGTGTTTATTCAGCAACTTGAATTAAAACTGCTGGATCTCTGCATTCGTTCTGGTTTATTGTGTGATTTAAATCTTCATTTTGAAAGACAAAGTTAGTATCTAGTTCATCTAGCAGTCTTTAAAAAAGCGATTTATTTTGCAAGCAGCCAGTTTATCATCAGTGGAGAAGATCAAATATCCATGAATTGAGCAATGCTTCTCTGACCACGACAATGAAGTGTACATAATCAATTTCAATTTATAATTTGCCTGACGAGGAAGCAATGTGCCTCCTCTTTATTTATAGAATAGACACGCTCACAGTGACAACGCTGAAACATCCTGAAGCTGCAGGTGTAATGTTTCCTACATTCACCTCAGTGTAGCTTGTTAGCTGCTAGTAATGGACTTGTTAATAGACTGATCGCTGTTTTCAGATAATCAGCTTTGGCCGATTACCAGACAAACGACAAACAGGAGCTACTCTGGGTACAGACTAGTTACTGGGCTGGACTAGCTACTGCAGCTAATGGGAGGTTTTCTATGATATGAGCAAAGATAAATGAGTAAACAGCAACCTGGGACAACTTTGACTAATTTTTTTAAATGCATATAGACATTATTTATAGCTGACACATTTTTAAATACGTGCACTGCCAACAGAGTGTAGATCTAATTAAGGAAACAGAGATTATGCAGATTTAAGTGTCTCATTTGTTATTGTTGTGCATTTTCTGTTTCCTCATTCCTCACCACCTGCTGAAAAACCCATATCAGTGGACCGCTAGTGTTAACATGCTAAAATGTGCTAATTAGTACTAAACACAGCTGAGACTGATGAGAATGTCATTAGTCTGGCAATTATTTGGTGATAAATCAAAGTATCGGATATGACATTTGACCTGCTGGCAGAGGAAAAGCAAGTAAAGTCAATAAGATCAATCCTCCGGGGAACATGAATGTCAGTACGAAATTAGCTGTGGAGATGTCAGAACAGCTTATCAGCACTGCCATCCCTAAAGAAATGGCTAGAAATGAAAGACAGTTGTGCTACATTGGTCTCTTTCGGCTCATCTCTGCCTTCCTTCACACACGGAGCTAAGCTAAAGACAAAATCTTACGCCACACTTCCAGCTGATTCGAGCAGATTATAGTGTGTTGATGGTTGCTGCCTCTGCACAGACTGGAAGCTGCTGAACCTCCTCCGACAGACACGGCTGAGCAGCTGAACACACTTATGATTCCTCTTGATGGTAAACAGCATTATAAAACACTTACCCTTCTCTCCCGTGTCTTCAATGGACTCTGGAAAAAATCAAAAATTAAAAAAGACACAGTCAGGCGCTGCGGGACACAAATATGTAGGTTAACAAGAGGAAAATGAAAGTGTTATTTTACTTGTTAAATCCTCCACCCGGGGACGACCCCTGTGGAGTGTTTGACTGTCAGTGTGTTTGACTGACAGCCAGTGTGTGAATTCAAATGAGCAAAACTGAGAAATGCTGACTCTGAAACCACTTCATCCCAGTGTCCACCAACACACCGGTCACAAACTCCATACGCAACACACTCCCTGTTGAATAGTTTCCCACGGAGGGGAAGCTGCAGGTCGACATCAGCATCCCCACACCTAATGAGCATCAACACACAGTGAAGTATCATTTACAATATTACTAAGTTTGTGCAATCTCAGTTTCAGAATCATGTTCAATATTTTAGTTTCATGTGCAGAATTTCACTTTCATGTACAATGTGTCAGTGCTATGTGCAGTATTTCATTCTTCAGGTGCAATATTTGAATTTCATGTGTAATAACTTATTGTCATTTGTAAATTTTCAATTTCAGGTGCATTTTTTTGAATACATGTCAGTATTTCACTTCCATTACAACATGTCAATTTAACATGCAATATTTCATTTTTCAGGTGCAATATTTCTGTCTAATGTGTAATATGTAATTATAATTTGCAATGTGTTCATTTTAGGTGTGATATTTTAATTACAAGTGCAGCATTTTGATTACACATTTCACTTGTGTGCATTATGTCAATGTAATGTGCATTATTTCATTATTCATCTTACAATTTAATGTGTAATCTTTCATTATCATTTCTGACATTTAAATTTCATCTGCAAGATTTCACTTTCGTGTATACCATGTCAATGTTGTGTGCAATATTTCATTTTTCAGTTGTAAAATTCAAATTGAATGTGCAATATTTCATTATCACGTGTAATATTTCAATTTCAGGTGCATTTTTAAATTACATGTGCGATATTTCACTTTCATTTATGTGGCAATGTAATGTACCTTATTTTATTTCTCAGGTGCAATATTTCAATTTAATGTGTAATACTTTATTATCATGTTTAATATTTCAGTTTCAGGCGCAGTATTTTAACTGCATGTTCAGTATTTCACTTTCATTTACAACGTGTCAATGTAATGTGCATAATTTCATTTTTTAGCTGCAACAATTCAATTTAATATCTGATCTTTCGTTATCATGTGTAACATTTAGATGTCATGTGTCATACGTCATTATAAAGTTTAATATTTTAATTTCAGGTGCAATATTTTAATTAAATGTGCAATATTTCACTTTCATGTGCAGTATTTCGTTGTCATTAGTGATGTTATTTATGACTTTCTTCTTTTCTATTCTATATAGCTTTATTTTAGCTAACTTATTATATTTTTGACAATGCATCCTCCTTATATCTTATTGCTTGACTTCTTGACACTGCATTTCCTAATATTATGTAATTTTGTTTTTTGACCAACATCTGGCAAAAGACTTTTTCCAGACGAATAAACCTTTATCTTATCTTATCTTATCTTATCTTATTCTAACTTACACAATGACATGAGGAGACCTGTTGGAGGAGTTTGTCACTGTTTTTATATTCGTCCTTGCATGTGAGCAATGATTAGCTGAACATACACGCTCATCCATCTTCAGCAATTAGCCTGTAGAGCAGCACACACACACACACACACACACACACACACACGCTCACACACACACATACACATACATGAGAAAAGGTGAGCCAAGGAGCTAAACCGAGGCATGCAGCCAAAAACTGTGTGCATGCTGCCTTGCCAGCATAAAAGCTCCAGAGTCTGTCACTGTGTGTGTGTGTGTGTGATTAAGGGCATGTGCAAGGATGTATATTAAAGTGTCTGTGAGCATTATAGTCAGTCCATCAACGCTAAACCCTTTTTCCTCTTTGCAGACATTTCTCACCACACTGAGGTATTTCTGACTCCAAGAACATCACCTGATTTCACATATTTACCATCTTGAAAAGAGGACCAACTGTTCAAAGGCAGATGTAAAAAAGGAAGTGGGTCAGCTGCAGATTGCTTGGGGTGAATTATGTAAGCCAGACAATGGGATTAACTGAGCTGACGAGCGAGAGGTATCAGCTGACGATACGTTCACACAACCCACTCTGTGTCTGTCTGGAAAGCACATGCTGGCCCTGAGCAGCTGCCGTCCTGCTGCTGTTTTCATCTGTCTGCTCCATGTGACTGTCACAATTTCACTGTTGTTCCACAGGATGCAAAAACAACAGCCCCGACCTGAGAGTCCTGAGAGTGTTTTTTTTTTTTTGCTTTTCTGTTATCCTGCAGTAATCAAAGATGGTTTAATATCTCATAGAGGGCAGCAGACAAGTGGTGGCCTGTAATTCTAGAAACGGTTCATTCAGGGACAGGCCTCTCTCTGATGAACCCAGTGAACCCAGCCTCCTGCAGCATCTCAGCAGCAAAGACAAACATAAAGGTGTAGATGAAGCCAGAGTGCATGTTCGGCCACATTTGGAGAAGGAGCAAACAGCCAGAGCATCAAACCGCTCCCGTCTTCCTGTGTTTGCCTCTGTTTGCTCTCATTAAAGCGTCTCCATTTCATCCCCCCTCTTTTTTTTTTTGATAGAGGAGATTTTCTTTCCTAGTGGTCTGACAAGCTGCCAAATGGAGCACAAGAGTAGGCTGCTGAGACTCCTCTGAGACATCCTAGAAACCATTACTCACTATCCAGGTCAACTCTGTGCTCACCGTTCACCGAGGAGGCTCACTGTCTGCAACCGTCCACCGGCGAAACAAGGATTCAGGCCGGAATCAACAGCCAGACTTCTGGGCAAAAGATAAAGCTGATGGTGCTTTTGGTGGAGGATACAAATTCAGGAAATGAAGCTGGGCGACTACATGAGCCTGAAGGTATTAGAGTAAGACTTTAAGACAGTGCAGATGGAGTGGCAGTGCTGGAATCAGGTGGTCTAATCCCCATTCTTACATCCTGTGATAATGCATGCACTTTATGATAAAGGCAGGCTGTGCAGTGCTTCTATTTCTGTCTGCAGGTTTTCATGCAAAAAAAAAAAACAAAAAAACAGAAACCACACACTTCTCTTTGACAATATGCTGACAATTGCATGGAGTGTTTTTGTCATGTGACTGTTCACACACTGCATAAACAACCAGCCAGTCTTCTGCATCCCAAATAGAAGGGAAAAAAAACCCCATCCTGCTCCACAAACTGCTGAAATGCTTCCCCACATCACAGAAAACACAAGAGGCATTTCCTCCTTTTCTCTCTCTCCTCCACACACACACACACATACATACACACGCACACCTCATGCTCGTAGTACCCACACACATGATTCTTACCTATGCAAAGCTGCAGAACATAGGCGTAGTATGACCAAGCCACTATGAGGGCGATGAACAGCACCGGGATCCAGTACAAAACTCTCTGACAGCCCCGCTTGATACTACGCGAGCCCGACGGTGCCATAGTCTAGGAGCGGATCATTTCCCGTGCGCATTCGTGTGCTGCTGCTCCTCTCCCCAGTGTGTGTGTGTGTATGTGTGTGTGTGTGTGTGTCTTCGTGTAGACTGTCACTGCATCGTAGCTCCGGCTCTGATCAGCCTAAATCGGCAGCTCAGACGCAACATCCTACCAGCCTCCCACCCGCCTCTGATGGTGCCACCGCCGCCTTCTGCTGCTGCTGCTGCTGCTGCACTCTGGTCGTCCTGCTCAGCCACTAGTTCAGACTACAACCAAATATCAGACAGCACACACACGCACGTGCACATGCACAGGCACTCAGATCTCAGAGTCAGCGCCGCTCCTCCTCCCCGCTGCCTCCCCACAGGTTGCCATGACGTCCGAGGGATGCTGCAAGCCTGGCACATTTTCCATCGGCGCGCAAAAGATGGGTTCAGTAAGTTCAGACACACACACACACACACACACACACACACACATTCTTAAGCTACAACTTAGGAGTTTGTACAATGGATTTTATGCAGTAATGCAAAAATACGTTGCAGGTGCAGACGCAGGTGGATTCTGCAAACCTTCACTTGCACTGGAAGGAAATTATATAACATAGAGGTACACAGAGGCAAGTGAGGGATAAGACCATTTTAAGCAATTTTAAATGCACAAAACACACTGGGCATGACACACACTTAAGAGTTGGTAAAATGCATGCTACAGCAAAAATGCAGAATATGTTGTATGTGCAAACCTACACTTGCAGGAGATGTTAAAGCATAAAGGTAGGTGGAGGTAGATGAGGTAGTTGTAAGAAATGTTAAGTTGCACAAAAATCAGTGGACATGACACATAACCTGACAAACTGACCAGTGGAACTAACCTCACAGTCTTGCTTAATTACACACATAAACACTTTTAAGAGACAACTACATTGCATGTTATAGCAGGACTGCAAAATATGTTCCAGGTGCAGAAGCAGGTAAATCTTGTAACATCTCCGCTTGCAGGAAATAATAGAGTAGATAGAGACAGGTGAGGGATGGGCTAGTTGTAGGAAATGTTAAATCTCACAAAAAACCAGCACACATAACCTGACAAACTGAGTAGTAGAAGTAATCCCACAGCTTTCCTTCATTGCACACAGACACACACTCTTGAGCTACAACTTAATAGTTAGTGCGATGCATTTTAATGCAGGACTGCAAAATATTTCACATGTGCAGAAGCAAGCGGGTTCTGCAAACCCCCACTTGCACTGGAAGAAAATTATAAAACACATAGGTACAATTCAGTTTACAACAGGACTTCAAAATATGTTGCAGGTACAGAAACAGGTGGATCTTGCAAACCTTCACTTGTACTGGAAGGAAATTTTAAAAATAGAGGCACACAGAGGCAAGTGAGGCATTAGACAGTTGTAAGAAATGTTCAAACGCACACATAAATGCGTATAGAAGTATGTGAGGTGGGCATGACACATAATTCACACCTGACAAACTAATCAGTGGAAATAACTCCACAGTCTTGCATAATTATGTGTCATGCCCACTGTTTTTTTGTGCATTTGAACATTTCTTACAACTGTCTTATCCCTCACTTACTTCTATGTTTTATCATTTCCTTCCTGTGCAAGTGAAAGTTTGCAACATCCACCTGTTTCTGCACCTGAAACATTTGTAGTCCTACTGTAAAATGCAGTGTACCACCTCTTAGGTTGTAGCTCAAGAATGAGGATGTGCAATTAGGCAAGACTGTTCCTCTGATAAGGTCGTCAGGTGTGAATTATATGTCACTGTTTTTGTGCATATCAACATGTCTTATTCCTCACCTACCTCTATACACCTCTGTGTTTTATCATTGCAAGGTCCACCTGCTACATATTTTGCAGTCTTGCACTAAATTGCATTGTACCAATCCCACCTGCCGCACAGTATGTTACCATCCTATTTCACTGACTATTTTCTGATTTGCGATTGAGGAGCTCTTCTAATTTCCCTGTTTGAATGTGAGAAAGATTGGATGTATGATTTACCTTCTGTTGCCAGCTAATGTGGGAGGGTGACAACACACTGACAATATGCAGCACAATATGCACATCTCAGTCTCAGAGGAGGCACAGATGAGCACTGAACTACAACAGCTTACGTGCTGTTTAGGGACAAAACAGTCACTGTGTCCGGATTCTGACATGGAATGAATATGCCTATAAAGAATCATATACAATCCACAGCTTATGTCCAGCATCACTGTCGTCATGGCCACTAAAACCATCCAAGAAGCCGGCAGGAAAAAAGACACTTTATCACATTAGAATGTAACAAACCAGCCCCTTTTTTAAAAAATGAAAGCCAACAGCTGATGAGAAGATAAAAAGACTTCCTGTATCTGTGTTACCTCTGGGGAGCTATAACTCGTGTCCTAATGGAAACAAATTAATCTCACGGCGGAGAGGATGCAGCGACGCCAGAGAGATGACCTGAGCTTTCAGTGTTTCAAGTGGCAAACATGATTTACATTTCTCTGACATGAATGGCACTACTCAGCCTGTGAACGCAGCTGAATAACATCTTCTGGTGTCTCTGAAGCTCTGGAGGTTTTTAAAGTCTGAGAAAATAGCTGTGATTATGTCATCAGGGTTATTTCAGGCGGAGGCTTCAAGGTTTTAACAGAAAGAGTCTCAAACTTGGCATATTGAGTTTGAAAGATGTAAGAAAAGATGTAGAATTACTGAGAGCTTTTTGAGCTTCAACCATAAAACTGCAAAGAAATAGTGGCATCTTTTGCTTCCGTTTGGAAAATTCTCTCTTTAATTTGTCCTTCTTAGGTCTCCATACTTTGTGCAATAGCAACTCCAAATAGCTAAAGCCTCCTTTTCAGAAGCTGCACTATGTGTGTTTAGATGATCTTGATTTTCTGTTCAAATGTAAAATGAATCTCCTCATCAAAACAGACTTCTGGTATGAAATAGAGGCTGAACCCATTCTTTCTTTTCCACTGTTCATGGGAAAACCATTGGCAAAGCACGGATAGGATGGGCAAGCCAGTATGGGCATTTGTTTTTTCTCCCCCTCACTCAATGATGACAACAGCCAAAATTCAGAAAGCTGTGTTGTAAAAATGTTGTGCAGCTGTAAGAAAGATTGTGTTAAGTCAGAAAACTCCAGTGTACCATCAGCTAGTAGAGAATATTGAAAGCTACTGCTGAAACAATTGGATAATAGGATTTCTCTAAACAACCTTGAGCAGATACATTTACAAGACTTATTCACAAATAGGTGGAGTAAAAAGAAATATATTTTGCTCTCAACCCGGTGGCAAGTTTGAAAAGCATGTTATCATTAAAAAACTGGTCAAATCACATATCAGAGCCAGAAAATGTAAAAAACAGAATTGTCAGATTTTCAAGTTGTCATTGGTCTAATTATGTCTGACATGCACTTCTACTGGCAAAAGGAACCAAATCTAAGCTTAAAATTGTGATATTTAATCAAAATTCATTTAAAAATTGGCCACAAGCACAACTATTTGGCTGAACTGGAGGCAGTGCTTCCACAGAGCAGCTAGCAGACAAGTACGGAAACAAATGAAAGCGGTTGAGAGGAAAATAAAACATACTTGACTGATGAAATAAATGCAGCATGGCTAAAAAATGGTACACAGATGAGCAAATTGTTGGAAGTTACATTCAACATGGTGAAACGTCTTTCTAGTATTTATGTGCAGAGTCGCGTGAAAAACTGCAGAAAGTTGAATATCCATAACACGTAGAGCCTCTACTTTTTTGTCCAGCACTGGCAACACCTGGAGACGTTTGGAAAAATGCTGCACAAGTTGATGACTTTTTTTAGTTTTTCTGAAAGAAACAACAAAAAAAAATCAAAGTATGTTTTCTCTTTTTGTGTTTTCTGTCATAACTGTCTCAATACATTTTTAGTTCTCCCTCCTTCAAGCCACGGTTGTGCTGTTTCCATACAGGTGCAGAACTTCATATTGCAGTGGAAAATGAGCCCACATTGAATAAAAATGTGAAAGAACACCCAGAAACTGCTTGAAGTTTACAGAGTGAAATAGTGGTTGAACAATGAAATGCACCTTTTCTTTGTATTTCACACGTCTGTTACTGAATCCTTGAAGGACCCGATTCATGTTACTTCACTAAGTGCAGGATTAGAGTGTGAGACTGCAAATTATTAGCCTGCTGAATGAATCATTTAAAGATAAAAAAAAAGTCCCTGATTGGAGTCTTGAACACCCACACAGCCCCGGGTTCCTGATGATTAATACTGTTAATGATTTGCCTTCAGGTTGAGATTAAAACAGCTAATTTATTCTACTGTGGTCCAGCCATCAGTCCACTCTATGTACAAAGAGAAGAAGGTAGCAGCGGTTTGTCAGGAGGACGGTGAGAGTGGGTTAGTTTGTTAGATGGCATGCGTAAAAAAGTTGATCACAGCAGCAATGAGGCAAGAAATTAGTAGTATTTGCTCGTGTGGGAGGAAGAGGAAGACCAAGAGCATAAAAAACACCAAGAATCCAAATGTTTGTTCTTATATTTATTGCACCAAATCATTAGAAATGCATCTTCACTCTAACGATTTAACAGTCGAGGCATGATTTAAAAGAATGAGGTAGACTAACTAATCTAACAGTCTTACAGAGAGTAGTCTGAAATGAAAACACATCGGCCTGGTTAATATTAAAGCATGTCGATATCCAAAGCATTCATTGCACCTAAAGCAAACATTACAACAACTGCCATCCAAAAGTTCAAGTTCTTCTTTCTGTTAAAGGTCATTTTAAAGTTTTGCTCCTGTTAAAGCCAATGATAATTTAAGCCGCGCGCCCCAAGAGTCAAACAAACATATGGCTTCGATATTTTGCATATTTATTTATATGGAGGTCATCCCTGCAGTGCCATAGCAGCGGTTCTCTTCACTCTGAGCCAAGAAATGATTAACACTGTTAGCTGCCTGTAGTTAAACAGTGAAAGAGTCAGAGACGGAGCGAGTGTGTTGAGGCCTGGAGGAATTTTGAGCTGCAGCGCTTTGGGAGGAAATAAGAAAGAAATAAGAGGAGGAGGAGGAGGAGGAGGAGGTGCTGTCCTGAGTCGATCTGTGCCGGAGGCTGCAGAACTGATAAAAGGACAAAGCATGCGAGCAATACATAAATAAGACAAGCTTAGATTTTTAGATAAATAAATAATAAAAAGCATTTCGACAAACTAATTAGTGCAATCTAGAGCCCTGTAACACGGAGTTAAGTGGATTTTCTGGTTCATTTTGGGTCATTGGCGTTTGTTTTCGACCACTTGCAACAGATTTCCATTAGCCTGACCACATCCTGTTTGTGCCATGTCCTGTTTATTTTTAAAAAGGTGCTGCAGCATGCATGAACCCCTCTGTCCCGGTGGAGAGCGCAGAGAAGACGAAGCTCGTCCAGCCGGTAAGACATGCACTGGAGCTGGAGTCTTCACCTGGTGACCAAGCACAGAGACAAAGTCACATTCAAAGTCAAATCTATATATGAAGCGCATTTAAAAGCAACATGAGTTTAACCAAAGTGCAATTAAACCATGAAACACTACAAAACATGGTAGCTAAGCAAAAAGATATGATTAAAAGACAATCAAACAAGAACCAGAACTTAAAAGTTGAGGTCAAAGTGTGTGGAGCTCGACTAGAATTGAAGAAGTTGGTCTTAAAAGCTTCTAAAGTGATCAGTTCTCACATTAAAAGGTAAACTTCCAGAGGAGATCTGGTTGACTTCAGTGCTCTGAGGTATGACGAAGCAGAAGTTCTAATAAATAAGGCCGCACCAGGCCATTTAAAACCATAACAACAAATCTTAAAATCAATCCTGAAATGGACAGGGAGGCCAGGACAGGATTTATTTGATCACATTTTCTTTTTCCTGTTAGACGATACGCAGCAGCATTTTGTACCAGATGACTCTTCTCTGGCCACAATCAAGCAATTGCAGTAGTCTAGCCTACTGGTAATAAAGGCATGAGTAACTTTTTCAAACTCCCTGGGAGAGAGATCGGCCTTCACCTTGACGAAAAGCCTCAGTTGAAAAAAGCTTGTTTTGACCACTGAGCTGATCTGTCTGTCAAATTTGAAAGAGCCGTCAAAGATCATGCTGAGCATCGAAATGCATGAAGCCAAAGGGACAAAAAGCAAATGAAAAATCTGTATCTGTGCTGCAGATTGAGACTGAGTTTGCACAGTTTTTTCTGTGGCTGAAATTAGACACTGAAAAATTAGAATACAGAGAAACAAAAACCACAGCGCAGCAGCAGCTTTGCAATTATGCAGAAAAAAATCGGAGTCCTCTGCAGAGGCCAAAGCTGTAGATATTTAGCGTACAAGTAAGATACTCTCACAAATATGTGTATGTTTCAATTATTTTCTTTTTTTAAAAACACAACAGGGAGTACTGCCTGAAAATAGGTTTGTAAGACGACTGCAAATGACAACAGTGTGGCAACTAATGCTGAAAACTCTGACATCTTGAGAAATGAGTTTATTCACTTGCTTGGAGTCTGATCAGAAGATACAGTCTCATGTTTGCATATTAAATACGAAGCTACAGGCAGCAGCTGGTTAGCTTAGCTTAAGATTAAAGCTAGGAGTGAAAATTATAACTGTGATGGCTTGCTTCTCTGTGTATTCCATTTCTATGTTGCATTAGGCGGTGGGATCAAACCATAAAGACAAACAGAGACACCTATGATGATATCCCTCGATGAATCCCCTCCTCAGTCTGAGTGAAGCTCTTGTCGTGCATCTTTCTTTGTTTTGTGCCATTCAACAGAACTAACATCACACCCATCCACACTGCATGTTATGACTGTCCACATCTCGTATTTTGGGGGATTTTCTTGTGTCGATTTTATGTTTTTTGCTCAAATCAGTCCATTAGCTTTACTCCCTTTTTCATGTAGTGGCTAGCATCTAGTCTAGCTGACATAGGACCAAAGGCAACAAACAATGAAAAACCAACAAGGTTCAGTCGGAACTGTCTTGCTTTGACCCAGAGGCCATGTAACTAGAATGTGCAATTCTTGGAGAAATTGCAGCGTGATTGCTGCTTTCAGTTGCTACAGCTTGAGCACTCCAACATGTACAGGAGAAGAAAATTGTTATTAGTGGGTAACTTGCTAGGAAACAGCCCAAAAATGTTCATGCCATCACTGTCAGCTTTATTTACGCTGACTGTAAAAAGACGGGCTTCAATCAGGTTTTAGCAGAGCTGTAAATCTACAGCCCCGAATGATCTTAAGCCTTACAGTTCTGACAGGTTCTGAGTTGGTTGTAATATTACTCATCATATCTTTGTTACACTGCAGAGTTGTGTATGTGGAAGCAGTGCCTGTAGCTTTTGACTTGACTGTACTTCAGTCTGGACTTTAGCATTAGAGGTGAGAAACACTCTACACATAAAGATCCAGCAGGACTGAACCCAGAATCGTTTAGCTGTGAAGCACATTTATACTGACCTACTGTTTTGCTTAAATAATTTAATTAATTACTAGCCTTCACTCTGCATTTGACTGGTATTCATGGCTAATGAGCCAGATCATGACACAGTAACCCTCACATGATGCACATAACCCACAATGAAACCACAACTTCTTTGTATATACAATTTAACATGTCACTTAATGTGCTTTAGAGATGTAGCCAGGGGAATTCAGTTGCCTTTGGACGGCACCCATCTAGCCTTTCCCACCTGCCTACTGTCCTAATGCTAAGATGAGCTAACAAGCTGCTGGCTGTAGTTTCATCTTCATTATGAAAATATGATAGTGGTCATCTTATCTTAACAGGAAAGCCAACAAGTATGTTTCCCCAACATAACTCACATGTATTTTACTGCTGATGTTACATTCATATCAAAAAATGTAAACGTTCTACCAAAATGAAAGATTACCTTTTAATTGTGCTTTCATCCTGATAACAATCTCATAGTAATGACGCAAAATCAAAGTTACTTGTACTTTGTTCTCTAATCCAGTACTCATGTATTGTGGGTGTCCCAGTAGTCAAGTTGTTGGGGTGTATACTCCACGTGTGCTGATGCAAATAGACTTTTTTCGTTAAACTGCAGCGCTGCTTGCAAAAGACTAAAGTCTACTCTCATCAGGGGAGATTAATAATCTCTCTCCTGAGAGGTGCATTTCCTTTGAAACATTTATACAGCTTCAAACTGCTGCTCGCTGCTCATGTATGCAGACCTAAGCTGGTATCTGGTGGCAGTTGTTCAGGCGTTAATATTACAGTGTAACTTAATGCTTCAGGCGAGGAGAGTGTGGGCCTCAAACACATCTCAAATGCTGCAGCATGCCCAAGCAACTCTACCAAGTCTACAGAAGCAATTAAAATACAATCTTAGACTTTTCAGCTTCATTTTTAAAAAACTGTATGTTTTCATTCTTATGCTAATAAGATCAGAAAATGCTGACAGTGTGACAAAAGACTTTTACCTATTTCCCTGAAAGCTCCTTCCTCATGCAGGACTTGAAAGAGACAAACTTCTCCTCCACTCTCATGCCCTGTGAATGTGTGAGAAAGAAAGAGAAAGATAAAGCAAATTTCCTTTTAGTAGAAGTTCATAGCGTCCCGCTAGATGGCAGTATAGTGTCACACAAATCTGAAACCACCAGAGATGTGTTTCAGTGACAGGAGTGTAATTTAGACATGATGATATGGAGGTATTTAAGTATACCACTGCCGAAAAGAAAAAAGACACATAATTAATCCTCACTCAGAGTCGTAATTAAACAGGACACATTATGTTTTGTTGCTAATAGCTGCTTTAGTAGGCCAAATTGAGTAAAAGTACCGTTTTGAAAATAAACACATGTTTCTGAGCTCAGCATCAGCCCACATTTGCCTGTTTGTCCTCCGTCCTCGCATCCAGAAGTCCATCTTCTTCACTGACAGGCTGCACATCAAAAAGCAGCTGACAGACAGATTTATGACGCTGACATCTTCCACATCCGTCACCAGCATCTCTGAGGCTGATGAGGGAGGAGGAGTCCGAGCATCTTTTCTGTCACCTTCAGTGTCATAAAATTGAATAAATGGCATTTAAAAGAGCCCTCACCCCTTCGCCGCGGTGCAGCCGGTCCTTCATGACGCCGATGAACTCTTTGTGGCTGAGTTTACCGTCGCGATCCTCGTCAAAGATCTTGAAGACGGTGTTGACCAGGTGGTGGGTCAGTTTGATGTTCGTGGCCACGTAGACCGCTCGAATAAACTCCTCTGAGAGGGGAAGAAAGATGGGTGGGCAGGTTGGAGAAGATAAATAAATCAACACCTCAAAGGATGTCATGGATTATTATTTACTCATTAGTGATATTAACATTAGTACTTTGACTAAGATTACATTATATTGATAAGATAAAATCAGAAAATCCCTTTTTTAGTGCAGCTGACTGGTGAATGTTACTTAATTTATGGCTACCTTTGAGATCAAGACGCTGTTCCTTTGTAAAGAACAATCTGAGGCCAATAGATCCGAAACTGTTACTTCTAAACCTTCCTGAAAACAGGACCTACTGCCAAACCAAGACAAATGCAAAGGTGCAGGGAGGACACAGAAGAGAAAACTGTTTTAGCTCAAACTGAGAGATACAGTAAAGCTCTTTTCAGACATGGGAGATGGAACATTGTTGCCTTCATGAATCTGTTTAAGCAAAGGCATTCTGATGTTTAGTATTGGTCATCATGTGATATAAGTTAATAGACCAAGGGATGAATAATGCAAAAAAAATGCAATAACAGCATATGAAGATATCAATTTCTATATTGCCATATTACATATTATTCTGACTTTTCCAATGCTGCATTAGTACTTATACTTCTGTTGCTTTAAGTACAGTACTTTTGTACTGTACACAAATTTAAATGCATGACTGCTCCTTACTACTTATGTAGCTGAGGATTTCTACACTGTGGTTTGGGTTCTTTCTACTTTAGTGCACAATCTGAGTGTCTGAGCCCTGACCTCAGCCTCATCCAACACCTTTAGGTTAACCGACAACTCTGACTACGAGCCAGGCCTTGTCACCCAGCATCTCTGGCTAACCTCGCTAATGCTCTTGTGCCTGAATGAGAGTAAATCCCTACAGGCAGGTATCCAGCACCTTATGGAAAACCTCCCTGCAGGAGTGGAAGCTGCTACACAACTTCTAACCTGTTACATTCACATGTGGGTTCAGTGTTTATGTGTCTACATAATGGTTTTCTTGTAGACAGATGACTACAAAGAATTTGCAATTAGAATGAAAATGTAATCAGGTAAATTAAAGATTTGTTCTTAGACAGTGGTGGAAGAAGTACTGAGATGCTTTCACTGTTTTTCACAGATGTTTTATTTCTTTTGCTGTTTTATCAAATGTTTAGTGTATTTTAATGCTTTGTAAGGCACTTTGTAACTCCTGTTTTTAAAGATTCTATAAAAACAAACCTTGTTATTATGTTTATGATTGTTATTGCTTAAGTAAAAGTACCTAAACAGATATGTAAATATATTTCATTGCATTATATTTAGGTCCTGCATTAATAATTCTACTTAAGTTAAAACCATAAGACAAAATAAGCCAGAATATTACAGTACAAGTAGTGGTTTGGCCTCTTTAACAGATATATTGTTAGATAATAATAGTGAAGCATCAGTGTGTCAGGAGCATGTTATTGTTGAAGTAGGTTTGAAATACTTTACATGCAGTTTTACACAGAAAATAAATCATGCTCCAAACATGACTAATAGGAGTAGAAAGAAAAAAAGCAAGATACACAAATCGGTTTTCAGTTTTTGAAATTTTTTTCTCTAATCTTTGATTTCTGACAAGATATTTAAACATCTATTGAAATTAAACTGTGTGAGAAGCTTAGAGGAGAAAAATCACTCATTGATGGAGCTGTTAACAGCTCGTTGACATTTCAAATGACTACGAGCTGTAAGAAGCCAAAAATGATGGAAACTGGTTTCATTTTTAACAAAGAGTTGTATTTTAAAAGCTCGTTATATGATCCAGTGTGTAAAATCTTCATCTTAAAAGTAGCTAAAGATAAATGTAGTGGAGTGGAAGTATAAAGTAGCATAAAATGGTACAATACTTGAGTAAATGTAATTAAATACATTGGAGTAGAAATTAAATGTTCATGTTTTTATTCATCCACTACAGTATGTGTGCACCTTGGCTCTGTGCAAACAATAAGAACACTGAACATTTGGTGCAATACAAAGTACAATAAATGTGTCTTTTGTCAAACTGAAACTAAAGCCATTATAAATAAATTATAAAATAGTCAGTCCAGTCAGTCATCTCTGCAGAACACTGTGTTTTTCTACCAGAGCAATGAGAAAACAAACCTAAAAAGTAACCAAACTAACCTATGCACTAACTCCTTGGTTAAGTTTTCGTACAGTTTGCATGTGACTCCAAACTGTGAGACGTTACCTTGACCAATGGAGCGGTTGGCGAAGTTGTACATTTGCATGGCGATGGTAAAATCTTCCAGGTTGTTCAGGAACTGGAAGAAGGACCTGAACTCTTCGAAGGTGATTCCCTGCAAGAGCAGAAACAGCAATAAAACTTTAATTTATTGAATATCATATTATAAAGTCGACACTGCAGCAGAGAATAGTGTTAAAACTTCACACAATGCATAATCTGCTGGCTTTCATCTTGAAGGGATCCTTGAGTGTGTGTGGGAGCTCAGATAGATAACACACCCAAACACACAGAGTATACATTGCTGGATTTTCCCTGTGCCGTATGGACACGCCGAGCTGTCAGCAGCGGGGGGAGGATTGGAGCTTTTGGGAAGAGGTCAGGCCTTTTGCAGACTTTTCTAAGGCAGATTAACCTGATACTTGAATAAACAAAAACAAAAGTGATGAATCCCCAAAACATCTCAGGCTTCGCTGATGACTCAAACACTGAGCCCATTGATGTCCACTCAACCATCCCGCGGCTACTAGCTGCTTCTCTCGCTGGAGGCCTCGGGCCAAACAGACACCACACACAGCCTTAACAAATGGAGTAATGACTAATCTGTGACGCTTTGCTGTTTTAACAATGCGAGGGCCATAAAATATCTCTTAGCGTAATGACGAGGCCCACTTGATTATCAATGGAGATCTTGCAACAGGCTACTCGAGGCGGCTGAGGAGCTGCTGGCACCTTTTCATGCGGGTCAGCGTGCCAAGAGGAAAAACAAATTAAAGCTGAAATGAGGCTGCTTCACTCAGCAGCTAATTCACAGCCAGACACAGAGGAGGAAAATGCTCTTATACTCACATTATGCTAAATTATTTCAGACTAACAGCCACATGAGGATGTAACCTTTGTGTTGCCAATGTGTTTCTTCAGAATGTCGAATACCTCTGAGAGCCCCCTCAGACAAAGTACTGCAGTTCAGGTAAACTGTGCACTTCTGTCTTTTTTAGTTGCTTTGGTTGTTTTTGGTTTTATTTGTTTTGTGGTATTTCAACAAAGTTCAAAATTTTGGATCATACACTTCACTTTTATTCTTAGGTAGAGAAGATTGATGTCGCTGTCATGCCTGCAGGCAGTTAGCGTAGCTTAGCATAAAGACTGGCTAAACGGGTACAAACAGTTATTCATCTCCAAAGTTTAAAAAAAGTTTTAAAAAATTAAGTAAGACCTTTAACTAGTATGTGAAATATACCATAATATTTGCAGGAGCTCACCTGATTTGGACCAGCCTATCATTCCCGTACATATGCACTCAGTAGATGCATTATCATCCATTGTGAGCATTGTTAAACAGAAACTTAAACTGATGGCGACCTTTTTGACCTTTTTGTGGTTGTGTGAATAAATGGATAATATGGAGCTTTGTGACATGTGTTAAACATAGCGACAGAATCTCTTTAACCCAAACCACAATCCTTTTCTAAACTCAACGAAGTAGTTTTGGTGCCTAAAAAGTCAAAATGAGAGTCAAAATGAGAGTTAAGTCATGCAATTAAACTGATGCTACATTTACTAGCACTTGAATTAGTTTTGATATATTATTTTACCTAATTGCAGCTAATATTTGTGGCAGAAGACACATATTTGTGTCTGTGGTTGCTCTCCAGAGTTAATTACTTTTGATTTTTCTGGTAAATCCAAAATTTGTGAGGAAGCTGCCTTGTTTTTTTCATATCTGTATTCTGACAACAAAACAGAAATGAGAGCAAATTCAGTGTGCAGACTGAGTAGGAGAGTTTGATCTCCTTTTGTTTTTTGTTTCATCTTCAAGTTAAAGTGAGAAAAGGTGGCAAAAATAGCTGAGCTGAGAGTTTGATGTCTTTATTAAAGAGAATCAGTGATTTATCACCCTCCAGCATACATTAATAAAAACCTAATTTTACGCAGGATCCATGATTGTCAATATTTTAGAGACTCCATAAAACTTCACAAATCATGTTTTCAAGGAAGCTCATGTCTTATTAGGCACCATCTGCCACCATTAGTCAGTGAGTGTTTGTGTGAGTTGGTGAATGAGAAACACATAGTAAAGGGCTTTGGAACTTAAGGTTTAAAAAGCACTTTATAAGTGTGGACCATTTATTCGAAGAAGCCAAGCCCCTTTGCTCCACTGTAGATTGCACCCTGCCTTTCATGCACAATAACACTTCATGTTTAGTTTGTACAAAAACCAAAATGTAAAAACGACATTATGTGACTTTACAAGGAACTATGTGCTAGAACGATTTCCTGACCGAGCAAAGTAAAGTTGTGGTATCATTGTGACTGTACGGCTGGAGACCCTGCACTGGTTTGTCAGCTAACAACACGTAACTCCATGAAAACTCCAAACTGTAATGCAATGCACAAAGTTGCTGAACTGCACTTTGTTGTGTGCAGCGGCAAACAGGTTGAAGAAGTTGTTGCTTTCTGTCACGTTCATATTTAGAGTACGTTCTGGAAAGAAAGCAAAGAAGAATATTTTCCAAAGTGTTGAACTACTTCTTTAAAAATCTTTTGAGAGGAAGCATGTATTCAAATACACTAAAATACAGATGAAGTGTATTTCCTAAAATTGTTCAATAAGTGTTCAGGAAAGAATGATGGATGTGATGGCTAAAGGCATGAAGAAAGAACTCTGGGGTGAAGTTGTATGACAGGGGTGGACAAAATACCCTGAACACCAATACAATAATGTCCCATTTACAAGTCTGGGTGGGTACTTCAAAAAGTGCTTGGCCTCCCAAAAAAGCATCACAGGAGAAGCATTGTTCTTGCATTATTACTTAGTCCACTGATGTTAAAGCTTCACTGTCCCTTCGAGGAAGAGGGTCACATCTTGAGCCTCCAGATTCACCTCAGCAGCATGCACGACCTTTTCATCACTCTGAAAACTCTGAAGCTCTGTTTTTCATTCTCTTTTTGATTTTTCTGTGAAATTCTGTGAATTTGAGTTTTTGTGGACAATGATATAAAGCTTTAAAGTATACAGTTATACCCCAAGATGGGAGTTACGCCCCCTGTTTTCGGGTGAGACCAAGAATTTTTTGAATAACCCTAGTACAACCTTTGTAAACCATATAAATCCTGAGGAGAAACAGTCATTAATCTAGTTTTTGATGCTGTATTGGATTACATGATATAGTAAGGTATGTTACTGTTGTTCTGTCCACCCCTTGTACTTTGAGATTCAGAATGGCAGCTGTCAGAGGTAGCCACATCTGACAATAAAGTGAATCTGAAGGAGAAAACACACCTTTTCATCGGGTATGCTGTGACGCACGTTCTCCAAATACCCGCCGACGTCGTCCACGTTGGTGTAGCGAAGGAGGATCCGAGCGAAGTCCTCCTCGCTGATGGTGGGCATGCCTTTGGAGTAGGAGAGGAACTCTATCTCAAGCACCTCTGTCTGCAGGTTGTCCATGAACCTGGAAGAGTGAGACAGACGGCAGCTGCTGACAGGAAACGCCACCACCACAAGTTTGCCTGCACAAAGGAAACACTTAACACAGTCGCTAACAAAAGCATTGAAGGTTTATCTGCTGGAGGTTCAGTGTGGTATGAAAGTGATTTATGGGCCCTGTACAGCGTGAGATAATCATTTTCATGGGTACCATTAATCACAGAGGAGACAGAAGGTTTTTTAACTCACTTGTAAAAATCTTCAAACTTCAACTCAGCTTTGCCTTTTTTCCCAAAGAAATGCACCAACAGTGTTGTCTCCGTTTTTTCATCCACATTCTATGAGAGGAAACAAAAGTTTACTGCTCTACAGAGCTTCAAATATCCACCTCAGAACATAAATGCAACAAAAACAACACCGATTAACGTGAGATTTAAACCAAACTTTGCCTAAGTTCGGACAAAATCTCAAATCCATCAGTCGGGATCAGCTCTTCCACCACATACAAGACTCTCATGGTAACAAGGAACACATAGCAGAGACATTCATTTAACCATGCTGAAGGTTGTACATAAAGATGTTAGTTAATACTAGGGCTGTAGTCTCCAGGTTGACATTAGTGCTACTTTCAAAAGAAGAAAAGCACTACATGAACACACTTCAAGGATTAATCCATTAATTTTGGAAAAGGCTACCTCTGAACACCCCCACGTCTTCCCCACTTTGAACTCACCAAAACTAATTGAGGCTAGTAGATCTGACTTATTTTATGTTCACTGAATGTTTACTCAAAGTTACCTCCAAACTAATTTACAGTATATCAAAGAAGTTGTCACCTTTTGTTCAAAGACAGGGCCTAAAAGTCCAGAATCACAGCTCATCAGCCAACATGGTATATAATCTAAATTTGTCTGTGCTATATGTCTCTTCTAGTTCTTGTGCTGAGATAACCGGTTGTTGTAGTTATATTTTTTAGAAATCAAATGAAAATTTGCACTCTTTTGGTCTCCCTAAAAACTCTATAAAATCTGTAAAATGTCTTTGAAAGATGGATTTGGGTCTGGGTCTGAAAAGTGAAGCTGATGCAGAAGCATCCTAAACCTGCATTCTTTCTAACAGCCAGCAGGGGGCGACTCCTTTGGTTGCAAAAAGAAGTCTAATTGTATAGAAGTCTGTGAGAAAATGACACCACTTTTCACTTGATTTATTAAATCTGTAAACCTTTTCCTAAAAAGTTTATGATCTTAATCATGACTTTCAAGTTTCCTTGCCTAAAAGATGAGTGTAAACTGTCACAGTTTGTGTATCACAGCTCAACAACCAACATGATATCTCATCTAAAAGGGAGGCATACTTGTCTATGTTTTATTCCTCAGTAATTCTTGTACTGGGATCACCAGCTGATATAGTTCTATTTTCAGAAATCACATGAACATTGGCAGGTGCATGTGAGTCTGTTGTTACCACTGAAGTATAAATTAATAAGGTTAAGATGATATAATATGCTGCAAATGTTCTTCATTTAGGCTAATAAGGAGAGCAGGCAGAGTGACGAATCACAGATTTTTTGCCCCCCCACAACACTGGTTGAAGAGTAGGTATGACTTCCAAGATTTTCTCTGGTTGACTACAGCCCATGTTAATACCCAGATACTGATACTGACTCGGAGTTAAAGGTTCATTCTGGCCTAAAACCAAACGATGAGCCAACATTTCTCATGTCTGCATGATACAAACACGTGCCATGCAAAAGAATCATCAAACATGCTACACTTCCTGCTGCAGATGTCAGAAGAAACATCTTTTAGTATTCCCTCTCACTCGACAAGATAGATCCATAAATCAAGAACATGTTCCACTGAATTTCTTGGAGAAACATAACAGTAAGAACGCTCTGATGGCACAGTGGTGTTTTACTTTATGATTATTTCATGTAGAAATATCTTAAAGAGTGCCTGGCTACCTCGGTGAGATCAGAAAACAGAGCTTGACTTGTGCCACGTCTGAGAACATCCCACATGCCTCGTGCCTCCACATGCTGACCGTCTTTTTTAAGAACCTGTGGTAGCAGTCGAAGCACAGCTGTTAGAAGACAAAATACATCTGGTACACGTTACCGAGATTAGGGGGAGGAAGGCGGGTAAACAAACTTGGAAACAGACAAAGGACGGGAGAGTCGGAGAATCAGACGAGACAGAAAGACGTACGGGTGGACAGAAGGACGAACACATGCAGAAACAGAGCGGGACTGACACCGCTGTATAAACTGACACAAGCCTGATCTGCAGGCATGCATACAGTCATATTTACAAGGCAAGTATGTCATGCAATATCTGCAGGAGGCTTCATGCCAGGCCAACCGTGTAACCGAACCAATACATGTGCAAAGTAAAAGCAGGTTATCAAACAGCTGCCATTTACAGTGCTGTTGAGAAAAAAAGCTGTTTGAGAGCAACTCTGTGCTATTTTTCTCAATGAGGTCACGGATTAACCGATCATTATTATTATTACAGTTTACACTACTCCCTTCGGTCTCACAGCTGCTGTGTAACTACTATAACTACACTGAAACACAACCGTCGTAAACAGTTTGCTTGTAATTGGTGTCATGTGCAATAAAAAGATCACAGGAAATCTGCCTCCCAAGCAGCGAAGGAAAACTGTGATTTTAACTCCCACTTATAAACAAACCACGTCGGTGCCTCTTACTCCCATTGTGAGTTTTTTCAAAAACCTATCATTTCTCCAGCCTCAGCTCTCGACATCACCTCATTCAAAACAACATTAGCACACAACTGAGCAGAAACAGCCAGCTGCTGCCGACACGTGTTTCCAAGTACGGCTCGCTTCATTTCATAATATTTATTTATCTTATTTGGTTTTTGGATTTTTTTTCTCATCTCTCAACCCTGAGGGGGGAAACATGAGACAGCTGGTAAAACAGCTCTTCCTCCGCTTCTCATCACTTTTTTTTTTTAAACCAAAGATTTACGGCACGATCCCGCAGCTAATTACGGAACAACTCTTTAATGTGCCGCGCTTTTCCCATCTCATCCCATGAAAAGATCCTGATACACTTGTAATTAGAAAATGCTGAGGGGAAAGCCCAACCACAGCACTGAAGACATGCCTGTTGTTGAAAAGGTCTGACTTTTGAACTTTTTTTGCCGCAAAGATACCTTCAGTAAAGCAGGAGGAATCAAAACACACAGAAAAAAAGACACACCTAAAGGTAAAGTCTTCAAACAGGACTCTGAAAAGAGCCTGTGTTAGCTGTAGGCTCTTCTCACTGTGTGCTGAGTGGTTTTCACAGTGCTGCCTCTCCTGTCTGACTGGCATCTTCATGGTCAAACCCATCTCAAAAGGTAACCTGAGCCCAAATACCACTCCTCAAGAAACTGTAAAAATAAAACATGTGGGTCTGGGCAGAAACGTTGTCAGTCTTCAGGTAAGAGCTTTTTGAAGTGGACTCTCTTGCCCAACGCTGACAAAAGACGAGTACATAAATCATCTGCGCTGCTCTACCGCACACCCAGGCACAGACAGCATGTGAGATAATGCTCGGGTGCAGGGTGATGTATTTCAATTTCAGTGAATGTGAATGAGGTTATCTGGTGTTAACGGAGACAAATACGGGTGGTGTCAGCCCTTGAGATACATGTGTGTTTTCTGTGCTAACTCGACTCAGGAGAACCACATTCCAAAAGTACATGCAACAAGCAGAACTGCTCATTTTTACTTCAGGGAAAAAGAACAATACGTACGTTGTGTGGCTGGGATGTGCGATGACCGTAAAGCTGCAGGCTCTGAAATGCAAAAGATAGAAGACTCTTTTATAATGCACAAAAACAGTTGACATGACAGGACTTTACCAGTGATCCAAGCTTAAAGCACGCAGCATCTCCATCTTGTCCTCCTGCAAAGCATCATTATATTTCCAAATCTAGAGTACCCATTCTAATGATCTTTTTGATAGTCATGCGGGTGTAAGATTAATTCAAGACTGTCCAGAGATGCTAACGTTTGTCCTGGCAGAATAAGCTCCTCCATGTTGTGTTTGTGCGATAAGACCTCAAAGAGTCGCTCTTATCGCTCCATTCAGCTCTGCCTGTTTACATCCACCTGCATGCGGCATAAGGCAACGCTAAAGAGATGAAAGCCTCAGGCATGTTTTACCCTGCATGACCACATTCACCTCTGTGCAGCCGCTGTTCTCTCCACGATCACTGCGAGTGTTGCGAGCACAAACCTACAATGTTTAATCCAGCTTCAAATATGAGATTCAGACTCACATCTTAAAACTGCATTTACTTTTTATAGCTAACAATAGAAGGAGATCTGACAAGTTGTGAAATTCCTATTTGCATATCAAGCAAGAATTTCATGTTTCTGTCAAACTGGTGATGAATGTAAGTCAAGCATTTTCTCTCCTTTCAACTCTAGTTTTGGTCTCCACCTCCTACTGAGGAAAATATGTGGTTCTTTAGCTGCTAATGCTCCAATATGTTCATTATCTAGTTGCTAACTTTTGTCCTGAGCAAGTATTATACACTGTCACAGCTTTGTATCTGGAAACAGAATCAAAACAAGAAAAAAAAATAGTTAAACTAAAATGCTCTGGTGTCAGTATTTGTGGGTTCACAACAATGAACAATTAGTGTAGTTTTATACAAACATTAGCTGATTCTTTGCCTTTTAGGGGCAGCAAAGCAACCTGAAAACCCGACTTTTGCAGCATGTTACCACCTCGCTTCAAGTTGTTGCGCGCCAGTAAACAGCTAACATTCAGTAAACATAAAATGTTGGTGAATGTAAGTCAAATAGTCTGTGTTTTCCAATGTTTAGGTCTTTCTAAACTCTCCCTAAAAATCCATAGACTGTACATAAAAGAAGAAGGTGGGTCTTGTTCTAAAAAAGTGAAGCCAATTGTTAAGTGTCTTAATGCTGCATCCGTTGTAACATCCAGCAGGGGGCGACTAATCTGGTTGCAAAAAGAAGTCACATTGTATAGAATGCTGACAAAAAACCTTACTTCTTACTTGATTTATTAACTCAGTAAGCATCTACCTAATGAGTTTATGGTCTCAATCACTAGTCTCCTTCAATACAGCAGGATGCTGATAAATGACGTTTATAAATTATGGTCTCATTTGGAATAAAACTGATTACATGGCAAAGCATGTTTCAGAGCGGGGCTACCTTGTGATTGACTCTGTCAGATCCACCACTTGTCACATTCAATTTCAAAAAACCAGACAAATTCCAAACTCGAGGCTTCACAGTGGTAGTCCGCAAACTAATAAAAGATGTCGCAGAGGCTACATCCATCTTTAATATACAGTTTATGGAGAAATATGGTTTTTACAGTATATTTAGCAGAGCTTTTTTTCCTGCAAAGGCAAGTGACAGAACCAGAAAACCAGATCTGAGCTAAAAGATGCATTTAAAAGTCATACTTGCTGATCCAGTCTGTACACGTCTTCAGCAACTTCTTTTCTGTCCTTTTTCTTACGGAAAATTTCTTCCAGCTGCAAGACAAAAGGTATTATAGAAACGTAACAGATGAAATGCATTTGTATTATACCTGATAATTACAATGAGGTTCATACCACTAAAAACTCCCTTTTGTCCACCATTTCATTCCCGTCTGCATCAAACATGTTGAAAGCGATCCTAAAGCCTGCGTGGGGCTCTGAAATTAATTTAAAGGGAATTAAATTAGAAAGACATCTTTAAATCAGTACCTAATTTTCAAGATACTCGTGTGAAAGTTAGTTCAAACGTATGCTGACTTGTTAAAATGCAGAGCAGGAAGAGATACTCGGTGTAGCTGATGACACCTGGAACAGAGAGAAAAAATGAGTTAAACCAAGAAACAAAAGCCAAAATGTTCCTTTTTGCACTCAAGACGGCGTCAAATAGCATCAACCAGTTGGCTCAGGGTGTTTACAGATGTTCAAAGTCATGCTGCCAAGATGAATAAGAAGCAGGACACGCCTTCAGACATAAGTAATCTTCTCGCGCTCACTGATAACATCTTAAAAGGTGCCTTTTTACTTCATGCTCAGTGTTCCCCTTCACACAAACACAAGCTTTACAACTGAGCTGACCTATCTGGACACAAACCCAAACAAATTTAAGGCCTGTGGCTTCTGATCGTGTTTGGGTAACAAGGTGTAATACATTCTCAGGTGATCTGTCACTGATTGAGAATGGCCGATTTGGGCTTTGTGTCGCATCCTTCAGCTTCCCTTTGTTGTGCGACACCGAGAAGGGAAGAGTAAGTGTCAGGAGACATCTCAGCCGACTCAGGAGGCTTCTCTTCCCTCCTGCCTCTGAAAGCATTCCCAAGCTTTTGTTTGCTCGGGGGAGATAGAGAATCGAGCACAGATAGTTCTGGGTGACTGCTCTGGGTGTTATGGGAAAAGAACTCAGGGTTTGCTTCAGGGAGATATTTCCACTTAAGAAGGAAAAGAGCACAAAGCTAGCAAACCAAGATGTAATTTTCACTCTCTTACATTTCCCTCTGGAAGCTGGAATTATAATGAGGTGGTGTATGAATTAGTGGTGGCATTAGTAGAAGTTCATGTAAAATTTCCCATCCTCTCACCCCCAGCGCTCTCAGCGTGGCAGGTACGGCCCTATAATGACAACAGATCTCTACCTTCAAAGCCTTTAAAGCTTAAATGGATTGAAGAGAGAGAGAGAAAAAAAACTTTTAAGATTCCTGCCATGTCTCACCAATACCACACACCTTAACTCCTGAAGGCAGCCCCCCCCCCCCTCCGTCCCTGCAGTTCAGCCTCTGAGCTCAAGTAGATGTTGTTAGACAATACAAAGAATTCCACAGAAACACTTCATACAGAGTGGCAGTCCCGGAGATGTAATCCAACGCCATTCTTAGGCTTCATAATGTCCGCGGTGATCAGGGGGGTGGCCAGTGGGACATGTCTTGACATAGCTGGGTTCAAACAGCTCCCTCATTCTCTTAAAGCAGCGCTTTGTTCACAGATCAACCCAGGCCTTTTTTTCCCCTGACAAAGCTGCAACGTTTAACAGCAGGATTAAAAGCCCCAAATCCCAGCATTGGCACTTAGCTAAAGCAACAGAGGGGAGAGTGGAGCAGTGAGATCTGATGCTCCACTGGCTCCTCTGACCTACTCAGCAGGGAGGATACAGGTCCAGGTGGGAGCATTAGAAAGAGCTTCACTCATAATGACAACTTCACTTCATGCAAAGTTATCATGAAGGTTTGAGGTTTGCAGGAATTTCACAACCAGCATCAAGTGAAATCAGATCCACCTGTGCAGAGTGCTCATATAAACACACTGGACACTCTATTATTTATTATTAATCTAATGCAATCCAATACAGTAGCTCCACTAATTCTACTATTATGAAGCTTCAGCATATTCACATTTTGTTGTCCTGAAGGGGATAATTCTACTTTATATAATGACTGAGGTCAGTGTGTGGGGTGTGCAACGTGCTACATTGTATTTTCTAAATGTTTTGTTAACATACAGGAGCAGGGCAATATGCTAGGAGCACTTACAACTCTCATGCAGTCCACTACACCACCAGAACATCAAGTAGAATTGCCACCTTTTTGACAACTATTTTGACAGTAGAATTTATGGCAGAGTTGTCATGCTGGATTGCATTAGATTTCACATAAAGAGTGTCAGTTGCCACTTGTTCTCAAACTTTAAAAGTTTTTGTTGCTGTCTGTGTAGATTCTCAGTGACCCAGGTCGTAGTAATTCTAGGAGCTTCATTAAAAAGCAACTATACTCATCGTTTATCGTCTTTCCAGTTTAGTTTTAGCTGGAACTGAAGAAGCCTCTTGGATGAAGGTAAAACATTTTTAAGTACCTAAAATAGAAGTCCAGTTACTTTTTATTGAAGCTCCCAGGATTATTTTCTGAGTACCATCACGGAGGACACTCAGCCTAATTAATAGGTCTGTTAATTGACCCTAGAGAAAAATACATACCAGAGCGTGGTGTGAAATCATTGCCTTGTCATGTTGTTTGTGTAAAACCTACAAATATTCACTTAACTATTTTACAAAGCACTTACCTGCAGAACGTCATTATATTTAAGCAACAGAAACCTGAAAATATAACATTTTTGCTTTTAAAAAAGTCAAAATTCAGGTGCTGATTCAATTTCTTTAAGTTTTAATTGCACACGACAGAATGCGTGTTAACAAAAATTGGAAAAATGTATGTAAGCACTTGAGTAGGAAGCCTTTTTACTTTTCTGATCTAGCATTTAATTGAGATTTGTGATGCAAAATGTTGCTACAGCTTTACTCAAGCCTTTCATGTAATGCTTTAATTTAAGGGTCCATAAGCTTAGAATGATTTTGAATAATTTTCTCAATTTCTCCAAGAATATTTCTAAAAAAAATTTAATTTAATTGTCACTATTTCTTTTAAATAACGCAACACTTGATTCCAAATCATTTCTAGTGCAACCTTGATTTCTTTTATCACCTACATTTTAAAAAAATGGGACGTTTCTCTACAGACATGCAGTGTTTGAATGTAAAAAACAATGTATTTACTTGAGTACACATCGAAAGTACTTCAGCATTTTCCTTTTGTCTGAGCTTATATTGTACTTTTACTTCATTGCATTTGTCTGACAATTTTAGGTACTTTCAAGAGTGTGATTTTTTATCCTCTACCTGTCCAGTAAAAACCACGTATCTCCTAATTTGAGGATTTTGTACGATAATCTGAAATAATAAGTGTGAGTTTATAGTTTGAGAACATTCTCCTACTGCTTAAGACATAAAAAAATATATTTTGTTGTAGTAGCTGTAAAATGCATCGTCACAATGCTGAATACGGGGCTGTTTTACATTTAAACCTGGTGTTTTTAGGGATATGTGCTTCTCATAGGACCGCAGCACTACAGACATATGAAAATGTTATAGAACATGATGTCTTGCTGCAGATTAAACTACCCAATGGGGCATAAAATTGCTGAAATTAGCTCAACTTTAAAAAACTACAGTAAAATCCAACATATCCCAGTAAAACACTGACAGGGAGCATTTCTCTGCTCAGTCAGTGCTTCTACTTTTCATACTTTAAGTAGTTTTGCACCCATAACTTTTGAATGCAGGGCCTTTTACTAGTAGAGAGGTATTTTCATAGTGTGGTACTGCTACCTACCACCACTGCACATTTCAACACATGTATAAGTCTAGAAAAACGTGCTTTTCTTTCAAAGAAATTCCCACTAACCCTATAATTACCTTCAAATTATATAGCTTCTCTGTGGGGTTTCCAGCAACTTCATAGTTTTATTTGAGAAACAAGTGATTATTGTTCTGTATATTATCCACAAACCCTTTATTCCCTCCTGCAAAGGTTACCTGAGAATATCTACGACATGTTACCAGACTGATGGGGAGATAAGATAACGTTTACAGCCCACACTTTCTGCTCCGGATTAAGGAACAGGGACGACATGCACACTCTGAGGGCCTTGATATGACGGCTTAAAAAAACAAAAGCACAAGGGGGGGGGAATTACTTACATTCAAAGGGATTTATGTGCAGAGCCTGAATACATGGAGTTGGTTCTTTACCTCGTTCACGAAGATTTCTAAACAAATTAGAAGATCCTTTCCAAACAGGCGGAGTATCAGCCAGCATCTTGTCTAACTCCTGCGAGAATGGAGGAAAATCCCAAATCACTCATTCAGATCCACAGTAACACAACGTGGCGCAATGTTTGCTGGCATTACAGTAATTACAGAGGTTTTAACTCAGATAAGGAGGAGATCCTGTGAATCAAGAGCTTCAGTGACAGGGAAACTCACCTTTTTTGTGAGCGGCTTCCACGCTCTCCTGTCTAAATAAAGGGAGGTTGACAGTTAGCGGGTGGCTTATATAAAAATATGCTGCAAACAAAAGTGAAAATAGGTGTTTATGTGGACAGAAACACAAGCTGCAAATCTCCGCGGACGCATTCCGACGGATAATAAAGCCGCAGATAAGACGGACGTGTCGTAAAAACACCTGGCTGAGAAATGACATCGATAACCGTGACAATAACCCTAAACTGACACATTTTAACGCCTGCGTCTGGATCATAATCACCACAACGTTATCCTCAATGCAGGCGTGGATTTGGGGTTTTCAATTAATCTTCCATAACCTGCAAATCTTATCACACATGATGGATTCCATATGGATCACATATGAATAATTCGCATGGCAGCACTTGAAAACGGCCACCAATAGACTCCACTACTGATATGAAGCCTTCATAAGCATCTACATCTCTATGTACAGCTGCAGTAGAACCATAAAACACCATGATTCTGCAACAAATGAGAAATTAGAGACTTATCATGCAGCTACATTCTTAATTAATTTAAAGCCTCCTCCAAAACATTACAGCCGGCCACACACCTTCCATCCCGATCGATCGCAGTAAATCAGAAGATTGTCTTATCGTTACATTTATGGCTTCCATGCTGACTTGTTTGGTCTCTGTGGGTCCCTGCGAGTTTGTTGCCACATAAATGAGCCATAAAAGTAAGGTTGCTGGTAAAGATGTCTATCTTTATGCAGGTGTTATGACTGAAGCACTTCAAGCCGTGACTTATTGTCCGATGACACTTCACAGGCCCCCAGCAACAAGAAGTAGTCCAGAAAACAAGAGCAGGACTTTTTTTTTTTTTAGCCAAACCAGTGCATGTTTTAAAGTATTTGGATAGTGAAGAAGTAAAGATTTATCTGATGACTTAGCGGACATTCAAATGGAAGTTGACAAAAGTGGTTCATTCAGTCGTAGAGCAGCAACGGTTGAAGAGAAAGAGTAGCATCTTTACAGTCTGAATGAAGAAACAGGTCCATTGATAACAAATATCTTTCAAACATGTCCACATCTCCATGATTTCCATACAGGGGGCTAAAATCACAAATGTTATCATACTCTATAAATACCATCTGATTTGCTCCAAGCTTTTTTTTTTATCATAAACTACATATATTTAAAATGATTTCTGCAAAGCTTTAGCGTCACATAATACTTTCTGAGATCTTTTTTTTAAATAAACCGCCAGTCAATCCACTTACAGCACTTTTTTGCACATTGAAATTTGAAGCCATATTAAAACAACAATATCTCAGGAGCTAATACAGATAAAAGTCTGATAGTTTCACTGTTATTTCTCATCATGTCATTGATTAGGAATATTGGAATAACTGCAATATTGGAGAAGCAGATCAAATAATATATAAATAGAAAACAACTAACCGATGCCCTTTTAAACCAACAAACTCTTTAAGCTCTGGCTCCTCCTTTCTTTCAAATGATGTCTGGTGTTGTGAGGTGAGTGGGGTTACAGAAGCTGACTCACTCTTTGGTTCGTTCAGAGTGACGGACTCAATGAAGTTTAGCGGCGTCATGTAGAGCTGACCATCGTGCTCCACCGAACTGAACAGCCTGAATCTGTTCTCATAGGACGACATGTAAACGTCTCCATCGTCCAGCCCGAAGGACCTCGTCTGGAAAACACAAACACGCACATGAAATACTGTGATAATACTGTCTGAAAGATGCTTTTTTCTGAAGCTTCTGTTGTCACGAAAAGCCTCGCTCGCATGGAAACAACAAAGAGGCCTTTAAATGCTTTAATTCAGTAATGGGCCTGCATGTTATGTCAGCCCTATTTTTCATCCCTGCGCTGCAGATAATGTCCCTACAACTGTTCAGACCAGATCAGAAGGCCGGACTGGTGAAGACAGAGCGGATCTCTCTGTCAGGTGGCGAGTTGCCAGGTCCACTGGGCACAGAGCAAACACCCAGGGAATGTGTGCCCCCCTCTGCTTAACCATTAAACCCCCTCCAACCACCCCCGCCTCTCATCAAATATCAGCCCCAGTGTCCAGTTTCCTGTGTCCCTGGATTCCTCCTGGCTGTGGACACCAGCTCCTCCTGCACACACATATCCAACCTAAAATCTGTCCTCTGCAGGGAATTAAACCCGACACTAGTTTGTTTATGTCCCCAGAGATCTGTGGAAGTCTTGTCAACGTGTATCTGAGCTAAAGAGACTTAGAAGTTGCTGCTGTGTAAGAAGGAAACAAAATAACATGAACACCTGTTACAGTGCAAAAGCATTACAACAGTGCTGCAAAAACCTGTTAGAGTGACTGCTGAGAGGATTATTTAGTATTATCTGAGGCAGAAAATTAACCAGCAACACTTCTTATAATCAAACAACTAACAAAATACATTTGCTTGTTTCTGCGAGGTGAGTCCTGCAGTTGTCCTGTTGTCTAATTGACCCTGTCAGACTATTTAGTTTTTTCTTGTACTTTAGAAGCAGAAAAAGAAAAGAAAAAATGAAGAAGTTTGAAAAAAAACCCTCAACTGGGGTGGTTTACATTAACTTTATTTAATGTAAACCACAAAATTTTAATTTAAGAAGACATACAACAGAGAAAAGCAGCAAACTGTAACATTTAAGAAGCTGAAGTGTTCGATATTTTCGGCTTGACTTCAATTACTTATTACTATCAGAATACATTTTTCTGCCAATTCAGTATTTCAGCAGGATTTACCATATTGTTTACTGTATATATTTTAGTTTAGGGCAAACAAAACAAGAAATTTGAAGATGTTGTTTTGCTCTCTGATGGAACTGATGTCAGTAGACTTATTTCTCTAAGTAAAGCTGCAACTAACAATTACCTCCATGGCTGTTTAATCCTTGATCTATTCCTCGCAAAGTTATTTGTTCAATAAAATGGCAAAAAATGGTGAAAAATGTCAATCAGGGTTTCCCAAAGTACAAGATGACAAACATTTTTGATAACTGAGAGATTTTAGTTCACTGTCATAGAGGAGTGAAACTAGAAGATATTCACATTTAAGAAGCTGCAGTCACAAAACTAGTCAAACTAGTTGGTGAATAATTACATTGACAACTAATCCATTAAGCAATTGATGGCTGCACTGGCTGTTTATTCAATAGACCAACCAATAATCTATTGAATGCCATCTGTTCTACAAAACTACAGTCCACCTGCATCATGTCTACAAGGTGCCCATGACTCTCTATTTATTGTTAATAACTGGATTTTAAACCTTGGTTCACTTTAAGCATGTTCTCTATACGTACCAATAGCTGCACTTAGCTAAAGACTCATTTTCCTTCTATAACTTGCTGCACTTTTTTTAATGCATACATGTTTTATTTTGTGTAAGAACTTTAAGAGTAAAAAAAACACTGCAGTCAGATTCCTGGTATGTGGCCAGTGAAGCTGATTTTGATATGAAGAAAATCAACAGTGCAGTCCTGCATAAAAATGTTAGGATTAAGATTATTAAGATTATTATTGGTCATAGCAAAGTTTTGTGCACATTTGCAGACATTTGAAGCAGACAAAGAAAAGAAAATACATTTTAACTCAAAAAATAAGACCTCCCAAATATAAGTAAGTTACAATTACCATCTGGTACATGCCACACCCCTCTCTCCCTCCTTATTTATTGCCTGTCACTTATTATTAATGATATTATTTTAAAATTTACCATAAATTTCAAACAGATGCTCTCCAATATCAAGAAAACCTGCATTTGCAGCACTGTGCTGGCCGATTATTGGAGCCGCTATTTGGCATTTTTCCGATTATTGGTATTGCTATTTTTATTAACTAATTATCCATAAATTGCTACTTCAGGTCTGATGTAGTCGCATGTCTCTGTCTGTAGTCACTCTGTAGTCTCAGCAATGTCTCTCTAGCAGAAATAACCTGTAAAAACCAAACAAGAATCACAGCTGGTGCCACAAACCTAGAAATGAATTACTTCACTGACTAGTGGATAAGTCAGGAGGCCACAGATTAACCTGACACAGTGTCTGGAAAACAATAACTAACAATGCTTTAAGGTTTGGGCCTGAGTCAGCAATAAAAGTGATAAAACAGAGAATGTGTAAGAAAATAGAGAAGAACAGTAGACATAATTACAGGAGACAGACTCATCAATCTCAATCAGTTGATCTCACAGTAAACACTGTCCGAACTTCCCATCATGCTCTGATGTCATCACTAATATTCCTATTATACATATTCAGTTATGATAATCCTTATCAATGAGGAATCCTAGCTATGAATGACAGCTTCTTTACCATCCCATGCTGTTAAAATGTAATATGTATATCATTGCAAATATTGGTTATTGGTCTTTCATGTCTACCAATTATCAGCATTGATATTGGCTCTGGAAACCCATATCGGTCGATATGCAGTCAGATGTTTATGTTGTTTTTGTTTATCCACCTACTAAATAATGCAAACAGGATAATGCATGCTTTAAAAATACACTTACACTTACAATGCACCTCTTTAGCTGCAGAATAAGCTCATATGCAGCAAAACTAACCCTTCAACTATGGCTACTGGTCGGTCACGTGATGCTTATTTTGCCTTTTCAGCACCCAAAGGTCGGATAGCTCCGACTGATCACCACTCAGGCTAATTAGAGCCGTAATTACATGGAAGCGAAGGAGGAATCTGGTGCAAAAGCTCTGATTCAGGTTATCGTTCGTGTAAGAAACCTCAAAGTGCAGCATCTTTCAGTCTGAGCTCAATGTTGACACTAAACCTCTACTGTACCTTCTCGGTGGCAGAAACCGCCGGCAGCGCCAGATGCACGAGTCGAGCCTCGACATGGCTCCTGATCCCGGGACGGCCGCAGTAGTAAAAGGCGGCAGCTGCACCGGCCACCGCGGTCACACAGGCTCCGGCCGCGATCAGCCTGGATGTTTTCTGTTTGGCGAACGTCCCTGATCTGGAGCCGCCGCTGAGGGAAGAGAAGAGCCTGCGCAGCGCGGCCATGGCTGTTTACACTGAGGTGTCGTAACGCAGCAGGACGCAGCGGAGCCGCTCCGAGCTCGCGAGAAATGCCGTGGGTGTTTCACGGGATTAAAGGGCGTCAGGTTCTCAGAGTGAAGGAACTGTGGAAGTAAACACTGAGGCAGATTCTGTGTCACCTCTCATGATTTCACTGTGCTTGAATTTGAAGTGATGCAACTTTACGCACAACATCAACTCTCCCTGCTGCGTTGTTCTTATCTTCTGCTCTGGGAGAAGCAGGAATAAAAAAAAAGAAAAAGAATCCCTGCCAGGGCACGTCTCCTGTGTGACAGCCCCGCCCATCACTCGTCCTGTGGTTCTGCACCTGCCTCACCACCTCTGCCACTCCAGGAGCTGCTCTACCTGCACTGCAGCGTTTCCTGAACTCCTCTCCTGCGCTGCGGCTCCATCCGCTCAGCCTCCCCCGCGGACAAACATGAACCCTCCAGCTGAGGAGGAGATCTGCTGAGGTTTGGTGAGTCTTTCATGTCAGAGAGGAGGAGAGAGAGAAATCCATGCGTGTCCTTGCAACACAGGGGACATGTGCTAAGTAACGGAGGAGGGGGACGTAAACATGCAGTGAAGTGACGCTGGCAACCAGGTAGCCGAGTACGCACAGAGCGCTCCCTCCTTCCGGACCTCCGCACTGAACTTTACCCGCTGCGCTTTGACGCGATGGCTGCTGCTGGAGCCGCCGCTGCTGCTGCCTCTCTGGGGGAAGTTGGAGGCGTCCTGCACGGCATCGACGGTGTGGCGCACGTCGGGTCCCATTTCTTTCTGACCCCACTCGGGGAGAGTCCCACGCTGCTGGGGGAGCACCTCATACCCGGGGACAGGCTCTCCAGGAGCACCACGGCGGATTTAACGCACCTCAAAGGGATTCTGAGGAGGAGACAGTTGTACTGCAGGACTGGATTTCACCTGGAAATACTTCCAGATGGCACCGTGCAGGGGACCAGGAAGGACCACAGCCGTTTTGGTAAGTCCTGACATTGTTATTACTATTTTTGCTATATTTTGATCGCAAAAAACATAGAAATCACCATGAAGTTTGCAACAGTTACTATAAAACAAACAGGAGGAAGAAAAAAAGAGTGAGAAAACATGATAAAGATAGAAATGCCTTGGTAGAATTCTGCAATAGGCTGCTGTCAGAATTGATTTTTGAGCTTCTCTGATACTACTGTGTTGTTTTTGTGCAGGTATTTTGGAATTCATAAGTCTTGCTGTTGGATTGATCAGCATCAGAGGGGTGGACAGTGGACTCTATCTGGGCATGAATGACAAGGGAGAGCTGTATGGCTCTGTAAGTACCACATCTGCTCATTTGTGTCATTTTTTGACCCAGAAAGAGGAAAAAAAATCTTCCTAATAAATAAGATATATGTGTGTTAAATTGAAGCTTCCTTTCTGCTGTTTGTTTGCAGGAAAAGCTCACAGCTGAATGTGTCTTCAGGGAGCAGTTTGAGGAGAACTGGTACAACACATACTCGTCCAACCTCTACAAACACGGGGACAAAGGGACACGTTACTTTGTGGCATTGAATAAAGACGGGACGCCCAGGGATGGGACTAAATCCAGGCGGCACCAGAAGTTCACACACTTTCTGCCCAGGCCCGTGGACCCCGACCGGGTGCCGGAGCTGTACAGAGATGTCCTGGGACACAGCTGAGACCTGGAAGGGCCTGGTCCAGATCAGGAATAGCTGCTTACAAAAAGCCCTGGCAGGGGAGCAGAGCAGGAGGCAGGCGGGGATGCAGGCTGGTGGACAGCAGCAGCAGCAGCAGCAGCAGCCCGACCAGCAGGGATAAAGGCACCGGGGGGCCTCCTGTAGGAATGCACGGGGCCATCTCTCAGCAGCCAGGACGACGGGCTAGAATGTCTGCACGCTCGGCATGAGGAGGTCGTTTGTTCCAGAGCTGCGTGGAATAGGAGACAAACGGGAAGATGGAGCCGAGCGGAGCATCTCCTCTGTGGGACGTCTGAGGGAATCTGTAATGTCACAAGATTTATCTGGATGTCAGAGAGCCGTGGTTTGTTTAGAAGGACTTTGAAGGAATTCTGTTTTTATATATATTCTTACCTGTGTCTAGACCTGTTTGAAAAGAGCAAAGTGTAAAAAACCAAATTATTTATTCATTTTAGATACATATATTTATGTTATATATTTATTTATTTGAGAATATATTTTTTACAGTTAGAATCACGCAATATAGAAAAACCACTAGAAACTGTATCGATTATATAAAGACTGAGACACTGTACTGTTATGTCCTTTATTCTGGAGAAAAAAACAAGCTCAGCCAGTGATACGCTGTAATATAACCAGAGATATGAAATATATTGGCAAAAACCCTCACATCTGATATGCATTTTTATCACAATATGGCAACTGGGAATCAATTATTGGTCTTTTTGACATGCTAATCATGAAAACACAACTGTTACATGGCCCTAAAGCAAATCTAAAGTCAACAAACTGAAAATATAAACAATAAATTGCTCAAAATCTGATCAAAATTGTGATTTTTGTCAGCTTAAAGATTCAGACATGAAGGTATTCTGTTTATTGCTCAACATGTGTCTACCTATAATCAATGTTCTTTAAAAAAAAAAAAACACTGACTTTGAAAAGAAGTGTACTTTCCTGCAGAGTTTAAACATATAAACCCGCTTACGAGATCAATGTTGTCTTTCTTTATGGACGCCGTTGAGCCTGATGCACGCATAAAACTTCAAAGCCTCCCTCCTGAACATGGAGGCGGCTCAACAGCACGATGGGGGCCAAATAAAATCTGACCTTTAGTTCAGGCTCTGCAACTTTAGCAGCTGTATAAAACTGGAGGTCACAGTGATAAGGATTAAGTAACCCACTGCTGACAATTTGAGGAGTGCAGCCCTGTTGACATCTTGCATTAAACTGAAGCCAAGGTGCGAAAACATCCTTAATTCTCTTGTTTTCAGATTGTTTTAATGTCTTTATGTTAAAAGAAATAACCAAACTCTGCTTTATTGTAAGTAGGAAGCTGAACATGTGATCTATTTTCCAGAAGCCACTATCTCATATCTGGGCACAGTTGCCTCCACGGTTGGGAGCAGATCTGTGTTGAAGCATGAAAGCTCAGTCTGTGATGTGTGTGAGTGTTTTTGTGTGTGTGATTGTGAGCCAGTGGGGGTGTCTCGACGTGGATATTCAACTCTGCTGCCAACTCTCTCTCTCTCTCTCTCTCTCTCTCTCTCTCTCTCCTGTCTTATAGCGCGATTCTGTGGGACTTTCCCACCTGCACACCTTGAACATCAACACGCTGCTGCTGTCGATTAATGACAGCATCCCAGAGTGTATTATAACCTGCAGCGCATGTGGACATCCCCATTCTGTCCATCCAGTAAACACACGCAGGCCTATTACAACATGAAAAGGCTTTCTTCTGCTTGTTTTTACAGAGAAAGTGTCACTGCTTGCCTTTTTTGTAGCCTCTTGGTGAAAAACCGAAGCGCAGGTTACCATCTTTTGGTGCGTGTCCATGACTTTGACCTGCAGGTTTCTTTTTTTTTTGGTTGTTGTTGTTGCAATACCTCTAAAGTTTCAGTGCCATTACCTTTGCAGCCATGAAAAGCCGACTTTGTGCAGCATCTAACCCCCTCTGCCCCCACTTTTTGACATTTTGAAGGTCATCTCTCTAAACACGCTGGAAATCCTGACTTGTGATACCTGATGCCCAGAAGTGCTCTCTGGCACTTGTTTAACCGATGTTTTCGGAGTCTACTTGGCCCCCGAGACAGATGCTTTTGTTCCACCTACTCCTCCTCCTCCAGGTGGTCGCTGAAAACACTTAAACCCCTCATCCGCACCCACTCTGGAGGGCCGACTCACACGCTTAATGGACGCTCCCTGACTTTCATCGCCTCCTCAGCGGCGGCCTTAAAGGGCTCTCGAGGAAACCAAATCAAGTGTGCACTGGTGTGTGTGTGAATATGGCATGGGTCCACGGGCAGGTGTGGAAGTCAGTGATCTTCCTTGTCTATCTTCACAGTCCAGTCAGACAGCGCAGGTGTTCCCTCAGCACTCAGGCTCTCACACTCTGATCTCAGCCCGGCTGTTTGTCAGCTGGGGATATGACTTAGCAGCAGGAGGAGGAGGGTGGAAATATAGCTGGCTTTGTTGTCTGCCCCCAATTATCAGAGAGCATAATTTCTATATTTAGAAGGCTGCGTTTGGGGAAGACAGGGGAGGTGCCGAGAAGCTCACCTGTTGCTTTAAAGCTGTGGCCACTTCTAAGAGTGTGTTTGCGCAGGGATGGTGTCTGCAGCTTTGTGTCATTTCAATCCTGCAACTATTGATTTCAGGCTCTTTGTTGTTTGTTTATTCCTTAGTAAATTGCCGTGCGCACAAATTATTAGCTGCATGTGTGTTTATGGGGATTACAGCAGAAGTGTAAGTATAGCGTTATCCACTTGATACTTTTGGGCTTTTATCCGAGTCCAGGGAGAGAGGCATTCCGGAAAAATCTACAGCCGGCGTTCCTGAATAACCAGAGACAAAATGATCTTTCACACTTCCTGCATTGTTCTTTGTTTGAGTTCAATCATTTTTTAGTGTCATAGCTGAGAGGATTTTGTGGTCTGCAGTTCACAAGCAGCAATTAGACCAGCATACCTGATTTCCTGACACCTCACGTCGCGAGCTGTCAGCTCCAGTGGAAAATATGCTCCTCTGTTTGCATCTCCATGGAGACATTAGTAGAAAAACAGCGATTTTTAGGTGTTGTTTGGAACAAAAAGAGGAGACACCGGAGCACTGTCATTTATGCAGAGTTCAGGCTCTCAGTTAACAAGGAGCCCAAGGTGAAGAAAACAGCAGTTTGTACTCGCTGCCAGGGACTGACGGTGTTTTGTTGAACTGAAGAGATGTGAACGCAGAACCTGGAGGAGGAATCTGAGCAGGTTCAACAAGCACACTGGAAGTTTTCTACAGGGAATGTTAAAGGAAGAAAATATTAAAGTCATGAAGTTCACTAATGCAGCTCAGTTTAGAAAAGTTGCTAAGTAGATTAGCATGAATCATACTCTAATAATAACTCCACTTTTTAAATTTTGCAGTAGGCATTTTATACTTCTACATTCTACATTATACTTTTTTAAATAAAGATTTCATTTTGGACAGTGTAGAGTGACAGTGACAAAAAGCAATGAACCAGCCAGTGGGGAATCAAGCCATAATCACTGTTCTGGGAGTACGTTCCAATATGGTATAACTTTGACCTCATTTTAACGGCAAATATTGTGCTTTTTTGCCTCACTAAATTCATATGACAGATCTAGTCACTTTGAAGATTAAGATTTTGCATATGAAATTATCATCTTATCAAAAATCCTGATTTGCTCTTGATTAAAGTCCCTCTCTGGTCGCTGATTTAACCCCCAAGAACTCATCCCTGTGCAACAAAGTTACATATTTAGGAGTTTTTACCACGAAAAGAATCCCTTCCTACCTTAAAATGTACAGTGTGAAGTCCTCGCTCCTCTTTCCAACTACTCCTTCTCATTTGTTGCAGCTCAGCACACCAGCTCACCTATGACTCTGCTCAAACACTGGAAGACTACTCTACAATACACAGTGGCAAGTGGCATTATTGGAGTAATTCAGCCATACATGTTAGATCCAGAAACCCAATCTAAAAAAAAGAGCAATGATACATAAAACCCCGCCCTGCAAGTTGACAGGATTGTCTATTTAGCTTTGTTACGTACCTCCCTGGTATTCTGCAGTTTCAAGGTGGAAATCCTCAGACATGGACTTGGTTTCTTATTTCACTCATGATACGTCTTCCACCCTATGAGAAACACTATATAGACATGTTAACAAGGTAAAAAAAAAAAAAATCATGGGGTCTTGAAAGCTCCAAGTACATTCAGTGCAGCATTAAAATGTCGCTTACATGCAACACTTTCAACAGAGTAAAATTAAACTTAAACGCTCCAGTGTGTTCACCACTGTTTGGAGCTGAGCAGGTAGAACACAGCTGATCCTTTAAAGGTCCGTCACTAAGGACAAAAAATTCTTTCCACATCTATTTCATGAGACCAGTGCATAAGAGAGTTGTAGGAACATATCCAAAAGTTTCAAATAGACTCCGGTACACTGTCTATCTGGTAGAAACACAATTATTAGCGACGTTTCTGTGCTGGACCTCCATCAGGTCATTAACACTGCGAATAATACATTTCTGCAAGTTAGACAGTCTCCAGGAATGTGTTTGAAACTTTGAAAGCTCTGTCTCTAAAAGACAGAGAGAGTGGACCAAAAGAAAGAGCAAAACAAGCAGCTAAAAGATGCTAAAATGTTCTGCAATCATTTTACCTAATGCTAATGTAAAATGTGAGTTACTGCAGCTTTAATCCATCAGTAATATTATAAAGTGTATTCAAATATATTCACTCCTACATTTTACACTAGTACATTTTTCAGATTCTGTACTTTTTGTGTTTTTTCTTAGTAAATCACTGTGGAGATTAAAGCTGAGCAGATAAATAAGATTAGAGTTATGGCACTGGGTGTCTGATGAGTTAGTCCGTGTAGGTTTCTGAAAACTTTCATCCCCCCACATCTGCTGACCAAACCAGTGTGAGTCCCTCCGGAGCAGCCGTGTCACCCCCTTCCTCTGGCCCATGTGTCCACATTACAGACTCACAAATTAGGTCTTGACATTTGGACGCTATAATTGCCCCCCAGAAAAGCATGAGGCATCAATTAGACTCTCAGCACCATGACAGGTTATCCCTACAGGACATAATCGCCGCGTTGGACCGCTTGGCTGGACTGTCCCACACAGCACAAAGTCAGAAAAACTCACAAATATATACCGTTAACTGGTGGATTTCTACAGTCATCATTCCAGGGCAGGCTATAAAATCCATGACTGTGGTTTGTAAACACTTTGCCATGCTCAGTAACATGAAGTAATCATTTTAAAGTGATGGCTGTGTGACAATAATATGAGTGGAATCCATGCTGGGGGAGTGGCAGCGGGTGTGAGGCTGCCACTGCACTAAATAACAGCACAGATCCCTTTGATTTCTCGACTCTGCCGCTGCCTGACAGTCTGTGCTCCCACAGGGCGTGGAGATCTTTAGGGTCAGAAAAAAGGTCAATTGGTTCATTTCCATAGCTTCCACTTTTAACATTCTTGTAGGCTTTGGAGGCAATTCAATCAGCAGCGAAAACACTGGCGAGCAGTTTGGAATTACCAGCAGTGGCTAATGATGCAGCACACTCATAAACAAGATGGATGTTAGAAAAAAACACAGAAATGCAAGATTAACCACGTAGAGCTCGGAGAGAGTTTGATGTTTGTCAGTGCTGACAGATATTAGGCAGAAAAAATATCGTACTCTGTGAAAACATGGTTTTTAAATGATTAACAAGAACATTGAAACCATAATGTATGAGTGACAACTTACAATTATCAGCTGACATTTCTTTTTGTTTACACTTATTTTACTACTTTATACATTGCAGAGTGTTGGGAAAGCTACTTGCGAAGCATAGCATGCTAAGCTAATAGTTCTACACTTCACCACACTGAAGATACCATAAATAAAACGTGCCCAGCTGAGCTACCCCAACCTGGCAAAAGCAGGTTACTAAATCAGAAGTGACTTATTTTTTCTACATTTAATTTTAGTGAAAAACACATAACTAGCCAGAAGTTAGCTGTTTGCAGACTGCACTAAGGATTGGTATGTTATGTCACTGTCATACAGAAGTTCCTCTGTCAGCTACACATAGTCTATATAACGATGCATGGCGGTGGCATCATGTACCAGGTATCACTGCTTCAGCCTGCAGAATCTGGTAGTGTTCATTGTGGAACATTTAAATCCAACCCACCATGATTTAATTGGTTTAAATGTATAGTTTTCATTGGTTTGGACTTGGGTTTAGGTGGGGTTAATCAATACAAATTCACAAAATAAAAAGATACCGGTACCAAAGTCTTTATAGGTGAGTCTTACCACCTGGCAGCCCTCTTGGTAACAGCCTCAGGTAGTTATTTCAGCCTAACAAGATCAGGCTCCTACCAAAATAAATGGGGAGAGAGTCTTGGCTGTAATATCAATGTTCACCAGGACGTATAACCAACATATATAGAAACATATATATTTATATATGTATAGAATTACTGGTCAAATCAGATAAAAGCTGCATAAACAGTTTGGAGACTTTGCCCCAAAAATGATTTTAAAAGCATTTTCCCCGTAGGTAATACATACAGTTTCCTATCACCAAGCATGCGTCAGCGCAACAACATGTTTACTGTCATAGGGAAGGAAAGAAAATAAGAAATGTTCAAGTTTATCAAGCTGCAACCAGAGAATTTAGACTTTTCCTTGAAAAAAGCTCTAAAACGGATTAATCAGTTACCAGAGTAAATGATGAATACAGTAATAGTTTATATAATCAGTTAACTGACTAATCGTTGCCACTCCACAAAGCAGAAGAGTGGCTGTTTGGGAGGAGAGGCAGGATCTTTTGCATTTCAGAATACTCTCATAGATTTCTATAGGCAACTCCTTTAGTGGTGACATACACGATATTAAGGTCATATGTAAGTGCCTCTATGCATATATGTCCATGCATGGTGGTGGTATCATCTACCTTAGGGGCTCTCTGTGCTTCACACAATACATGTAAAGTACACTCAACGTGGTTCAGATTGGATTATTTTATTAATCCCCGGTAGTTAAACCAGAGTCTACAGCGAGTCCTGGGAGGTTGTACTTACTCACAAACTTATATCTGTCCTTACATGCTGCTACACTTTGCATTTTGCACAATCATTTTACATATTGATCAAGCTTGAAATGTCCTATTGAACATCTTTAATCTTATTGTTAACTTTATGAAAACATCTTTTTATAAACTTTTTGTAGTTTTTGCAAGGTCCTTATAGACTCTATGGTTGGCACACATTTTACCTTCAAAAGTGCCTTCAGAATGTCTTGTATTGCTGTTATGCACTGCATTATAATGACAATAAAGCCTTTAATTCTAATACACGTTCACTATGACAATGTTAGTATAGCAGTGCCTCATATGATGACCAAAAACACTCATAGATTAATCATTATAAATTAATGACAGTGATACCAAAAGAAAAAACAGAGTAGTCCTAAAAATCTGATGCAAGAAAAACAAGCCCTCCTGTGTTCATCAACAGATTACCTCACTGTGTGAAGTCAGGCTGTCACTTAAGTATGTTTGCATTGATACATCATACCAAGTGTAATTGTCTATTTTGACCATAAGGGCAGAAAAGTAAAGAGTCCAGCTATCTGCCTGCTTAAAGAGCTCGATACAGGGAGACTGTACTCGACGCCGACCAGCGAAAGTGGAAATGTGCTTTGTTGCCCCTCAGTCAGGCGGAAAATTGCAAACCCATTTGTCATTGTGTGCCAAGATGCAGAGGTCACTCAATGGATTCCTTCATGACAAGCTTACGGAATCGAATGTTTTTCCACGGCCTCACCCTTTCACACCTGCACCTCCAGGTAAAATAACAAAACAAGAGGAGAAGGAGAAAAGAGGGCTTAGAGCGAGCGACTTAAAGACAGGGGAGAGAAAAACGATATGCGAGAAGAATTTGCCGTGAAACCCTGCACGTCTATTGGCCATTTCAGCTCATTTGAACCCAATATACATTTAGCTCACAGTGGCAGATGAAATGCCGGCTTTTGGCCAACATCCAAACCTGGAGAATACCACTAATTATTCCTGCGTGTGACCACAGAACATTCTTACGGGCTCAAAAGGACGTTGTTTGTTTTCCTGTCGCTGAAAACTGCAACTGCTGGATGCTTGAGATAATAAGAGCAACATTTGACAAAACTTTTCCACTGCTTGATTGACTGCTTAATCCTGCAGAGAGGCTCCGAGCTGCAGCAGATCTGATGCACGTGGAATACCAAAGACAGATACCAACCTGATTCTGTTTTTAAATCAAGCACGTGTTTTAATCATATGAGTCTCAGTGTGTGCAGAAGCTTTCTGCTTTGTCACCTCCTTTACTTTAAATAGCACCATAATTTACAAAGTAAACATCATGTTGTATTGAAGGAGACTAGAAACCAGCATTTGACACCATACCCTTTTTAGAAAAATGTTTATTGAGGTAACAAATCAAATGAGAAGTAGGTTTGTTTTCTCATAAACTTCTATACAGTCAGATTTCTTTTTGCAGTAGGTAAAGTCGCCTCCTGCTGGCTGTTACAAAAAACGCAGGCTTAAGGCACTTCGTGTTGGCTTCACCTTTCGGACCCAGAGGCTACATCCTTCTTTTATGTGCAGTCTATGGGTTTTGCAATACCAATTAAAACTGCTTGTTAGGTAGAATTCTGACTGTATGCGATATCGTTTCAAAATGGCCAAGCAGGACCAGCTACACTGTCGCCAGGATGCCATTAAAGATGTTGTGTTGCTCAAGTTGTTAATGCAACTGTAAAAACAAACAAGCAAACAAAAAATTTTTTTACAACAAGAACAACTTTTTCTTTCTTCTTTCAAAGCAGAACAGGAGATTGGGGAAAGAAACAAAGTAGGTGACATAAAAACAAACTATTGGTTGACGCTTCCAGACATTATTGAAGCACTAATAAAAGTTGAGGCCGGTTCAGCTTTGATTGGTGTTGTGCATCAATTTGTAGCTTCATACCACAGGTCTCTATTGAAAATGACTTGCTATAGCTGTATATTATATATTCTTGACCCACAATGCATTGATATGTAAGCAGTATTTTAATGTCGTAGTTGGTTAGGGTGGAGGTAAGTTCATTAATGAATTATGCACAAGATTTTAGAAACTCTCCACTGCTTTGTATATTTAATCCTAATTTTAAAGTAGCTTGTACCTATACTGGTTCAGTAAATCCACTAGTGTTAAAAGCATATTATTTCCCCTGAGAAGAAGCATAGAACAGTCAAAATAGAAAAAGTACCTGCAAACTGTACTTTAGTGCGGAACTTTCCACTACTGACTCTGACAGAAGGCGAAGCCGGTGTACCTGCAATACAGACTTCATGATGATTGCATTGCATGGATGCATTTTTGCATTACCGGTAATTTCCCCACGTTTGCATCTTCCAGTTAAAGTTGTGCTGAGCTGCATTGCTGCTGAAATTCTTTCTGCATGAGCACAGGGCCAGAAGTTTTGGCCAAAGTGACTCCCTATTTACTATATGATGCACTACATTCACTTTCTGTCATTTAGTTTGTGTCTGAATTTTGAGTATATAGATTTAATGACTATTTAGTGCCATCAAATAATTCTACAGTTGACTGAAAAAAGTGTTGACCCTTGTGCTTTCATTAAAATGCAGCGCCCGGAGTGCCTGAAGCTGCGTCTGAAATCTCAGTGTCAACACAGCCGACATCTACAGTCATGTTAGTAGCTCAGGAAGGTAGCAGTTAGGTACAGCTGTGCTTTGAGCTAAATGCAAACATCAGCATGTCTGCATTATCACAGTGTTGGCATAATGCTATGCAAGTATCATGTTTTCATGTTCACCATCCCAGTTTAGTGTGTTAGCATGTTAACCTTTGCTATTTAGCATTAAATACAAAGCCCAACTCAGACTTATGGGAATGTCATAAGAGCTGTGCTGCTTGCCTCATGGCCACCCAGGCAAGTTCCAGTTTACATCCATATCTGTCCAGACTCAAATAATATAAGATGTGAAGACTTTAAAATGTGCAAGTTCAATGAGAGAAATGAAAAAAAGAGTCAAGTTCCTTGTGTGTTGTATGACATGCACATACATGGCCACTAAAGCTGATTCTGATAAAAGTTGTAGCCCTGACATTAGACACTGCGTCAGTATTAATGTTGCTGCAGACGAGCTGTAAATTCTAAAACATGGCTGCTTTGCACACATTTTCAACCCATCAGCACAGAAGATCCTTACAGTCAGTACAGTTTAAAGGGGGTTCACCCAAGAAACTAAATATGGTCTCAGTCTGGTGCTAAATAATGGTCAGAAAAGTGTTTTTGCAGAACATGATGATGCCATCCTGAAGCTGGCCTTTGACCTTTTGGATATAAAATGCCATCATTTTATCCTGTGAAACATTAGTGTTAAATGCTGTCATCACTAATGTATGAATTCTACATTATGGCCATAAATGTGTTTTGTGAGGTCACAGTGAGCCTTGACCATCGATCTATCAGTATTCACAAGAATGAGATGGATTGACGAGAAACGCCAAAACACAATGCTTCTGTGGCCCAGGCAGAGGCTCAGTTATTCCCTTTGACTTAAAAATCATTTTGCCATAGAGCGCCATTACAAAAGATCCATCTAGAAAACTCTCAAGCTCAAAATTCATTGTTTGAATATTACATTATTACATTTTAGACCATGACAGCTTCATATTAATGTAACATTTCCACAACCTAGAAATGTGTGTTCTCTGCCTTCTGTTATCTGGAGATCAGGCTGTCCAAAGGAAAGAGACAAATTGGACTCAGAACAAAACAAAGAAGAGGAAGTTTTGGGGGGATTTGCATAGTCTCATGTTAAAATGTGAAATTCCTTTTGCATTGTGGTTAGAGCTTTTCTTGTTGACTAATCCTTACATTAACAAAAATCCGTTTTCCTTCCCCTTCTAGGAGAGTGTTTTCATTCATTGCAAACAGGTCATCTTTGTGACACGTTTTCTCTGCAGATAGAGTAAACAGGGTTTTGCAATACAGTACAATAATCTGTAGTTCTTACATAGTTATGTTGTATAAATCACAGGGCTAAATAGAACAAGCCCCGGCGAGTCACAAAGCTCCGAGTGTGCCGCTTGAGTCGCGGTTGTTTCGGAGAATAGAAGGGAGTCTGAGCCAACATGGAAAACCACTTCAGAGGAATCAATGTGAATCAATAGACCTGTAATCTGCTGCACTGTGAGAGCTACATTCAAGGCCCAATTATGCATAGTGCATGTAATATACAAGCTGAGTGAAAGTGGAATAAAACAGTTTACACGTGATGATTGTAACCTCAGATCACATGCTGGAAACAGAAGGTTTTTCAGTGTGCGAGCTGCTGCTGTGGCTGCTCTCGCTGTGATCTCTGGGAGTGTTGGCGGTGCAAAATGTGGTGGGGAACTTCAAACAGGCGTTGCAGCAGAGCACAGATCCTCCTCCACAGTAATAACCTTGAGTGCTTCTGGAAGAAGGAAATCCCCTGGCCAGGAAAGACACATCACTCTACTACAGAGGCAACCAGACAGGAGGTTTAACAGCCCACAGACTCCACCTCTATAGGATAGTGGATGATCCTAAACCAGTGTTATAGGAACAAACTTTCACACATTTAAAAAACTGAACTGCTTTATTTTGATGTTAAACAACTACAAAGTCTTGTCTTTGAGGGTTGGATAGAATTACCTCATATCCAGGTGTGTAGTCAAGAAAGCTTATTTACGCAGCCTAAAAGCTTTACAAGTTGTACAGCAGTGTGCAGATATATCCTTAGACCTCATTTCAGACTCATGACAAAAGTAAAACGATAAAGAAAAGAAGAACAGCAGAATTTGGGTCTGTCAAAGAACATGCCAGTCAGACAAAGCCAACACTTCCTCAGGTGAGTTTCTCAGGCTAAATCCAATAAAAGGCACAATCTATCATCAGAAATGGACAGTCAGTCTACAATAAAGAGCAACTATGTAATATATTCCATAAAAATAAATAAAGTTAAAGTATTTGTCCCTCATTTTTACCTGTTAAAGGTCAAGGAACTGACATTTTTATTTATATTTCAATAAAGGCTAGTGTGAATGTTTCCTTCTTCGCACATGTCTGCAATAAATTGTAGTTGTGCATGAGCCTTCACAGTCTGCATGTTCAATAGAAACTCCAAACTCAGTGGCAAAATCTTTAGAAGACCTCTAACAGACCCGTATTAATCAAAATCCATTCCAGGATGCTGCTTACGACTGCTGCTCTCTCCAGCTTATCACAGATTCTCAGGTTAATCAGCGGAGCCTCGAGCAAACCTTTGTTTTGCCAAAGCCTGCATTTCCCTGCAGTATCAAAGGCAACATGAAAAAGCAGGAGGAAGAGAATCCGCCCTTCAAAGGAGACTGTTGGACACTCTATAGAGGACTGTTAATTCATAAAGTAAAATCAGCATGCAGTGGAGTTAATGGGATTAAATATTGCTGTTAGGATCCCTTCGGGACCCCTCCCTGGGGAGGTGTTCTGGGCATGTTCCACCGGGAGGAGGCCTCGAGGTAGATCTAGGACACCCTGGAGGGACTGTGTCTCTCGGCTGGCCTGGGAACGCCTCGGGGTCCCACCGGAAGAGCTGGAGGAGGTGTCTGGGGTGAGGGAAGTCTGGGCCTCTCTGCTTAGACTGCTGCCCCCGCGACCCGGCCAAGACAATGGATAGATGGATATTATGATGGTTTTCATTGAGATCTTGAGCAAACATGAAGGGCTAACTTTCTGTCTGGTTGGCTCTAGCTCCACAATAACACAGGTGTGCTTTAACATAATAACATACAGCCATGATGCATTGATGGGAACGTCGTTAGTGCTGCATTATCCATAGAGGTGACTGAAACACAACAAATGTTGTGCGCAGCCGGACAAACAACTATTGTTTTATACACTGTTAACATTAACATTAAACAAAAAGTTGCAATATTTCCTTATTAACTTTAATTTCAAGCTAATCTCTAATTTCTCTGCATAATGATGAAAACAGTACAAACCACAAGGAAGGTTAGTGTTGGACTCAGCCCTGCACACTTACATTAAAACAAAGCACCTGTAAGAAACCTCAGGCCTTCAATGTGACAAAGTCTGAGAAACTAAACAGTTGATTCAGTTTAATATCTTACGTTTTCTGGACTTGTTCAGTCAGTTCAGCTAGTTTCACATTCCCAAACTTATAAGATGGCACTGAAGTAATTATTTAACCTCAGTTTCGTCTTTGTACCAGCCTGTGTCTGGGCCATGGTCTGTCCCATGATGGTACCCACCGGTCATTTAGATGGCCCAGCCCAGGCGGTTTATTACTGCTGTAAAGCTGAACATTTTATCATAGAGATCTATGGGGACTGCCTTGCTTTTGGATCCAGCCTCAAGTTATTCATTTTAAGGAATTGGCACTCTGCTGCATTTACTTCACTTTTCAGTTCCAAAGGCTGCTGCTTGGCTGACAACATGACACTTATACATCATTGGCTTAGATCATTTACACATCCAACCAATATGCAGCATCTGAATTTGTATAAATGAACAATGTAAAGTCTAAAAAGTGAATTCTCCATTTAACTACGTCTTTTATGTCTGGCTGCTGTGTAATGCCAAACAGGTTTATTCAAAGAGCAGCTTTCTTCTACAGCTGGAAAGGTCTCACTTAACTCAGATTTTTTTTAGGGCAGCAGGGAAATTTGTAAGTTGAACAAACTTTAAATGATTTATGGTGGAGTCGTTTGTAATAGGCTAGTAGCAGAATGCATAAGACAGTGTAGCCTTTAAGTATAAACTGTAATACTGATTAAACATACTCACATTTTTTGTAACAATCATCACTAAAATATTCTATTTCTAGTTATTTTTCAAATTGTTTTTATTTTAGAAATCATCTCACATCCTCATCTCAGTGTTTCATGGCCCTTCAATTTTTAAACTAATGAAGTAGAGAGCTAACTAAATTTTGACCATGTGATCATCCCGCACTAAAAGTCCAAATATCGCAAAAGTTTGAAGAATTTGTCCTGACATTAAATATCCAACTTCACGTGGAAAGGACACCAAAGTCTGCAGGAGTAATAATCATGGTGACACACTGTGGTGTCGTCTATATTACGACTGATATGATCCCATAACTTGTTTGAGAATCCTTCACAGTTCAGTGAGCAGTAAAACAAGAACACACAGATTAGCAGTTGTTGTACACAGAGGGGTTTTGATGAGGCTTTGGCCTCTTCCTCCTTTTCCTGCTGCTCATAAGGCATGCATACCTCTCCACGTCCCAGTAACTAATCACCACACAGATCTGGCCAAGAATAGAGTAGCTGAACACACAGGAAATATCATATTCAAGCTTTCTGGAGCTTCACTTGTGCTTCTCGAGTACATTTCCCATGTAGTAGATATGAGTATTGTCTGCTCCAGTAGGCAGAAATGAGACTTCAAAGGTCTGAATAGTTTGGGGAGTTGTTCAAATGTTCCTGTGTTTGAGAAGGGAACCATTTATTTACTTTCCTTCCCTTACAGTGGTTTCTATGCTTGCTCTAATAGGTTGGTCTAGCTCACATTATTCTGTCTGGTTGGCTCTGGGCCTTCACTTACCCAGGTGTGTTTTTATTGGATTCAGACTTATCAGTGAGGTGATCAGAAACCTGCTGCCAACTAGGCAGGTCAACCTCCCCATGTTATGAAACCAGAAACATTTGTTGGGAAAAGGGAAGACAGCACACGGTTGGATTGTGGAAGGAAGGAAAAAGTGCCCTTTTATTTGCAAGCTGCAATATAGAAGTAAAGTTAGCTTGAGTTGAATTTAGTGAAAAATGAATTTACCTTTAAGAGAAATGAGCCAGGAAAAGCTGCAGCTTCATCTGACACCCACCTGCTCGGGAGGATCAAAGTGCTGCACACATTAGGAAAATACAGGGGACTCATTTCAAGCGCTCAAAGTGCCACATAGATGCTTAGCCACACATTCCCCCTGTCAGAGGCAAACAAAGACAGTTTTCTAGGAGGAGAAAGGCATGCCGTTTCCCCAACATGCCTCACCTGTGGTGACCAATCACAACAGCAGTTGCAATCCCGAGCCCTGAAGGAAGATAGGTGAGGGTTTATGTTGTCATTGGTGGATGTTTTACAATCGGGTGTAATACATCTTGCAGTTAATGTTTATTTTCACAGGGACCACCTCATTCCTTTGGTCTGACCCAGAAAGATGCCGCGTGCGATCATAGCGGCATTGATAGGAGCAAGTTTAAATGTCTGCAGAGCTGCAGACGTTTGTTCAGCTTCTGTTGAGTCAACAAGCAAGCTGTCATTCTGTGAACTGGAAATGTAATTTTCAGCAACACATGCACATGCAAATTACTGAAGTAAAACTCAACCTGTTGGAGATAGTGGAGCTCTTACTTTGTGGTTGTTTGATGTTTCTGTTGATAGTGACAGAGGCTGTTTTGTGATAATGAAAGCTCTGAGAAGCCCATATTATGTGTCTTTTTTTACCAACCTTCATCATGGTTGGCACCTGAACAGAACAAATTTGGCATGTGCCCAAGTCACTGGTGAAAAAAGTAATCAGATTACTCTACAGAAGAATCAGTGCAACATTATCAAAATAGTTCATTATAAATCAAAGCTCTCAGTGTTTAACTTGTCCAAAATTAGAGAAATAACCACAAAGTTGACTTCTCAAAACAAAATCCCTGAAATCTAAGTATAAATCAGCATACAACAAGAAACAGACTGTATGTAAAAAGGAATGAACCCTCTGTGACGCCACCCTTGGATTTTCGTTAATTATGCATAACTTTAAGCCTTAATACAATTTAAACAGGTGAGTTATATAAAAGTTCTTCCCCTCTACAGTTGTCATAAAAAGGAAAATTAGCTATAAAGACAACGCAGTTTTTTGTACCAGGCTGTTATGTTTATTTCTGCTATAAAGTTGGACATTTTAACATGTGGATCTATGGGGATTGACTCACTTTTGGAGGCAGTCTCAAGTGGTCATTTGAGGAACTGCAATTTTTAACAATTTGCCATATTGGCTTCATTTTTTTTAGTCCTTTTTAGTCCTAGAGGTTGCTGTTAGACTATAAACACCACACCACATTTATGTGTATTATTGTCTTAGATAGCTGCTATGGCTAATATGTTAGCAAACTGTTAAAACTAATGGTGCATCCAGCAAACAAGCAACATCTTAAGCTGTGTTTCTGGCACCTAGATAATTGAAGTCCAAAAATGATTTATTCTTTTATCTGCACTTTGCTCTCTCACAGCTTCTTAATGTCTGGCTGCTGTATGATGAGCAGGTTTTGTAGAGAGGACCAGCTTTCTCCTACAGGTGGAAAAGAGACCGACAAGATCAGCGAGCGTGAATCAAAACAGTAAAGTAGTCGCATTTCAGCATCTTTTAGTAGAGCTAAAAGATGCTGAAATGTACCACATAGCAGGGATGTACAAAGTTAGGTCATATTTATTTTGACTCAAAAACTGACTCTGCTATATTACACATGGTCATTTGAGCTATTGCTATTATTAAAAAAAACTTGCTTATAGCAGCTTTAAGTACATCGCAGAGATTTCTACCTCGACCTCATAGCAGTGGAACTGGAAGAAATTTAATTTGTGGTGTTCACAGCTCTGAAAAATTATATTTGTAAAACGCAACAGCATTTGGTCCTTTTAAGATCGATGCTCTGGTAAGTTTGGACTTCTCTTTGGTACAAGTTACAGTCAGAGATATATTGTATAACATAATTGAAGTTGAAGTAGTGTTTTATTGATTTTGCCCAGTTAATGTGTACATTTTGAAAAACAATATATTTTACGCCTGCACCTGCATGTGCAACGTCACAATAAGAGCAAGCATGAATGTACTGTTAGTTTCACTACAGGAGAGTCCTGATGTTTTCTGCACTTAGGTGGAGTAAATATATATGCATGTATTATTATTGGAATCAGCCAGTGGTCAAAGAGAACTGGAAATAATCCATATATTGGACATCAGCAATAATCCAACGTTGTGCATCCCTAGTTCTAATACAAAATGTGTATTAAGGATGGTGTCAAAATTTACGAAGTGAATATTTTAAGACCTATGCAAATAAAACCAAGAAGTTTTTTCATGGCTAGATACCACTAGAGGTAAGTGAGAAGATGTATTTTGAAATTTCAAGATTTCTTGGCCTAAGACAAAAGACTGATTTTGCGGGGAGATACTAAACTGAAAATAGCAGCATTGGTGTTAAAGAAATAACATGAAACAGAGCATTCAGTCGGACAGGGAGCCACCATTGTTTTCAGCAGATAAAGTAAGATTAGCTAACTTTGAAGAAATGCTGTTTTAAGGGTGAAAATCTGTAAATCTGCTGTCCTGGCACTGGAGCTCAGTACCTCACTGGAGCTTACAAATCACAGCCGGCTTGGCACTGAAACCCAGGGCCTCCTGAAATCAGCCCTAATCTGACTGAGAATCAGATCAATAATAAAACATTACTGTGAGTCTCAAGCTTTGAGCTGTCCAGAGACCTGGAAAATGCAAATGTCTATGGTTCTAATGGCTACGACAACAGAAGTCTGCACAGGCTTCCATGTTCATTTAAAACCATCATCTGAACAGCAGCAACATGCAAAAGTATTGTCTCTTCACCCTGCTGTGATGTTGTGAGGCAGAAAAGAGGAGAAGAAAAAAGCTGATGACAGGGTACTTTCATGTTGCTTATCGTGACATCCCATCACCGCGATCTAGATGGGCAAGACAAAGTACCACCAGGTCCCGTAGCTCTGAGCAGAGTTTCATCTGTTTCATCATATCTCCCAGCCTTTACTCCTCGGGGGAGATGAGAGGTTGGTGGTCCACGCATTTAGACCACAGTGAAAACAGAGGAGGCAGCCTGAATGACAGATAAGTCTAGTCTTATTCAAGAGGAGGCATCTGTGTTTTATGAAGAGCTCAGAAATAGGGAGGTGGATGAAAAGAGGGAAAGAAAAGCTCTGATAAACTACACACACATCGTCTCACGCAACACTTCCCAGGACCAGATAGCGTGCTCATCTCTTAAAAGTCCCTCCAGCTCTGAGAGGCTGCAGCGAGGATGGAGGCAGCAGGACTCACGTCACGACAGAAAATAAACACTGCCAGAGACAAACTAATGTGAAGTTCTCTTATCAGCGTTGTTTATCGCTGATTGTGACGTGAAACAAACGCAGCAGCTTTCATCTCAGAAAGCACTGATTCCCTCCCGGCACATAGCGTTGCCATTCTCAAGCCTTCAGCGTGATGATGTTCCCAGATGTCACCAGATGTGTATCGCAGACAGTCGGGGAGACAGTAAAACATTCAAGCAGACCGGCAAAATAGAATTAAAAATCAACTGTTTGTCATAAGTTATCCATTATGGTAGCCAGAAGTCCACCTAAAGTTTGCTGCAAATCTAATCTGCATATGTAACCTATGACTTTGCCACAAATTTGTGGCCCCATTGTCAAAGATCAAGCATAGCAGAAACCTACATTTTCATCAAAGGGTGCTGCGAAATGTCTGCAACAAAGTAATTACAGAAGCAAGACTAAGTGTACAGCAATGATGGAAGTTCTGTGAGACTCTTAAGGGTGGTATTTTGAACTAAATGCTAACATTACCCTTCTAACACGCTCACAGATACAATGCAAGTGATACAATGATTAAGTGTTTGTATGTTTTTCGGTGTCTTGTAATGTTTTCTGTGCTTTTTTAATATGGGCCAATTGTGTCTGAAATAAAGTTTATATATAATGCTGTGCTGTTGTTACCATGTTTCTGGTCATTCTTTCTAACAACCAGCAGGGGGCGACTCCTCTGGTTGCAAAAGGAAGCCAGATTGTATAGAAGTCTATGACAAAAATGATGCTACTTATCATTTGATTTATTGCCTCAGTAATCAATTTCCTAATGAGTTTTACGGTCTCGATAGCTACTTTAATACAGCATGATGTACAGTTTGTAAATGATGGTCCTATTTAGAGTAAAAAAGACAGCAAAGTAGAGTATATGATACTACCATGTTACCGTTTTCATTCATATCTACTGCTATTTGCATGTCATGTCTGGTTTTAAAAGACCAACAAGGCATCGGCCAAATTCCAAACACGAGGCTTCATAACGGAACTAAACAAACCAATGGGTGATGTCACAGTCGCTATGTCCGAGTCTTCTATATATTCTATTGTTAATATGCTGAAGTTTGCTAATTACTTTAAACACAAACTCAAGCTACTGGTGACGGTTTGGTCATAAACCAGAGTTAAAAGTTTGACCTGATGATGGCGCTACGTGAAGAATGACTGCCCTCCCTAGAAGTAGCTAGCATGACTACAGGCACATTCATAGGTGTTGCATGCCTTTCAGTATTATCATGTGTGAGGTGTTAAGGTATGCAGATGTTTGTGGTGCACTGAGCCGGATGGGGTGTGTGCAAAAAGTTTGAATCTGTTTGAACCAAGCTCTGCTGCTGACCTCATGTCTGTAGACTAAAAAGATGTTTGCATGGTGAAATATCAGCATGTTGATGCAGCTACCAGGTTTTTCTCTACATACTTTACCATCCAGCGCACTAACCCACAATGGGAATTTATTAAATATCTATATGAGATTCCGATAACCCCCTCACTGTGTTCCTAATAATGACTGCCAGCACAGCTCAGGGTGCAGGTATTTGGAAGTCGAGGTATGTAATTTCCTCTTTTCCGTTGCTCTGCTGCTTGTTCCTGCATGGAGCTGCAGTGGGAAACCCCAGATCCCCGACACAGAGCACACGCTGCTCACCTGCAACAGTGCTGCCAGGTGTCAACTTGTGAAACTGCAATAAAAAAGCATTTTTTCCATGTTGGTAATGCTTGAGTAAGTGAGTCTATAAATGGCATGAATGCTTCTTGATTGATTTGCTCATTCTTGGATTAGACTGTGCGCTAAAGGAACACAAGTTTCATATTTATAGATTTGTCCTGGGGTGGTAAATTTGGAACATCGTGCACTAAGGAATCTGTCATCTTTTATCAGAGCTTCTCTATCCACCATTTGCTGTTAAATATAGCCCAGCTGCTATAAATTGAGCCATACAAAGTCAAAAACAATTGCAAATTAGACTAATTTTAGATGTTTTAATATACTTTACACTGTTGAAAAGCTTGGCTTCAGACTCTGCAGTCTCGGGCAGCCGAGGTGGAATTTTTACATCGTAGAGATAAGGACAGACTGCTCTATTTGTCAGTGCATGGGGCCCCTTAAGGGCCCGGAGAATCTGATGTCCACACACGCTTTCTCCTGCACTCTGACATTTTCTCAGCAGTATGAGGTTACATACGAGGAAAAAGACATCTACATCATCAAGCCTGCTTTCTGTGTGAACAAAACGGCCTCTCACTCCAGTTTCTGCAGACAAAATGTCAAAAGTTCCCAAACAGTTGTGTCTAAAACAAAGTATTCTCTAAATGAGAATGGACAGGAGCTCGTATTTTTAGATGACCTGTGCATCAGTGGCTATTTTTATCAGTTTGGGATGCTGACCTGTGACCTGTTAGGTTCTTACTGAATTTTGGAAAAGGGCAAAGAGCACAAAGTGTGCTGAAGTACATCCCTGGAATTACAAGGGTCCCAGGGTGAGAGTTTGTAACCTGCAGTGGCTGCAGGCAAACAGGGTCACAGCCCACCCATGGGGGAGGGAAGGAGGGTCACAAAGGCTGAGGAGGATGCATGTTCTCAGACACAAAGTGCACAAAACACAGGAAAACACTGGCAGACAGACAGGAAAGGCTTGATTCTTGATGCTTTCATGCAAAACCTCAAGACTGGAAAATTGGCTTCACTGAGTTAAAAGTTTAAGATAAGTGTGATAAATATGAAGCGAACAGAGACCCAGTTTCAGGTCAGATCATGCAGACAATTAATTGCGCTGTGAATCTGAAGATATCTCTAAGCAGCGCGGCAAAGATTACAATTTGGACGGCAAAGCGAATGACAATACGCTCTGGCATACTTGATTGCAGTGGGGTCCCTCAGGAAGAAAAGGTTATAGGATCTCTGAAAAGACGACCATTGTTCATCATCTCCAGCAAAATGACTTTGTAAAACTGAGAGGAAGAAAGGCAAACCACTGGACCAATGTGATAGCAGTCCCTGAAAGTGGAGAGCACTGATGCATGAGTGAAAAGCGCCTTATGTCAAATATAATTGCCCTGCCCTGAAAAACAAGCTAGCGACGTCTGATTTGATTCCCTCCTGTTTGGCTCAGGTTACTTCCTGTCTGCTTTAAGCATGTTTGCGGTGACAATGAAGCTCCCAGAGAGATGCTGGGATGTTTGGTCTTTGTCCGCCAGAGAGCTGAATGTAATTAATGATCCCTCATTTCCTTTTTGTCTTTGTTTGAAGTGAAACGTTTCATTTAAAGCTCATGAAAACATGGTTTCAAATCTTCAAAGCAATGGTCGGACATTTTTCACTTTCTTGCCCCCAGTTAAAGGACCAGTGTGCAGGATTTAGTGGCATCTAGTGGTGAAGTTGCAGATTGCAGCCAAATTAATACCCATCATCACTGCGAAACATAGGGTCTGTAATGTGTCCTGGATTATATAAAAGCAGTTCACTGCTGATCTCAGCACAGGAGAACTGGATGAACCAATGACTGTCTAAGCTTTGTAGTAATATTCAATATAATAAAGCTGGGAATCAGAAAATTGCAGCGCAGGAATTCATTAAATAACAGAAATTCATTTTACAAAAGCAACAACAAGCTAGGTGTATGTATATATGCACATAAAATTAACATACTAATTAGTTTGTTTTGTGAACAGCCTCATGGTACGTGTCCACAGGGACTTCACTTCAACGCTTCCTATTCCTTATCAAGTGGCCATGCATTCTGCCGCAGTGCGTTTCTAGAGACCAGGCATTGTGTTGCCCACTCCTCATCTGCATAAAGTTGAGGTCCCCACTATTTTATGCAAACCAGGGGCGTCTGGCCACAACTCTACACTTCTGAAAACTCATGAAAAATGTTAAACTAACCGCTGTTGATCTAAAATGTAGACAGATTCAGTCACTACATGGTTTATATCTCTCTTCAAACGCTTTCAGAAACACATTTTGGTGAACTGTTGTCATATTATAAGTGAAAGTTTCCAAATGAGCCGCCATGTTGGCTAGCTGTTGAGCTGAACCAGGGCAAAGAATCAGTGTAATGTCAGATCTTGGGATGAACTCAGAACATGAGAGTCATTCAGTCACCCTTTTATGACATTTACAACACAAGCGTCCCTGAATTCTGTCTGTGACATCAACTTTTCCCAGCTGAACATCGTCCTGCTTAAAACAGTCTGATGAGCACAGAAAAACACACAGAACACTTACACACACACACACACACACACACACCCACTCCAGCTCGCACACACCAGCTCATCTACAGCTGAGCTCAAACACAATAGCAAGTTGTAATATTGGAGTAATTCAGCCACACATGATCACTGATACAGAAAGTCCCTCCATATGAGATGACAGGATTGTTTCTTTAAGTTTGTTAAAATGAAACCTGGAAGTCTGAACCTGTGTTTTTGTCATCAGCATGCAGCAGTTTCAGTGTGGAAATACTTAGTCATGGTGTTGACTGCTTATTTCACTCATGATATGTCTTCTAGTATAATAAAAAAAAAACAGCATATGCCCATATTAACAAGAGTTAAAAACTTGATTTTCACTTGAGGAGGCCTTTAACAACTGAAGCTTCTGTTTCAGTAAGAATTTGTGAGGGAACCTTTATTTTAACAATGATGTTTGAAGCATTATCTGTTTTTATGCCGTTACTTTCATTTTGCATTGCATAAATGTTAAAATGATGTGCTTATCAGATCAGTGTGGGACTTTTTTGGCACAAATGAAACCAAAACAAATCCATTCTTTATGATTCAAGCTGTTAAGTCAAGAAGAAGGCGCTCGACGTCTCCTAAGGATACGTGTCCTGCTCCGTCCTGCTTCGGTCTGCTGTCCTGAGTTGTTGGCTCCGTGCTGAGATGTCTGCAGTGGCCCTTCTCCTGGCTTTTCTTTCGCCCGTCGCTGCTGGCCTGGAAGCATGTCCAGCTGTCCCATCATTCTGTCAGCGCCGCTGTCTCCCTCAGCCCCAGATTAAAAACGCCAAAGGGGCCGCCAGGAAAAGTGGCTCGCCCTCGTCTCTCAGGACTTATGTCAAAAATGTTTCAGTCCGCAGGTAATTTGCTACAGTCTGGGATCCTTTCACTATTTACTTCAAAGAAACCTTGCGAGAAGAGGGAAAGAGAGAGAAATGAAAGGGAGGAAAAATGATATTTAGTTGTGGGTAGTGACAGATCTACATTCTTGAGTATTGACATGCGATCTGAGTGAGGAGTCCTCCTCCTCTGGGATGCTGCCTGAGTCCACAGCAGCTCTTAAATCTGACTGATAGAAAGCAGCAACTCCATTGACTGTCTTCCATAATAGAGCTCTAGTCTAACAAATTGACTCAACTCCAAAAGAATGCACAGTCACTCCTACACAAACAGACCGCATATTGATAGCAAAGAGTTGGAGTTCAAGGTTTGGGAAAATCACAAACAGACAGTTCTTCATCTGGAGTTTCACATCAGACACATTTTTAGATATTAAAGCCAACGTTTATCATGTTTTCAGGGTTTTTATCTGCATACTGTTGCATGTAAACTGCAGCCATTTCCCTTTGAACCTCTGAATGTGAACCATGATCTTCTTAATCTGGAAGCAGGTTGAATTAGAGGTTTTCAGAAAGGTGTCCTAGTTTTCTTTATTGAAATGTTGTCCGGTGCGGCCCTCTGTGTAAGATTATCTGCTGCTGTTGAGCTTAAATACAGACTGCTTCAGACCTGAGGAATGAGGAAGAGAAACCGGAAATGTCACTTCAATTACATCCAAACCTGGTAAAACTTACAGTGAAATTTGACTTATTAACCCTTAAACTGGCAGAATCATGGGGGGAAAACAGCTACAGAAACACAACACAACAGAATATTGACTGTTGACTTTGCTTTTATTAGTTATGTTTTAAAATATTATTTGCAATTTGACTTAATGTAGATATTCACCTAAACAGTATCTAAAAACAGTGCAGACTGACACCAATAAAGCCACTTCCAAACATGTAAGAGAGCCTACTGCAGCTGTGAAAAAAGAGACACTTATCCAGGTTTGTCCAGTCTGCGCTATTGTAGAAACATGGAAGAGAATCAGCTCCATGCATAAATAAATGGGCCTATTCTGCAGAAACACAATGATTCATAGTTTCAGGTGATTAAATATCACATGCTTTGGTAAACAAGGTGGAAACTTTTGCAGTCACGGATCTCTTTTAGGTCTTTTGGGTTTAAAGAAATACTTTTATCAGAGAGGCTTTACTGATTTCATATGGCTTTAAATTTTTTCAATTACATTTTTATACATTTTTATTTTTTATAAGTCATGTTGTGTTGTTATCTTTATTGTTTTTTTTTTATTTTCTTGCCTTGTAAAGCACTTTGCAATTTGGATTTTAAAATGTATTTATTTTTATTATTTATTTATCTGAACAGGGACAGTGTACAATATACATTAACCTCAGAAAGAAGAGATGCATTGTACCAGGTTATAGCACTAGTGCTAATTTCCACCTGTAGTCCCTGGGCAAGCTGATGTTGATGAACAAACATAAATGAAAAAAGAGAAGAAAAAAAAACTGCTCTACAAATAAAGATTATTATTAGTACTGATGAAAACTATGAATTTCTATGAGTATTACATTCCCCTTCTGCTGAAAGATCCCCCTAAAGACTAGACCTTTAAAAAAACTCATTTTACTTTCATGCCTGTTCACTAAGCTTCAGTTAGCAGCTGGTTAGTTTGGTCAAACATAAAGACTAGAAACAGAGGAAACAGGCAACCTGACTCTGTTCAAACGTAAAATCCACCTTCCAACATCTCCACAGATCATTAAAGTACACAATGAAAGACATAAGTTTGTGGTTTTATCAGAGGTTGTAGCCTGCACTGTTTTCCGGCGAATTAAGAGCAGTTACTTTTAAAATGAGTAACTGGTGAATTAATAAATAGTTCTCTTCAGAGGACTATTTAGGTAAGTTTTATTACCTTGGACAGAGGTTACACAGCTGCTTATATTCTTTGCACTCAGCTGACTGCTGGCTGAAGTTTTATACCTAACAGAGATCATGAAAATCATGTTTTGTTTTGTTTTTAAATCTTTGCATCTCCTACTTCTTTAGTGGTAATTCTACAAACTGCTGTTTTCTGCTCACTTCAGTCTGGAGCTTTGGACATAAATTGCTGGATTCATGCTAAAAAAAAAAAAAAAGTCCCATTTTGGAATCATTTTTTGCAGTTTGATGTACTTTTGTTGGCTTCAACAGAATCTAAACTATTCCAGAGATTTGGTATTGGTATGGTTATTTAAACAAATGGAATCACATTGGATTAGTCCCACATTTACAAATTACATGAATTTAGTTTTAAAAAAACTACTAGAAGGTTATGAGACTTCTGAAGATGTTTGTTATCATCACTTTACTCAGTCAGCCCTAACCCTGAAAACAAACCAAAACTAACAAACTGTGATGGTGATGGTCCGGTTCTCTGGTTCTTTGCACATGATGGACACTCCTGCTCACTGTCTGATGTGCAAAAACACATTCATTCACAAGGTTTCTGGGCTGGAGCTTCGTCAGACGAATGGTTTGTGACTAAGAGAAGTTATTTTAAATAATGAGCATGCAAAGAATTCTCTTGCCCATGTGCTATTAAAAAGCAGGAGTCCCAAACATCCCCAACACGCACTCTGTATAGTGAAAATCATCAGTGTACCCCAAGATTGTTTGCATTAAATGACTAAATGACCTTAAGGTACATTCCTAAACCCCCCAAGGGCCAAACTGCACGCCCTAAAATCATAGTCTTGTAGGTTACATATGTAGATCAACCAGCAGAGAAATATTTACATAGCAAATGAATAGAAGCATTATCGAATAAATAGAACAAGGTCTCATAAAACAAATCCTGCAAATCTCCAAACAAGACATATCTTCACTAAAAAATAATAATCAGATTCACCTCTAGCATGTCAGGGCTGCATACATTGAATTGGGTGAGTCCCTATAAATAAAGATAGAAGACCTTGCAGCAAAACGTTGTGAATAAAAGTGTTTTACATGTTAAATGGTGTGCAGAAGTCTGTGAAAAGGACACTGGGTGTGGAGATGTTGGAGGAACTCAGATTTTAAAACCAAAAGAAAAAAGCATGTAAATCTGTCCAGGCCTGCATGATAAGAACCCCTGAAATGGAGTAAATCACTGCTGTTTGTCAAACTAGCCCTGAAAAGCTCGACTGTAGATTTGCTTTTTTTCTGGTCTGGATGTTTTCCTGCAGGAACAGTCATGACAAACACCTGCAGAGCTGCTGAGCTTTACGCCAGCTGAGTGCAGCTATACTCTCTGTTTAGCGTTTATACTTTCAGCGTGTACAAGTGCGCACATGTGTGATGGAAGCGTCTGACACCGGCTCCGTGTCAGCGTTTGGATTTTTGAAATGCACCGACATGAAAGAATTCACAGATTGTCAGCAGGCCGTGACAAACCCGTGACATCTTCACGGCAGAGCAGCTAGAGCTTTTCTCTCCTGATCAGGAATGTATGCTGGCAAACAAGAAAAAAACAAAACAGTGATTAAAGAGGGTAACAGGATCAGCTCTAATTAGCTTGTCCTGAGAAAATGCCAGGGACTTTTCACCCACTGTCAGGTCACTCCAAGAGGTGATCTCTTTGCCTATTAATTATGTGCCGCACCGCAGAAGTCTTGCTCTTTGCAGGATGATCAAAACAGGCAGTGTGGAGAACCAGGCTCCTGGTGATGTGGCTGCCCTCTCATTTCTCTGACAAAGAACAATGGCCACCTCAGAGCTAATGGCACTCACTCAGAGAGAGTTTCTTTAAAAAAAAAAAAAAGCCCCCAAAAAAACGATTATCCAAAGACATGTTCTATCATGTGATAAATTCTGTTTTCTCAAGCCAAATCCTCTGGTGCCTCCCTGCTGAAAATATTCAGAGCTTGTAATAGAGATTTAATCAGCAGATAAAGAGAAGGCCGAGAGAGAGGGAGGAATGATGATCGGGCATCTTGGGCTTATCGCTGATGGAAAAGCTCAATGACATCCTCTATTTGGCCCAAATGACAGCCGCCTTTTATTACCCTCATTGGAAGAGGTCAGGGAGGAATCCAGATCACCTCCTCTGACAAACACCTGTCTGCTGGGTCAATGCTGCCCTCTGTTGATCTCACAGTGAACTTACTCAAATATTTCACTCTCAGTACTGAACCTGCCACTGTGGGTGATTCCTTGTTCATTATTCACGCCAACGGAGTCAGCTGTGTGTGTAGGGCGGTCACATCTGTCTGTCTGTATAACTGTCTGTCTGTCTGTATGTATGTCTGCATGTCTGTTTGTCTGTATGTATGTATGTATGTGGGTGGCCATGTCCACACCATAACTCCATAACAAATACAGATAGGATAATCAAACTTGGAGCAGATGTTGATCTTGACCTACCCTGGTCACCCATCAATTTTGGGGTCAAAAGGTCAAAGGTCAAGGTCAAAGGGCTACTTAGTGCAAAATCCCTTTATAATCTCTTACATAAGCTTGCAATGATGAACTTTGGTATATCTAAGGGTAGGACTACCACATTGCACCTCTTGGCCTTGAACTTGACATTTGACCTTGAACTTACTGCTGTCTGTCTGTCTGTCCGTCTGTCTGTATGTATGTGGGTGTGTATGTCTGCACCATAACTTGATAACAAATACAGACAGGATAATCAAACTCAGCACAGATGTTCATCTTGACCTATCCTGGTCACCCATTAATTTTGGGGTCAAAAGGTCAAAGGTCAAGGTTGCAGGGCTACCTGCCATGTTTGAGAAGGCATCCTGCATGGGTCTGCATCTCGCTTGAGTGTATTCTAGTTTTTATGTCCTGCAGAGCTGAATGTGTCCAGGTTGAGCTTATTGCTGACTGTACCAGTGATTATCAATAATACACAGCTGGAACTCAGTGAATGTTTTACTTCAAATTATACACATGGGTTGATTATGAAATGGGATTTCACTGCTACACCACCAGAAATGCATGTTGTGATGAGAAATGTATTGCTCACATTAACATTTCTGCAGTGCTGCTTTTGGTGAAAACTACACCTGAACTGTTGTTTTATGTTAATGCTGGAGACAAAGTGAGTAGAAGTGGAAGATTCCTGCTACATGCTGTAAAAAATAAATGCTTTTTTATCGTTTTAACTGTATTTTTTAATACAGTTTAATATCCATTTACAAATGTTCCATGTTTTCTTAAATGACAGATAATGTCTTGTAAAATAACAGGAAAAAATGATTAATGTACATGTTAACTGCAACAATAAAAAATAAGAAAAAAGGGCCAAAACTGTAAACAACATTCACATGAAAAATCTGTATTTTTACGAATGGTAGTTCGTGTTTTTATGTTTGACCATCAAATAACACTATTTTTTAATTGTATTTATTTAATTTACTATATATTTTTACAGATATTTTCCATTTTTTTAAAGAAAAATTGTGTGCATGTTAAGGACAGGAAAATAGTGCATTAAGAAAAATCCTGTTATTTTACAGACTCTTCCTGTTTCGCTACATTACAGATAATATCTAGCATCACAGAAAAAAACTAATAATTTACATGGTGACTGTAAAAAATGAAAAAAGAAGGCCAAAACTGTACCATCATGTCACATAAAAAATCTGTAAAATTCTGTATTTTTACAAATGGTAATTTTACTATCTGTGGTGGTAAAACTACACCATATTTAAATCAGGTAAAAATATTATTATTTTACCGTTATTTACTTTCACAAGAATATTACAAAACTCCATTAGGTTTTTACATAGTTTTTGGAACATTTTTGCCAGATTTTCACTGGTTCTTTCCGGTGCACAAGAGTTCACATGTTATCCACAGTACTACAGAACACTTCATAACACTTTGGAGGAAATCAACAAGTCCCCTTATTGTCAAAGTACATTTATTAATTTCATTGTTGCCTCAAATATTCCATGAAGACTCCTTTTAGAAGACCTGGTTCCTGAGACAAAATACAGTACCTCATTAAAATCAATAAAATCAATACGCTTTTATCTTTTGGACAGTTTAGAAATTTAACTTTAAACCTTCCAGTCGCTCTACTTCTATCTGTTTTACATGACTACATTTTTATTTAACATTTTAAGACCCCCTCAGTTGAAAACATTTTTTTAAAATTCTGTCAACGTGTCTATATTGTGCTCTTTATTTGCTGTAAGACCCATCATGATTGAAATAAGCAGTCAGTACCACAACTGAATATTTCCACCTTAGTTACTGATGACAGAAACACAGATTCAGGCTTCCGGGGTTTCATAACAAACAGTCAGAAGGAACTAAGCCTGTAAACTTGCAGGGTGGGACCTTCTGTGTTGTTATCAGAAGCAGAACTGGTTTCCAGTTCAAAACAGCTGGTTTCGATGTCATGATGGACGAAAGGTTAAGGCGTTGGACTCGACATTCAATGGGGTTTTCCTGCACAGGTTCGAATCCTGTTCATGGCGATGTTTCACTCTTGAAATTCCCCTAAAGGCTGAATCTAATAGAAAAAAAAAATCTATTACAAATTACCATTGTGCAGCTGTTTTACAGTGTTTGAACAGAGCTGTCGGTGAGCTGGTGTGCTGGAGCTGCAAGTGTGGATGTTGGAGACTATACATAGATCTGCACATTCCAGAGGAATCAACAGTGTATAGTTACAACAAAAAAATAGGGCTTGAAATGGTTCTTTTAATGGCAAAAACCTTCTAAACATTGATCTTTGACATTAAAAAGAGTTGAGTTTTTAGGGGTTAAATCAGTGACTACAGAGGAATTTAATTATTTAATTGATTGAATTATTGAATTGATCTCTTTTATATTAAACTTATTTGCAGGTTTTACATTTTCTCATAATACTGTTCTTTTTATTTACATTCTAATTATTTTATCAAACAAATCTTTTTCCCTAAACAGAAAGTTTGAATGTTTTATTGAACCAACTGTTGTAACGTCTTCTCTCGGTTCATTTAATTTTTCTTTCTTTTTTCTTTCATTTCTTTGTAATTTCACTCAATATTATTTTAAAAATGATATAAATGTCAAATGAGTGAAAACGATCTGATTGGAGTAAAGACAAAGAATATAATCAGCTTGTCTCTTCTTCTGACTGAGCTCACTGACAGACAGTTGTTTAATAGTTGACTTTGAACCTGTGCAGGACAGTAACCCATCTATGGCGTGTGAGCCTGGTCAGCCTCATCTGTGAGCATAAAGCACTAAAGAATAACGTGTTAACTTGCAAACGATGGCAAAAGATACCTCATAAACTCGAGCCCATTCTCCACGTTCTCTACAGTTTGAATGCAAAAGAGAATTTGAATAATCTGCAGCATCTCCATGGAAACTGGAGTGATAAGTTAGGAAACAAGCTGTCATGTTGTTTGTAAGGAGCTGAGAGATGAACTGAAGTTAGTTGACTGAGTGAATGTTATAAAAGGTGGGAGACATCGCAGATAAACTCCTTCGTCGACCTCCTACAGTGCTGGTAGAAGGAGTGTGGTGGTTATGGATGTACAGCCTAAACTATGTGCTCTTTGATGCAGCCTGAACATCACGTATCTCTAGCAAGTAAACTTTTAAACCAGTGAAGATGATTCCAAGATTGTCCTAAAATAACTTTAGAGCTCCTGGAAAGTGACGTCTGGTGTGAACAAAGAGACACTTCAGACAATTCAGACAGTGTAGATGTGTTGGCCAAACATGTCACCATTCAATAAAAAATCGTTAAGTTGAGTCTGTCCCTTAAAAACTTAATTATTTTGATCAAGTCAAACCTTCTCAATTATACGTTTGAAATTCACACTTAACTCTGAGTTTAAACTTTCGATCCAACAAAGCTGAATTTAAACCAATTTCAGAATAAAAACGAGAGACGTTCAAGTGAAACTTGCTTAATTATAGGTCAGTTTAAAGTTTGTTCCAAACAACATTTAAACCACAATTTAATCAGGTTTAATTAAAATGAGTGCTGCAGTCCCTGGAGATCAATATTCATTTTGACTGGGGCTGTTCCCATACAAAGAATCTGACTTGGTGTTTTAGTGCATAACAGTAACATGTAGATTAAAAAGGTAACATATAGATTTAAAACACTGCTGCAAGTCAATAGATAAAGTTATATAAATGAAACCTTTAACCATTCACAAAAATGTCCTTTAACTAATCATCCACACACTTTAAGAGCAAAAAATAAAATAGTAGCTTACTGTATCGCCATACCAATGAACTATAAATACATCTCCCTGTACATGCTGTTAATATTTCTTTAAATTCATCTTGAATAGATTATTGTTCTACAGTAAACTTCAATTACTGCATTCTAATCGTTAAAATATTAACTTAAATGCAGACAGACTCCTGCACCTTCAGCTGGGTGTTTCTGCCTTTTATTCATCAGCAAGAAATATATAATTTGACAGATATGTGTTGTTATTTGCAGTTTCCCTCTATTTTGTTCCATTACAAATAATATCTAATATCACAGACAAAAGTATTCATTTACTAATGACTGTATGAAAACAAAAAACTGGAAATACCATCCACTTACAAATGTGTGCTTTTTTTTTTTTTTTACAAACAGTAACTTTTTAGTGTGTAGCTGTAAAATTAACTGTATTTAATTCAGCTACAGTTATCTGCCATTATTTTCACAGAAACATATTTTTTCTGGCACCTTGCTATCAGATTTATTTATTTTTAAAGGGCCATAGGATGCAGGAGGATTCACATATCCTCTATACTACAGAGTGCTTCATGAAATATTCATGGTGAAAGGGGAATCTTCTGATGGAAGCTGTTCTAAAATATAGCTCTCTTACTGTTAAAGCACTTTTTTTAAATGTTAAGCCTCTCTTTAATATTTCATTAAAATTCCTTTCAGTGCATCTGACTCCTAAAACTCCATAACGCATCCTCAGCTAACAGCGTCGACTGGTGGTTCTTTGCTCGTCTGAGAGCTCAGCGTGAACATTAACACTGTGAGTTCATGGCAGGATGATCAGGTTTAAGTGTGTCTCATGTCCACCTGTTGGTCTCTTTGTTGGTGTCCTTTTGTTTTTCAGACAAGCCCAATGACCGCTTCACCCTGCAGCCTCCACAAGCGACTTTACTGCTCTCCTGTTGGCCTGTCCTTTGATTCCTGGAACCTTTGAAAGCCTTGCTGTGGCTGTAAATCCCTTTTATTTCACCTCCATGACTGCAGCTGTATTAATGCTCCAGCACCAGTTCGGACTTTTCAAATTAAGAGACCAGTATTCAAACTAAGATGCTTGTAAAAGTTGATTTTATGTCTACAAATCATGTTTTCATCTTTACTCTTGTCTTTTTGCTTAGTGTAATTATGAGCAATCATTAATTATGACTGCACTGAAATCAGTTGTGCAGGTTCAAGGCCCTGTGATCTTATTATTGTATGTTACTTACAACTTGTTTCTGCCATGAACAGTCACAAATCTATATATTTTTTAAGTGGTTATATGTCTAGAACTGTGCAATAAATTTAAAAAGAAGCCTAAGAGAGAAAGTGGCATCATTCCAAGTGCCAGATACAGCATAATGATGATATTTGGGTTTGAAATTAGTTTTATTTCTATGAAAGTATCAATTTTGGAAACCTGAGAGGACATACATGAAATCAAGGGATGTAATTTACTCTGAAAACCTGTGAGTAGAGAGACAAAAGTACAAATTAAGACTTTGAGAGATTCAAGTATGAAATTTATTAACGAGAAATACAAAATATAGGCAACTTTAATAATATTTACACTGTACATTCCAGGCACTAAGAGTTTTCTGTCCTCTGCTCAGTTCCAGTTAGTTCCCACAAGGTGTCTCTGCTGTCAGTTTTCTGAGTCTCTGCCCCAAATCAAAACCAAGGCCTCCACATGGCCGAGGAGCCGTTTGGTGCCGACCCCACCCTGTGGATGGGGTTCGGGGGGACATGGAGGCCGGGTGGGCTGGAGTGAGGAAGTGTGGGTGAGAAACTGAAGAAGGAGGTGTTGGAGGACGGAGGTGAGAGGCTGGGGGGGAAGGAGAAGTGACAGGCAAAGGACGGGAAAGGAGGGGAGGTGGCATAGGGTGGGAAAGAGGAAGGGGAGAACCAGGGAGAGGGGGGAGGAGACAGGTAGTCATGGGCCGGTGTGGAGCAGGAGTGAGGCTGGAAGGGGGAGTGAGATGGAAAAAGCAACCTGGGAGACTCTTCCTTGGTGTCAGATAAGCAAATGACATTAACAGAAGCTGCGTCGGGCGTCTCGGCCGCCTTCTGGGTGAAGTCTGGTTTTGGCTGCCAGCTCTCCGAGTGATGTTTGAGCCACTCCAGGAGTCCTGCTCTCTGAGCCGCTGGTATCCGATGCATGTAGCCGCTCAGCTGGGCCACACACTGCTGGAAACCTGCACTCTCAATGCTGAAGAGAGGAGGAGCAAGGCTGCAGTCTGAATGGCCAAGCTTCATTCGACTGTTACTAGAATCTGCAATGAGTCAAAACACACAAAGAAGTGCCACATTAATACAAAATGAGCTTCCCCTGACTTTAACTTTGAAAATCCAATGCAATCAACTACTCTTCTTGACTAACCACTGCTCAAGCTCCTCCCTTCCGTGTACTTCTGAAGATATTCCACAGTCAGATCCAGAATCTCTGCTTTCTCTATTTTTGGGTTCTGCAGTCGCTGTTGGTAAAATAAAAGGTTCAAAAAAGGGGAGATTTGCATTTCATCACTGCTGTTAGGATTTTTTTGCATAATGCACGTGTAACAATATGTGACTGTTTTGACGTGACTCACCGGATCACGCGTGGAATTCAGCAGCAAACTTCTCAGCTCAGCGAGACTTTGATTTATTCGATCCCGTCTCTTCTTCTCCACCACCGGCTTCAGGATCTAGAAAGAGGTGAATTAGCATGAAGAGGCTGAGTTTATTGTAAAACTGTGCAATAAATATACAACGCCAGTGGCTTTCCAGACTGAGAATGTGCCAGTGCACAACAGGAACAATTGATTATCTACTGATACATGTTGCTTTCCTCTTTGCTGCTTTTACACTGCAAATTTCCTCACTGTGGGACTGAAAAGACGTATCTTATCTTACCTTATCTTATCTTAGGCATAATCAGTCCATGTACAATGAAGGCTATACGTCTTTGCTACTTTATCTGACAGAAATATTTGCATTCACCTATTATTTCTGACCATTTCATAAATAAAAATATCTGTAATACTTGAAATAATCAAAACCAAATCAATAAAATTAGACACAAAATAGACTTTTTATTGTCAATTTCAACCATTTTGGTGCTGGCTAAGACCTCTGTTGGGGGCTACCAAAAAATTCTCAACACAGGAAAAACCCTGCAATACATCATTTCCTTTATTAAAGCATTTTACATTGCTTTATATGGAGATCTGAGATTCCCAGGTTGTTATCATGTTTGCAGACACAAATCGACCATTAAGCTTAATTCTGTAAATGTTAATAAGTTGTTAGTAAAATAATTTTCTCAAGAAGGTCAGAGGTCAGATGATCCATAAACAAGCCTGAGTTAAAAGGCTAGAAGTTGTCCACAACCTGGCAACCCAAGAGCTGACTCATAACTCAGAACAAAACATTAATTTTTGAAAAGTGTGCCTCAATACATTGAATCAGTTCTTACCCTTTTCCTGCTCTTGCCATCATCCGGAGTTTGGGTTTGCCGTTTCCTCGTCATGTTGCAGAGTTTTGCTCCAGGCGTCCTGACAGAAGGCTGTAGAAGTTTAAAACGCCTCCCGCGGCCTGAGGCAGCTTTTAAGTAGAAGTCAGTGCTGCTTCTGATTGGCTGACAGGTGGGAGTGACGTCACTGATCCGAGGATGGTTTTAATATTCCGACTGAGACTGTTTTTAACACAGCAACACTAATTTGTTTAATGAAGTGAAACTATCTGGAGTTTTTGTTTTTACCAACAATAAAATAGACATAAAGTGTTGTTTTATTTTGTAGGATTACTTTGGTTTACTTATCAATGAGCTGCAGGTGAAATTATAAAAATGCTGCATCAAATGGTAAAATCTGTATTTAATTTAAGTTGCTTCACAAATAAAACACATTTCCAAAAAGCCATACATGGAGTTAGTGAAGTAAAATAACAACTAGTGCAAAGTTATCGAAAATCTTACCTCATGTATCCCTGACTGGATTAGTAAATGCAGATTTATGTGGTTTCCCAGAAGACGGTAAAGTGAGACGATGGGAAACTTCTCGTCTCCTTCGTGGGAACAGAAATGAGGTGAGAAAGTGAGCAGCTCGAGGACCGTTTATGATGTGTGAGGCATCAGCACTTTGCATTAAGTGATAAAAAGACCAAATGAGTGCATGGACAAATGAAGGAGGTGAACTGCAAAGGCGAGAATGTCTGCATTTGCATTTACGCACATCAGATAAAACTGAATTTGGCTGTTAATAAACCAGATTTTAGTATCACTACCGCAGTGGCTGCACAGTCACAGTACCTGAGCTGCATCAAGGAGCAAAAGGACGCAGATCGCGTCTCTCCGCCAAAGTGTGAGGTTGATTATTGCGCCTGAGTGTGAAGTGTGTGCGCGCTGCCTCGGGCCTGAGGTCGGTTTGATACCTGATGTTTGGACTTCACACAGAAGCTCTCTTTCAACATCGGACCACTTGTTGTCTCCACCGCAACACACGTTCCTGTCAGCTCCGAGTGGTTTTTACGCTTCTTCTGTTTTGCTTTTGTGAGTGTGGCTGACACACACGAGCAGTCACAATATTAGAAGTGGACGCTTCATTTCCCTGCCAACAAAGGGCATGTTTTAAACCAATTAGTTTCCATCACAGGTTCAGGAGAGCATATTATAAGGCTTATTTACGGGGCGGGTCCACGTGGCTTAAATCCTGTGCGCTTTTACGCACAGACAGATCCAAATTTTTCCAGATCAAATATAAGTTTACCCCTCTGTATCTACACAACCACTCTTCCAGTGTATCTTATAAAGTGTTTCTCCCCCATGAGCCTCCACAGCAACCATCAGTGGGCTCTGATCCTCCACTAATCGCCCTCTCTTTGATTTTAAACGGAAGTATCACTGCCCATGAAAAGCCACTTAATCTCCACGGGATCCCCGTGATCCGATCATCCCGGTGTTATCTCCACACTTTAGCCTATTATGAGGATCAGGGCGACCATAAATGCAGTGCGCAGAAAGCTACCCCCAAAAACTCAAAGTCCTAAAACTTCACTCTGCAGCCTTTGAAATGATGTGATGGAGAAATTGTGTGAATATCAAACCACCAAACTGTTCCTGCACAGAGAGTGTCCAGTCAACAGTCGTGAGGTGTTTGCACCACACCCACTAAAGATAAGTACCGACTCATTCACTCAACACAATAGGTGTGAGTCTGGCAGTTTGGCAATATGGCAAGGGAGGGGGAGAGAGAGGATCTGGTCTGCTCTGTGAGGGTTTGTGGGGGTTCACCAGAGAGGCATGCATTTGCAATTCTGTTGTTCAATAGAGAAATGTCTGGATTGGAAACAACTATAGTGAAAATGTACTTTTACATGTAGAGGAACGCATAATATATTCTATACTAGAAATAACAGCAGCTAATAATATACTAAGACTTTTTGTTTAGACAGTCACTCTAAAAGTGCCAAAAGAAAAAAGGAAAAAGATAATCAAGGATGGTTTAATGCTGACCGTTCCTCGATTTCACTATTTAGTCTAAGAGTTCTTCTTCTCCTTAGAACTGACAAAAATACACAATAAACACTTCAAACATTATAAAAGCCTTTTTTCAACAATTTGGCCAACAGTGGCAAAATTTAAACCACCAACTGAAGTGATACTGGTACATCTCAGGTTATCATTTCACATTTTAAATTATATAATAATTTGCTAAATAGTAATTTAGGTGACTGACCCCTTAACAAGTCCTGAAGAAAAGATGCAGGCACTGGTGAAGTGAAAAAGACACAATGACACAATAAACCAGATAAATAACTCTAATAATCAGACCAAAACTGCTGCCTGCAATGAAAACAGGAAAAGTGTTTCAATAGTTTTTAACTGCATTTTTTTAAACAGTTCACCATCATTTGACAGATTCACTCTGCTTTGACTGCAAAACAAACATTGCCAATACTGTAAATGAAGTCAACATCAAAAATGTATAGTTATTTGTTGTTTTACAGTGTTCAACTGTAAAATGACACAATTTTACTGTTTTTAAACCAACCGAAGATCATCGTGCAGCACACATACGCCTCTATTTGAAGGTTTGTCTAGTTTTTTGTTTGTTTGTTTTACAGTTTTCCTGTATTGTTTCTTTGACATGTTTACCACCAGATTTCATAGTCTGTAATGATTTTATTCTGAATGTATTTAATCTTTGGTTTTCAAAGTACAGACCACACTGGTAATTCTTACAGAAATGAAAGATAATCTTTTAACAATCTAAAAAAAGTATGGTGAAATCTAGCAGAAAATAACATCCTTATCCCTGAAGATTATGAAGAATGGGGAAATGATTATCCAGTGATACATGTTTCCTATAAAGTGGATAGGCTGTCTTTTAACATTTAGAGAAATTCACAGGAATCCTTTAGGATTTTTATCTGATAAGCCTTTAGGACTTTTAGAGTGAACTCTAAATCTATAGGATTGAGGCATGCTATGAGTCTATCCTTTCAATTGTTCCTCATGAATGGAGCCATTTTGCCCAATAAATATACACATATGAATATAAATATATATGCAAATATAAATTAAACCACTTCTCTTCTTTGTCAAGGCCAGGAGCTGCTGAATGACTGAGAGGTGTGTCCAGCAGGGGCGGGGTTATGTGCACGAAAATCAACAAATTCCCGCTTTCCATGCATTTAGGTGGGATCTGCAGCTCAGAGGGACAGAGTGAGCAGCATGAAGGCTTTATCTACTCCAGAGAGTTCCCCCAGACGGAGGACTATGAGACGGGTAAGATACAAGTCTCGAGTAACATGTTTTAATTGTTGGTGTCAAATCATGACCAGAGTTGTCATCCAGGTGTTCTATTTTTCCCTTCAAGGGGTCCAAACCTATGATGGAGAAACGCAGGCGGGAGCGCATCAACCAGAGTCTGGAGACTTTACGACTTCTGATGGTGGAGAGCACAAACAGTGCGGTACGTCTGTGCGTAATGGTGTCGTTTAGAGGGAATTTTACGCAACTGTCAACGTACTATATTGTCAGTATTTTGTACTTTTAGTGAGTGAACTGTGCTTCTGTTTTGTGGATACAGAAACTAAAGAATCCAAAGGTGGAGAAGGCTGAGATCCTGGAGAGTGTGGTGGAGTTCCTGAAGACAGAGAAGGACCTGGACAAGGGCCACCAGGCCGTGAAAAGGGCCCCGTCTGGGGAGCAGAGGCCGACCTGTTCCCGCCAGCAGAGCTACCACGACGGCATGAGATCCTGCCTGCTGAGGGTCAGTCAGTTCGTAGCTAGCAAGAGCCAGGAGTCAGAGGAAACCGGTGGGGCTACTTTTACGCTTGCTGAGCCCCAGAGTCACTCCTCCTCTCCCGGGCACATCCATCCCGCCGGGGATTCAGCAGCTCGGTCTCCTCAGCATCACGGCCACCCGTACAGCCACAGCAGTGGCCTCAATGACACCAGGATGCTGCTCTCCTCCACAGCCTCCACACACATGACTGATCCAGTGTGGAGGCCTTGGCCTTGAAATCACCTTTAGCTACAGTGTAAATATATAGTTTATTGTACAGCTTGAAATCTTTTGTACAGTGATGACATTTTCTAAGAAAACTTTCACATATTGATGACGATTTTTGTATCGTTTGTATTGTTTTACGCGTACGCATCATGTTTTTTTTTTTGCTTTTTTATAAAATCTTTTTTAAAACGTGGCAGTGGGTTTTGTTTTTTTTCACCAGTTGCTACTTTAAGAGTTTTTGGTGTTTCTGAAACGCATGTATAAAACTTTATCTGCTTTTTGATGCTGCGTCCTTTTTTTTTTTTTTTGCTTTGCTCTACAATCCTTGTACCCATTTGAAGCATGACTTAAGACAATTATTTCATGACTGTGCTTGCTGAAATCTGTCCCCATTTCAATAAAAGCACAATTTCCTGACCGTTCCTGATCGTTGGAGTGGCCTATTTGCTCTGTGAATGGCCTGTACTTGGGCAGTCTTTACAGCTGTACTGGTGAAGAAAAGGTGGCAGCTATAGGACAGTTAACACATACTTTATCCTGGTTGCACAACAGTTATACTGTACTGAAATGTTGATAAGGGAGACTTCTATGAACTTCAGAGCAGTTTTCAGATGTAAAAAAGGCAAAAGGATTTGGGCCATTGGCAGACTGTTCACATCCAGTGGTGTAAAGTAACCAAGTAGCCTGGATGTACTCCACTACTGCTGCCCTTTACTAAGTACTTACTGGAGTACCTTTCCTCCACAACATTTCAAAGAGAATCACTATTGTAAATTATTGTAATTCACAGCTGTATAGTATAATGAGTGACATAAATGAATTCTACAGTCAGTGAAGCCACCTGCCAATACAATCTGCATGTGTCAGCAAAAATGATCCAAAAATAGGTCACAGACAGCACTAATTTGGATATTTGAATTGAAATTACTGCTTTTTTAAATGCTTTACTTGTATTTTACTGATTATACTTACATTAAGGCTTGGAATGTAGGGCATCTAGTTGTAAGTTGTAAATCTACAAAATCTACATTTGACCATGGAATACACTGAGTTTTCCTTGAGTTGTTTCAGCCTCTCTAACTCAAAAATCAATCTCCTCTCAGTTAAACTTACCTAACTCTGGTGTATTTGATATAATAATCAAATGCCATTGATTGTATTCCATAAAGTATGAATGGTACTTGTCCTACTTTATGGAATATGATCAATAAAGTAGGATTATTACTTGTCCTGTACTGACAGCATGAGTTCCTTTGTGTGGATTTTGATTTGCCTGGCCTGTAAATATGAGAGCGTTTATAACATCACACAAAGGAATGAATGCAAATAAGTGATTTTATCTATTATGTATAATGCATATTTGTTTTGTTAAAGTCACAAAAACGACAGCAGGTGATGAGGGAGACTGAGATAGATGTTACTTAACCATGAACGATATCTGCATCAGACTTGTGCTGGGTTTGCTCTCCCAGACTGATAACTTTGTGTCTACACACTTTACACCGAGAGACTCTAAAATCTCTGTGTTGTGTAGATTGACTGAAACTGTCTGGATGTTGGATTGTGTGTTAATGGCCACTGTTGTGCGCTTTTCATCTGAGAATCTGCACAGAAAGCTGTGATCTCCCGACCATCAGCTGGTATGGTGCATGGCGTTAATTGTCGTGCAGCTCTCTGCTTTATTCTCTAAATGTTTGGCACTTTGGCCCATTGTTCTCCGTGATAGTTTATACAGACTATTGTCTGTTTGCTCGCTGTAATGCGGGACTGTAACCTGCTTTGGGTTTCACGCAGAGAACCATAAATATGCAAATCTTTTTAAACCAGGATAAACCAGCAACATGTACATTTTCGGTTTGTGGCTCATAGATCCTCATGGATTTTTCCAACAGTTTATATAAAATTCTTATTCATGATCTTGTGACCCTTTGGTTGGTTTCGTTGCTAAAATACACCATTTCCTTCTTTGTCTGTTTGAAAGCGTCTTGTGTCAAAGGAGGCGTTAGTCCCGCAGGGCTGATCTCTGGACAGGATGCTCTTTTGTGCGCCTTTAAGCTCTGACCCCCCGAAGAAAAGCCCACACAGGACTAAGTAAATCAATTAAACTTGGAATCAGATTAGGGTTTCATTAGAGGGGTATCCGTCTAAATGAAGATTAAACAGCTCCAGTGGACGCAGGGTAAAAATGGAAAGGCTTCGGAGTCAGGATTATCTGTAATGCGGATGTATCTGCTTAGTTTGTTTACTTACCCAAAGACAAAGACGCATGCGTAAAAGTGTCTCAGTCTGATGGCAGGGTGGGTTTAAACTCCAGTTACTTCAAAAAACAAATATCCAAAAGTGTAAAACATTTAAATCAGCAGCTGGCTTCTGCAACTGTTGGTTTTTACCACATCAGCGCGAACACAGTAAAGGTAAGGTGATGAAGCGCCGTTTGGCCTCATCAACGAACCATTTGATGCCTGCAGTTCCCACAATAAGCTCTCAGATCTATGAAATAAAACAGTGTTTTAGAACACGAAACATATTCAAAGTCGCTGTGGAAATACGAAGTTTTCAGTCTGCATTGTTTTGGTTTATGCGCTAAGTTGCAGTCCTGTAAAACGTGAAAACCAAATCAAACAAACAAAACCAAATAAACGACAGAATCAGCTCGTGTCTGACTTCAACTGAACTTTGCAGATTATTTTTTTCGATGTTTTAGAACATGTTTATGGGTCTATTTGCGGACACGTGTCTGCCACCTTTCCATCTGCAGGCTGGCTGCTGTAAAAGCACCTCAGGGTGTTAATGGTTCTCCTGCCACCCACGAGCCACTAGAGGTGACCGGCTCGTGCAAGAAAACACCTTGTTTTTACTGCACGTCTGTGTGAGGTTATCTGTAGTCCAAATTCACAGAGGTCACAGGACGTATGAATTCCGTTTTCAGGTAAGCTTGTGTTTCTGTGCACCCAGAAAAAGAATGAAGCTTTGACACCAAGAATGTTGTACAAATAGAACTTTAATTAAAGATACACCAGGTTCCCACTAAGGCCACCTTCAGTCTGACATAAGAAGGGACCTAGGTTCATTTCTAGCTGCTTTAAAATTTCACCTTTGTCCTCCAATTCAATCTATTATCCACGTTAAACACTGAAACGTTGTGCGTAATTTGTGCGTAATGACACGTTTATCCTAATAAACATGTCCTCAAAGCTCTGATGGAGCCCAGGATTCAACCAGACAAGTTTTAATGCAAATACTGCCACAATATAAACCTGAAATATCTGTGGACCTTGACTTTTCTAGATACCTGCCACATCCCAAGGCAGCCGAAACCTCTATAGTTTCATTACGCGCGAAGACACAAATTGAGACTTTCCTACTGTACTGTACTGTAGTCATTTTGGAGCAACCTCTCTGCTGAAATCTGTATAAAACATGTAAAACTACTTTGCTTTTACCAGATTTACCAAAAGTAACTTTACTGCCTGTAAAACATCTGTTGGCTCTTTGTGTGCCAACATATTCTCCCTCCGACGCTCCTCGTCTCTCTCTGATGCTTCATGGTCACGTGTAAACCTGTGAGGGGATGTCAGGCACTTACATTTTCCTTAAATTATTAAATAAATTAAAATGAATAACAAGACAGATCTGTTGACAGGATTAATAAAAAGAGGACGTGTCATGTTTTTCTACTCTTTAACTGGCAAGCAAACATTCATGTCATCAGGGGTTTCCAGTCTAAAGGTTGTATACATCTCTCAGCTGATTTGAGAGACTCTCAGTAAGTTTTCAGTCTTTGAACCATTGAAGACTTTTTGATTATTCGTGCAGCTGAAGCCCTCCGCTGGTGGTAGGAGTGAACAAAGCTGCACCGCTGAGCTTTTTACTGCTGTGAGCTGCTGGGCGGGTCAGTGACTGGACAACATCTGCTCCGGTGGCGACAGGCCGCCCAACTAATTAAAGCACATGTTCAGTGGGAACAGGCAGAGGCGGTGTTGGGACCCTGGAACTTTGGGGGATGAGAACAACCTTCAGATATTAGTAAAGTAGCTACTCTAAAATACTGTTCGGGCTCAAGGAAAACGTAATGCAACAGTTTACACCAATGTTCTTGAGCTATAGCAACATCTAATGAATGTTCAACGAGCAAAACTGCATTACGTTTGGGGATTAGCTTTATCTCTTAAATAACAATTAACTTTAGAATACAAGCTTTTTCAAAATAAAAGTCCACCCATAATTTATCCTTACACGCAACACAGTAATACATTTCTGTAGCTTTTACAGCATTATTACTGTATAATGGCACACATCCGCACTGAACTCTGTTCAAGAGTTCTGTTTTGCGCATGTGTTTGTGCACTACCTCACTGTGCATGACAGTGTTTTATGGAAATTATCTGAGCATCAAAACTTTAGCAAAAAATCTAATTATGCATGCAAAGAGCCAATGAAAGAGCTGGAAGCGCATTTTTTTAAAAAGTGTCAGCAATCAGAACTGAAACAGAATCACTTGTTTTAGTACAAATCTGTGTATTTGGAAGTCCTGAGGATATGATGGAAAACTTACTGACTGTGGTAGTTGAATATAAAACACATGGGGAGGTTGATATCTGAAGACTCACAAAGATTCACAAGTATTTTGAGTCTTCCACTCAAACTAGTAGAAAGCACTATATTCTGATTAATCAATGTGATCATGTTATTAAAATTGATTTCCACAAATGTCCAGTGTTACATCAACCATTGTACCAGCTGCTGAACATTGGTTAGAGATGCCTGTAGCAAGGTTTGAGGGGTGACCTAATGTTAATTATCTGGCATTATGTTGATGTGTCATTCCACATTATCAATGTGGTTCTGTTTTATGTGGAATGTTAAATCTTGTCGGGTTGAATTCTGTGCAATGTCAACTTAATTTTCAGGAGAGTCCATTCTGGGAGCAAAGAAATGAATGCTGTCTATTAAGTTGTTCTCCCACTGAGTGATCATTGAGATTTCACAGCCCTGGCTGTCCTCTGTGGGTCATACTACGTGTTCAGCACTGATTGTCCAGAGGGGGAAGCCACATCAGAGGAATTTATCCAGAGGTAAAGACTTTGTTGCTGGTAATATTCTTTGCTAACGTTGGGAACAGCACTATGTAAACATGTTATGTACACATCTTTTTGACTAGTAAAGCACGAATCAAGTTTCACAAAATAATTCTGGTTTTCTAAGACAACAGAAAAAAACGATTTAAACTCCCTTTCTTGAATCTGGCAGTTCCAACTGAATCCACATTTATTTTTATTTGCCATGCAAAAGATTTAGAAGCAAGCCGGCCTTTTATATGTTCTGCAAGTAAACAAAAGTCAGTATGTCATGCAGGATCAGATTCCTTTTCACTTCATTGTTTTAGAATGAAAACTTTAGTGCTCTTATCTCTTAGTTAGTAATTCATTCAACATTTCTGTTATTTTTCACACAGTTAAATTATGCTTGTTGAAATGTTTTTGCTACAGGTGGAAATGAACTCTGTTAAATTTGTTCAAAAACACAAATATTGCAAGAAAAACATCTGTTAAATTTGTTTAATTAGATTCCACAAATAATCACAGACCTTTAGAAAGAAAGCAGAGGGAAAGAAAGTCATAAAATGCTTGCTGACTATAGGCATTAAAATAACCTCTTTGGCTGATTTATTCTTGCAGTTGTGTTTTGATTTTGAAAACTCAACACAGTGATTTTAACCTGGCATGCTGCCTACAAAGGAATGGATGTTTTATCAATTTTAGCTGAAAGATTTTTCAGTAGAACAAACTGGATTTCTTGTTGCTAGCTAACGCTCAGCTGTCATTGTCTTTACGCATACATCACAGTTTATACAAGTTTTCTGCTTTACAATAAATATGCTGACTCTAACATTATTAAAAATGCAATTGTTAATGGTTTCTTGACTTCTCAAATGTTGATGTATTTGTCCTATGCATAGTTTCCTATAGAGTAAGAGCTTTAGAATAAATTGATGTGTGCATCTTTATGATAAACTAGTACTGTGTTGGACCCTCTTTTGCTTTCAGAAGTGCTTTAATTTTATTAGATTCAGCAAGGTGCTGGAAAAAATCCCAGAGGTTCTGGTCCATATTGACATGATAGCATCACATAGTTAATGCAGATTTGTCGGCTGCACATCCATGATGCTGATCTCAGTGAACAGTGAACTCATTGTCATGTTCAAGAAACTAGTTTGAGATGATCTGAGCTTTGTGACATGGAACATTATCCTGCTAGAAGTAGCATCAGAAGACAGTCCACTGTGGTCATAAAGGGATGGACATGGTCAGCAACAATACTCAGGTAGGCTGTGGAGTTTAAATGATCCTCAGTTGGTATTAAGAGACCAAAAGTTTGCCAAGAAAATACCCCCCACACCATGACACCACCAGCACCGGCCTGAACCATTGATACAAGACAGGATGGATGCATGCTTTCATGTTGTTTACGCCAAATTCTGACCACATTCTTCCCTAAAAATAACTTGTAAAGTTGTGGGGAAAAAAATGACATGTTTTCCATCAAAATTACACCAAAGCTCTAGATAATGTCATCAAAAACCAATATTTATACAGATGTAATCTGTTCTTTAACGGCAATACAATTACAAAGCTTTACTGCATTTAAATTAGCTGAAAATATCTGTTTTTAAAGAGATAATTGGCATTCTTTTAGAGGCTTTTACAGTTTTTAAATGTTAGAATATAACTTATTTTATATTTCAGTCTTTAGCATATTTGTTTTTCTGCCAGCATTGCTTTTGCATTATTTGTTGACTACATTGTACAGCAACAGGCTGTTAAACAGCAATGGACAGATGGTGCAGCTGTGCCATGTGCTGTATTTAATTAGTATGTTCGTACCTGATCCCCAGTTTGATTAACAGCAGAAGAGAACTGGACATTAGTGACAGGCTTCATGAAGAAATCATTCAACAATAAATATATGTGATGTTGGTATATGTCTGTGTCTTCCTCCTCTTTGGTTTCCCTCCAGTAGGTGGCATCCTAAGCAACCAACGAGTTCACATGTCTAAAAACTGCCCCATTCAGACGTATGATACCAAAGTGCTTGTTGTATGGTGTCAAATAAAAGCCATTCTCAAACCTCCTAGTTTCATGTTTGACATCAGGAAGGAGATACATATGACTAAGAACTCATTCAAATTCTGGCAGTTCTTTCCTCCTAAACTTTCTTGTTTGTCTTTGGTTAGACCAACACAAGCTTTGATATTTCATTTGTGAGAAAAGATTCAAATTGAACAGTTATTTGGAAGAGTTGGCCTTAACAGTTGGTAGCATAAACACAAGTTTTTGAGTTAATTACTCACAAAAAATAAGTTATTCCCACTAGTATTTCCATGTTATTTCAAAGAAATTACGTACCAAGTATTTAAATACAATAATTATGACCAAAAGTTTTTAAGTCTGCAAATTAAAGTAACTCCTGTGTTTAGTAGGTAAAGGACTTGAAATCTTGATCTCAAGGTGAAGAAAAATTTAATTATCAAGTCAGTTTAATCGAGTTGCCTTTACTTTGTTGTTGTTTAAAATTAACTAATGTCAAAATAATGTTTGCAATTTACAAGCTTATCTAGATTAGTAAATCTGAATTTTTATCTTGCAGCCATGTATTTAATGAAGTGTTGGGAATAGAGTGTAAGTTAAGAGTGAGACTCGAGGTAACATAAGGTCAGTCCCACTTGACATGTTCCATACTAATCTCACAGCGAGTGCAGGACCAGTGATTCTCTAAACTACTACTAGACTTGTGAAATTTTAACCACCACTTGGAATGACGTTGGTACATCTTACAGCTTATTCTTATTCATATAATTTTGTTTAGTACAGATGTGGGCGACCAACCCTCCAAATAGATCTGGAGAAGAGATGCAGGTGCTGGCGAGGTAAAAAAGTTTGCCCATAAAGTCAAATAACCCCATAAAGCAAATAGAAAACAATATAAATCTGCTGCCTAAACTGTAAACAATCAATGTTTTAAACATTTTAAAAACATTTTACTGGTACAAATCTTCGCTGTTTAAATTATTAATAATAACTAGTAAAATTACAAAAAATAATTAATGTACATGTCAACCATAGTAAACCAGGCCATATTAAATTAGGTTTAATTTTACTGTATTTAATTTACGAATTAAAAATGGTGCATCATTTTACAACAACAACAAAAACCACAGGCCAAAACTATAAATAATTACTATGTGTCACCATAATATTACAGTATTTTACTTTATTAAAATCAGTTAAAATAATTTTTTTAGTGTTCCAATACTAACATAATTTTATGTTCACAATGTCGAGGTGATAGATAGAACCTGAAGCAGTGTTTTGTATCAGCTAACTGACGTCACCAAACAGGTCCCCAGAGTCTCCTTTCAAAGCTTCTCTTTACATGAAGGCGCTTTATTAGTTTTATCCACTTTCTTTTTACCTCAGGTTTTAATTTTTATTGTGGATTTTAACTTACATTGTGCTTGACTTCCACTTCCCTCTTTAGAATTAATACTTTATTATCACGGCTTTCATTTTTTAATGATTTATCAGAGGATAGTACTATAAAAAAAAACATTTCTCTGCTACCTCTAGAAATTCAGTGTTGAGTAGCTATGAAATCTGAATTTCTGTGTGTAATCTATCAGAATGTCACACCAAGGAAAGCTGCCTCTTAATGAAAACTAAATGAGAGCTAACTTTCATGAAAAACATGTTTATTAGTAACAAGAGCAAAGTCACAGTAATAACAATGCAAATTAATGACAAGATACGAGCAGAATTTCCTCAGCCTAACGTAGCAGGTTTACATTATATCACTATAATCCCTTCTACTTTGTGTGTGTGAGCATGCGTGCAGATGAATCCTGTTATATCAGACTTTGCCGGCGGGGAGGCCCTGAGCTTTCTGAAACTCTTGCTGTAAACTAGTCAAGACTTCTCGATGCTGTTCGGATTTCTTCTCCATTTCTTTCAGGACTGACTCGTACCTTTGACTGCAACAGGACAAAAGAATGTGTAAATGCACTGATCGTAGGGAAACACAGAAACAAAACACATTTACCTACTTCTGTGTACACTGAATACTTTCATTGTGACCATAATGCTGAATAAAATGTTTGTGTCAGAGCTTTTATTTTGGGTTGCACTAAGGATGTGTCCAATAAACTGACTGTATGATAAATGACCTTCTTCTCTCTGATTTTTTCCAGCTGTGGCATAACACACAAAACATGGTCATGCTCTCTCAGTAACAGATAAAGGCTGATAGATGTTGCAGGCTGCTTGTCCATCAAACTCCTGACTGCCCTCTAACTGTTAGTGAGCACAATGACACAGCTAAAGTCTGTCCTGATATCAACATGGCAGCTATAGAATTAACAAGTCTTCAATTGTGAAGTTGTGAAATGATATTCCTGTAAGTGCACAAGGATCTGTTACTGCAGAGAGCAAGTAAGAACATTTTTTCCCCCATGACTATATATCGGCATGACTGATGGAGAATGCTCCATCAGTCATGCAGGTATTATTTGCTACTACTACAAATATTGATATGAATAACAGTGGAACAGCTATGGTACTGTATGCCAGATATGACATTTAAAAGACAATTAAGTAACTGTGTGAGAACATATATCTGTCTATCTATATATATATAGAGAGAGAGATATAGATATATAGATATAGATATATAGATATATCTATCTATATATATATAGAGAGAGAGATATAGATATATAGATATAGATATATAGATATATACATATATCATCTGCGAGAAGTGCCAAGACGAGTGAAGCTGTGCAGTCTTCAGGAATGAACACTTTATTAACATGCCAGTGTTGTAGATCTCTGCGTGCAGACATAACTCGGCACAACAAGCCGAGATGTGTTGAGATCGGCTTGTTGTGCCGAGTTATGTCTACGCCGCTCGCCTGGAATGGTGAGATCGGCGTGCGGCGCTGACATAACTCGGCACAACGCGCTGAGATCAGCATTCAGACATAACTCGGCACAACACCAGCGTGTCAACACCTGTAACATTAATGAGAGCAACCGTGTTCAACACTGCACTGAAGAAGAGATCCATTCACTGCTTAACCGTGGACCCAAGGCAGTCCAGCGCAGACGCAATGTACACTGGAAACTATTAATATTATTTGGAGCATGACATGAAAAATGTTCCACTTCAACAAATTATCAATATGTGTCAGCTGATGCCATTTGTATTCCAAGCAAATTTAGCAGGATGTCTCTTCTGTGCTGACAACACAATTAAACATGGTGGATTGTGAAGATTTACTTCAGCTCAGCTTTCATTCCATATATTCCTAAATTCATTCAATATATTCGAGTTTCATTATATATATTTAGATTTTCATTCCATATATATTTTCCTGAACAGCTTGCCTGGTCCTAAACTGGTCTTATATATACATCATTGGTAATTCTTTCATCTTAATGTTACCAAAACAAAGAAGCAGATCCCATCGTTGTCCAACATTACTGTCACACAGAGCCCTGAAATCACTCATAAGGACAAAAAGACTAAATCTTACTTTGTTTCTGTGGCCACAGACATTTTGCGCTCTTGTTGTGCTTTTTCTTAAGTGGTCTTTTACCATAATTGATTTCTGGATTTACAAATTCAGAGTAGGCAGTGAGAAATCTCATGGAAGGTATAGACTGTGTCCGTTATCTCGCCTGTCTTGCGTGATTGACCACTTTTACAATTTTTATTATTTTCATTCAACTGGCGTCACCTGGCTGAAAACCACAGTTTTCCCTCTTTTGTTGACAATAATGATTGATTTTTTATAAATCAGCTGTCATAAGCTCTCAATACAAGGTATTACTGGGAAAACCTTACCACCTCTCCTCTAACATTAACCGTGGTATTTGGGCTTTGTCAACATGCAAATTAAGCATGACCTTAGTGAAAACAGCAAGCCTCTTTCACACATGCACACCTTTCCATTTATCTGATGGCAAAGTGTTAGCTTCATGCCTGAATAAGCACCATGGTCTTTTTACTGTAAAAGTCATGATGACAATCTTACTGGTTCGGACTTAGTGAAATTTATATTTCAATTTCAACTGCATTTCATTGCATTAGTGGATAGGTACACACAAGTGACGGTATTTTAAGCTGTGCCAAGTGATTTGGGGAAGACCTTTTGTACATTTCAGCCACAATATTGGTCCAAAAAACATCAGAAAGTGTAAAACAGTTTGTGTGTTCAAATCCGGAAACATTATTTCAAGCAGTTTGCCCTACAGTTTCACAACTATTACGAACTAAAATGTCCATAGAAATACAATTTTACCACAGTGATGACCGAGTCAAGTCAGACTGACAAGACTCACCAATAATCTGTCTTTTTGTATAGGTCAGACACTTCTGAGAAAAAGGGTGTAATATTTCCTGTGCCAGTAATCCATTTTTAAAAAGTCATATCCTACAGCTCTGTGGAGTTCAGTGACCATATCACATATAAAGGCTTTAGGACTAAGAATAATAGCACTGTGGAATGGACAAAAGCTTGACTTACATTTCTCCGTTGATATACTCCAGCCTTTTTGCGACTGTGGCTTTGGCTTCATCCAGGTCTTGTTTGACTAATACAGGACCAATCAGTTTATAAACGATGTTCGAGCTATTCATCAGATCGAGCTCCTGGAAAAACACAGAGATCATGTCTTCAGAATACAACAGTACACTATTCCAGTGCTGAAAGCTGACAGGCTAACAACAGTGGATAATAACGGAGAAAATGAGCTGAGCTACCTCTTTAACAATGTTGTTTTCTGTCAGCTGCGTCTCCAGCTTCTGTCTGGCTGACATGTTCTTGCTAACATCTGAACGACACACAGACATTTGTCAATGAGGACAGACATTCATTATATTTTTGTACTAATGCCAAGAAAGTGTTATTGTGGCGATAAATGTGAGTTTAAATGTTTTAGTAATGTTTAACCAGGTAGTTAAATGTATGGGTAGCTGCCCTAATATGGACAGCTAGCTCGACTCAACATGCCACATTACGAGAAGCCACGAGAAGCTAACTGACACTCACCTTTCTGCATCTGCGTATATTTTTCTAGCTCCGCTTTCAGTTTCTTCTGAATGGCCTCTGCCATGTTTGGTTTGGATTTTTAAAAAGCACTGTAAAGTGAGTAAATGTGACAAAGAGACAAGAAGCTAAATGTGGTCTGACATGAAAGCAATGTAAGCTAACAGGAAGGGGCAGTGGCAAGAGCGGATGTTAGCTCATCCCTTCAAAGTAAGAGCCTTCAGGAGCATATGAAATGAAAATACACAGATAAAGGCACTAAAGGTTCAATTAGCTGAAAGTCATTTTTTAAAATTGTCTTTTTTTAGTTGTTATAGACTTGTAGGCTTAAAATAAAAGCTGTTAAGATATGAGTGTGGATGAATAAAAGTCTACTCGAGCTGCAGCTGGACCATAGACTCAACTGGACTGCAAGTGCAGACACTTTACACAGGAAAGGACAGGCTTGCGTTTATTTCCTAAGGAGGCTGGTGTTATTTGGCATCTGTAAAAAAAAACTGCTGCTGATGTTCTATCAGTTATTTATTTTACACTGTGTTGGTCTGGGTAGGCAGCAGAAAGAAGAAGGACACTGTATAACTTCCCACCACTCTCGATACACTTTACTTTGTATATGTACCACCAAAATTACACTGCATTGCACTCCTTTCATTATTTACTTAATCTTTTCTCTGAGCCTAGTTTTTCTGTCTCTACTTTTAAGCTACCGAATGTCTAAATTGCCCTTGGGATCACTAAAGTAATATTTACCTGTGTCTATCTTTTTCTGCCTTTAGAGCTGCTTCTGCTAAATGTAAAGCACACCAAATGTTCTACTGTTAGTTGCAAGAGTAAATACAAGAGTTTTCATGCATTCCCAGCATATGAGGAACTAAAAACCAGAGATACTATACAGACATAGACTGATAGTAATCACAGTAATCTTCAGGTCTATACCAATGCCTCAAAGAGTTCTGGAGTTTAATCTTAAAGCAGGGACAAGGATCAGCAAGTGATTATCAGTCTACACAGGAGAAATATCTGTAATATAGATAGCAGTGCAGGGGATACAAGATACAATAGACTGAAGCTCTAGCCACTTTACAGTGCCATCATTCAGATAGCAGACCATAAGGCAGTTTGATAGAAATGCAACAAACATTACACAGAATTCAAATAACTGGTCTCACAGTTAGTCTATGGCACACCCTTATCTGGCACTTCATTTCTCATCTTACCTGCTACTTCATTTCCATTAACGCCAGTAGCATTAAAGGAAATGAAGTGGCAGATAAGGTTGCAAAGGAAGCCAAACAAAGTAATCACACTGATTTGGCAGTTAGCTTCAAAAGGACAGACATAAAGAGCATCATTAAGCAAAGACTGAAACGAAAATTGGCAAGAGCAAGGAACAGTAGTTTTACAGCGTTCAAAGGAAAGTGGAAGAGATGTGGGACATGTTAAGGAGCAGGTAAGATGGCAGAAATAATGACAAATGAAAGAATGACTTAATGAAATAAACATTCTACAAAAGAACTCAATACATTTCCACATTTCAGTATCTTAGACAAACCAATTTGATCAAGAGGATCAAAAACGTTGTAAATCCTAGACATCCTAGTTCACACTCCACCAGCTGGTGGCGGTAATGAACCAATTCTATGTTTGTCAACCGCCATTAAACCTCAAAGAAGAATAAGGAGCTTTGTGATAAATATAGTGCGCAAACGAAATCATGAAACTCATCTTGAATTTTCTATATTTGCATATAATTTATTAATATGCTTTTGTTGTCGGCCTTTTCCTCCAGTTGGTGATAAATTTTGGCGCTGTCATGGTTGCGGCGGTTTACGACACCGTTTCACGACACTGTTTTACGACACTGCTCTCAGTTCGTCATCGCTCTGCTTTAAGATGGCCTCGTCGTTTTGGAAAGGTGTTGTCGGCGTCGGACTTTTTGCCTTAGCTCATGCGGCTTTCTCAGCGGCACAGCGTAAGTTTCAACGCTGAGAGTGAAGCCGCACGTCTCGATGCGTTTGTTTGTTCCAGTTGGCTTTTGTTTCTTCCAGACAGCAAGATAAAACAACCGGTTGGGCCTTCAGTCGTACCATCAGCTAGCTAACGGGATGCTAAGACAGCTGAGCTCCGCTTTGAATGAGTCGCGGGTTGACGGGTTTAAATATTCATCTGCAGTTTAGTGTTAAAGTCTAAATAGCAGTGATGTATAACATTAGAGAGACTAGAACAGTGGAGAATTAAAAGCGGCCCTTTTTTAGATCAGTCAGTCTTACCTGTCTAGCCAGTCACCCTGCCGCAGTGCTATTGTGTTAACTGTATCTAAAATGTATTTCTCCCTTCAGATCGATCATACATGCGACTCACAGAGAAGGAGCATGAGACGCTACCAATTGACGTGAGTGACGTTCATTCTTATGGTAATTTCTGCCTTCATTTTGCAAAGTGTTGCCAGTTTTATTTATCTCCACCGTCCCTTTTTACAGATTGTATTGCAGACCTTATTGTCGTTTGTGATGACCTGCTATGGTATTGTCCATATCGCTGGAGAGTTCAAAGACATGGATGCTTCCTCCGAGTTGAAAAACAAGTAAGCTGGTTTACCTTGCAGCACCTCACTCCCATGATGAAGTGATTGTTTGTGTCCTCTGTCACAGGGGAAGCAGGCAGCTCATCACCTCAGCTGCATTTATAGTAACATTGGTGTGAATCATCTCCCACAGACGCACTGTAAACCTCCCTGAGGTGATATTATTTTTTAGTTGCCACATATATGTTATATTGGACAGATGCAACTGTACATCACACACACTATGAATTGCTTTTTGTACAACTTCAGCCAATGTATTAAAAGACTAATAACGTGTTTAATGCAAGGAGTAAACAGTCCAGCTAGTGACATGAAAACGGTAGTAAGGAATCCACAAACAGTGTACATGCAATGTTTTCTGTAAATATTTCAAGGTCTTGCGTTTAGATTTAGTCATATGCCAAACCGCATACCTTAACCAAGGAAAAGATTGAGTTTACAAAAATATTTTGGCTCCCTGGAACTAGAGTTTCTACAAGCAGTATGAGATAAGTAATTGTTTCACTGCATGACAATGTGGTGGTCTGGATTTTCTGTCAAATAAATCAGCAGCACTTTAGTTTGATACAGCACGAGTTTTTCTTAACAAAATTGTAAAACATTCTCAGGTTTCGGGGGCCAGTTTGACTAAACATGGGATGATTTGATCATTTACTAATTTTGACCGGGTCCACCACTTCAAACCAACACCATACCTGCAACCTAAGCACAAGCAACAATTTTTGAACCATGCTCACTTAATTATTTAGTCCAAGAGAAGTCAGAAAACATGCAAAATTTGTCACAGGTATTTAGAGCCCGATATTTCACAACCCCCCAGTTTGCAGTAATATAAATTAAAATAAACATTTAACTGGTCTACTGCAGGCCTGAGCGTGGGTTACAGGTATGGTATTAACTGACAGACCCTGCCAACCTGAGTGTTACAGGTCACAGCTAGCAGGACACAAATTTGATGAAATTGGCGAAACCCTAAACCAGATCATGTTTTTCAGTTTTGCTGGAAAAATGTCTTGAAAAATTCACAGTTTCTCTTCCAGCAACTGATGATGAATACACAGTATTGTTTTCATGTTTAATATGAAATAGTTGTTTACTCTTATGACACAGACACCTTTAGTTTCTTGCTCTTCCATATGATAAAAAAGCAGAGGTGGTAAAAGTTCTTTATGCACACTGTGCAGCTCTCATCACACCATGACGATGGAAATTGGTTACTTTTTGCAAATGTTTTAATACCAAAATGCTTTAACTTTTAATGTATCTAAATCTGTATATGAAAATATCACAATGTGAGGATGTAAACCTGCTCAGTAGGTTGTGTAGTGCTGTCTCTCTCTGAAAATCAGAATATTTCAGCAGTGCCAGTCTTCTCCTAATGCCTTCCATTTTTTTTTGCAGAACTTTTGATACGCTGAGGAACCACCCATCCTTTTACCTTTTCAATCACCGGGGTCGGGTGTTATTCCGTTCGCCAGAGGAGGAGCCCTCCTCTGTACGCAACCAGCAAGCTCTTCCTAACCCCTTACGGCTACGCAAGCTGGAGAATTTGCACTGAGACTGGCCTTTCCTGCCTGTAACATCGTCGTTGTCAGATAAGATTTGTTTTTGTTAGACAGAGGGAGGGTAAAGTGAGAATTCATCTTCCTCCACTTTAATTTTTATTTGTAAATAAACTAATATGCTGTCCAAACATGCATCTCTGTCCATAAGTGGTTACCACCATATTCAACACTGACTGTGCCAACCCCTTCAGTTTTTCAAACAGGTTTATTTGTATATACAGTATGTAAACGCTTCGGAGTCTTAAGATACTGAGACATCTCCCCCTTTTTTGTCCCTACAGAACTGATTTGGGATATTGCTGTCCTTTGTATATCTTTTGTATGAGAAGCATAACAAAGCCTGTTTTGTTACTGTTTCATTCAAACCACACAACGGTCTTCAGCTGCTGTCTGGGCAAAATTTTGTCGACTGAAATGAGTTTTATTGTATGAACTGAGGACTCTTTATTTCCTTGAGGATTTCCTGGAAGCGTGAAGGCTCTGTACGTGAAAGAAAAAAGTTTGCTTGTCCACCAGAGGAAATCGACGCAAGGTGAAATGTGAGAGCAGAGAACATTAGACAGCCATTTTAATGATACTGTGAAGACTTGAGGCGGAGCAGAAAGTAATGGTACATTCATTTGGGTGAAGTTTATTTTTCCTTCATTTTACATTTTGTTAAGATTCAACAGGTTGTTTTCGATTTAATAAAAGGCATACTGATTTTACAAGGTGTCAGGATGTGGTTTTTGCCCTCTAGCTCAGATAATTACAAGGGGATGCAAGTAATTAAAATGAAGGTGGTCCCGTCCTTTACTCTTCTGCCATTTTCCTACATAATATTAATTGATTAAGTCACTGTAGTAATGACTGTAGAGCTGTACTCTGTGACCTTGATGCAGGTCTGCTGCATCACAAAAAAAATCTACCTGATTGAAGAACCTGCAGTTGTTGATTCTGGACTGTAGGTGGCAGCAAAGGCTAAAGTTTTCCACAAGCTGTTACAAGTTGAGGCTCATTTTTTTTGCAGCAGGAAGTGTTTTATGTCCACTGATTGGTTTCAGCTGAATGTGGTTCCTCTTGGATTTTTATTTACAGATTTGTTTCACACAGACAGTCTTTGTGTCTTTCTATTAGATTTGTTCAATTAAATGGAAGATTATAACTGAGAGTAGTATCCTTACTTTTTAGATTTAGTTTTTATATTGTAGAAAAGACATTTTCGACAGTTTGTTTTTAAATTGTGTAAATCCAGATGGTGAAAGGTTTTCCACTTGGGGGCCTGAGCTGCATTAAGGCTTGAAAGCTGGTTAACGAGACATGAACAAAAATAGGACTGCAAGTATGGATTGCTTTCTTGATTGATCGATTAGTTGATTCATCTTTGAAAGGGTAGAAAATGGTGGAAAATGTTGATAAGTTTTTTCCAGAAGTCCAAGACGATGTCCACATATGTTTTGTTTGGTTCAAAACCCCAAAATATTTAGTTTTCTTATAGAAGAGGAAATAATCCAGATAATATTCACATTGTTTTTTTGTCTTGTTGGTAATTGCATCATTTCATTTCTTGAGGTTTTTAAAAACAGTAGAGAAGCGACCCAAATCCCAAGTTTCCCATAACACATGGGCGAAAAATGTCCTAAACAGTGAGTCCCCACTAAATAAAGGTTAAAATGATTAAAAATATATACATATACTGTAAATCAAGGTAAAAAATAAACACGGACTTGAGCTGGTCACTTTTGAAGAAGGGTTATAAATAATCAAAAAGGTGACATACTTTGTTTTGCAGTCTGAGGCATTTTTTTCAATTTGAAGTCAATGTTTTACAATATATGTTTATGCAGACACACAAAAAGAATGTCAAACTGAAACCAAGATTCTGTGAATAAAACATTGGGCGTAAATTAGGTTAATGTGGCAAATGGTGTATTGTAGGTCTTCAGAAACATCCAGTCAAGATAAAAATACACACACTGACACACAAAACAGTACACACCATTCTACCTGTGGTTTATTTTTTTGTTTTGTTAAAAAAAAGTAGGTTCATAAAACTTTCCACTTTGTATATGTATTTAACAGTTTACAAAAATGGCTTTAGACTTTTCTTTCAAAATATTTCTTAAACTCTGAAATAAACAAATTCACAAAAATAATCTATATTCCCTATGAACATTAAAAAGTAGTGTACATCTGTCGTAAAAACAAGGAGAACGAAGGAGGAGCGCTAAATTGGGTTTATGTAAAAAGCAGCAGAGGGACAGATTTACCAGCTGTTTCACTCGAACAAAAGGTGATTGACAGCTGAAGCCCGGACAGATGCAAAACTTCCTTGGAGTAAGGCTGTAATGCTGGGGATCAGTGGAGTGCTTGTGGCGCTGTGGAGGATGGTTTGTGTGTGAAATGTGTTATGGAGCTGGGGGAGTAAACTGTAAATGGACACCAACAGCTGCATTTACTGAACCCATGTTCTATTGCTGTATGGCAGATAAGAGGATAATGATCGTAGATCAATAGACCAGTGAACACCACTGTCTTGTGTTGGATATTTCACAAAGGTCAGTCTGTTTTCAGTTCAAGAAGGTACTGAGTCACAAAACACTGATTCATCAATATACTGGTGTCCATAACAACACTTTTTTTTATCAATGGAAGTGTCGAATTTGTAACTAAATGGACCCAATTTAGGATATTTAAACTCCATTTCAATGGCATAACTTAAGCATGTTTGACCTTTTCTGGGCTATATAGTAATGTGTACTATAAGATATTTGAGAATTTGCTATACCCTTTACTCTGAGGTATGCATATCTTTAATATGGCAATACTGAATATATTTAGTATTTAGAATGAATGTGATGTAGTAACTTTACATGACAGGTACTTTAATGACTGGATTAGCCATTAGCCATTTCAAGGGTTTCTCAGTTGTAGTTCCAGGAAATTGACTCTGTATCATAATATATATTGCTGCAACATAAAATTATATGTATGCTCATAGACTTTGTCGTTATTGCCCATCCCTAATGCCAATGTATGTCATTATCAACTTGGTCAAAAATCCCCCCAAAGACATCAGTGCATCCTTGTGCAGTTATACCACTAAAACCAGATTTCTCCTGCCAGCTTTAAATTTACAAGAATGCACAACGTTTTTATTTCTCATAAAAATCGTTGCAGTCGCACAAACACTTTTCAGACCAGCTGAAGAAAGGTCTGTTTTCAAAGAATAACAACAGCAGGATTAAGTCAGTCTGTTTCTTGGTCTCGCTCACTTAAAGATCTGCCGCCTATCTGTCTAACGGAGTGTGTGTGTCCACCGAACAATGTGCCCATACAGACAAAAGCCATATGGAAGTTTAAGGCATCTGTCAATATGAAGAGGATTACTTCGAAAGTTTATCCATCCCCAGTGGATCAGTCCTGAAGGCCCCTCCTCCAGTTAAACCCGTTACCCTCCGTCTCTAACAGGATGTCATGTAACAGCACAGGGGCAGAAGAAGCATCAGTGCATTTGTCCTTTTTCCTCTCTGGTTCCCCAAATTGTCCTTTTGAGGTTGGTCAAGAAGGTTGTCTCTTCTGGTGGTGACATCCAGCGCTGAGCAAAATATACTTCAGAGGAGAGGAGCCTTATGCCTTTATCTAGTAACAAAGAAAACATGACTTCATCACTACCTGCCGTGATCATTGGGGAGCTGTAAGGATGTCGCTTGCTTCTCTTCCAACTCGGCGAGGGAAGCCTCCAGCTGCTGGATCAGTACCCGCTTCTTGAACCTGCCAGAGAAGTAAAAGGATTTAGAACTAGCCGGAAAATAAACTAGGAACTGCAATTATGGTGAACGTTTAGGTCAAGGGTGCAACCTTCCGTGACCAAGCCAAGGAAGGCTCATGAAAAAGCTGCATGCACTTTAGATGTTTAGAATGTTATCCATCAAACAGCACCACCAGGGAGGGATCTGATCAGTCCTTAAAATGATTCTGGAGCATACAAATGACTCATTAGGAGCTTTCTTCAGCAACAAGAAAAACAAGGTGTCCTGCAACAGATGATTTAACCCCACAGAACCCTGAACTCAACACCATGATGTCTGGGATCCCCTGAAGACACAGGACACTGACACAGACTAAATCCACAGAAGAACTGCGGCAAGCTCTCCGAGATGCTCACAAAAACCTCCCTGAAAGTACCTTGAAAAACTGCACTAGTATCTCTGAAGAGAGTGCTGCTTTAATGGCAAAGGGTCCTCACACTGAATATCGATTTGATTTAGGTTCTTCTGCACTCAGTACCTAAAACTTTCACACAGTGCTGCAGGCGAACCTAAATTAAACGGCTGTGAAAGTAATTCGTAGAGTGGCCATGAGTCAAGGCTGCTGAAGCTGCACTGCTTCAAGGACACACAAGCTACAATCTAATGTGACTGCAGTGACACAGGTCTAATTGACACATCGCTAAATAGGCATGTTAGGGGATTATTGCAATGCCTTGAAAAGCTTAAAACACTTTCACTTAACTAAATATTGAGGAATGACTTGCTGTTTCTTACCTGATAGCCTCTCTAATGGCATGTTGAATGAAGTATCTTTGTACATTTATTGGTCCTTTCACCTGCTGTAGTAGTTGGAGAATTGCCTCATAGTCTGAGAAAAAGCACAAAGCCACAGACAGAGATCAGAAAACTGTTCACAGGACATCTACTTTACCAGATTAGAATAATAATTTATGTAATGTGATGCAGTGCAGCAGCTCATACTCACTTCGTCCAGGTTTGCGGACCTCCTTGATGACCCGCGTTCGTAGCTCTGCTTGGCTGCCGTCTAGTGGCGCTATGAATATGGTCTCAAGCACTGCAGGGTCAGCTTCGGTTTCATCCAGCTGACTCTGTGGACTTAGACGTTCACAGTTGTTTTTCTCCTCCAGCTGCTGCTCATCTAGATGATCTTCCTCTGGCCTCTCCTCCGTCATGCTGATGTCTTCACCCCGATCCACTGCTCCTGTCCCAACCTTCTCCTCTAAGCTCAGTGGAGATGGACTCACTACTTCAGTGTCCATCTCAGGAGGCCAGATCTCCCCAGGGTCAAGCCCAAGAGCACTGTCACCGTTACTGTCAGCGACCACCATGTTGCTGCCGTCCACATCTAATGGAAAATTATGTAAAACTCATAATCATTGCTATTCAAGCAAAATTTTAACACTAAAAGCTCATAGGTTGTCTGTATTCATTTGAGCAACACTATCCAATGTTTTAGGTCGTTCCTCCTAATCTTACCTTTGTGCTGTGGGATGTGTTTGAGGAGATTCTGCTGCCCCTGAACCCCGGCCAGAGTTTTTCCCATCACCACATGGTTGGTGTTCCCTGGTGGAGTTTGCGGCCGCCGCAGCAACGGTGACATACTTCGCCTTCTCTTCAAAGTAGCACCCGAGTTAGAATCATTGGAGTTTCCTCTTTTCTTGTTTTGAGGGCCTGCAACAAACTCGTCCGCCTCATCGATCATCATCCCCTGTGAATAACATTCGAGGAAAACCAGACATTACAGAACGAAAAGGACTAAATATTGAATGAACATCCATTATGACAACATTGTGTGCAGCTAAACTGTATTGATTAGTACTTTAGAGCTAATATATTTTTACCTTCTTATCCTGCTTGAAAGGATTCCCAAACGTGTGCAGCCGCTTAGGTTGATCAGGGTCAATCTCTCTCAAAGGAGATGGCATCATTTTTAGGTACTCTTGATAGTTTCCCATCTGAGCCACTGGAATACTGTGCAGGTAGTCTAACAGCCACAAGAAATGTCATTCTTATTAGTAAAACACTGGAGTAACACTGGATTTCAGCTAAAATTAAGACAAACTTTTTGGGTTATTTGGTATTTTGGGGAAGTATCATGTTTCACATAAATTTTGATGAATAATTCACAAAATACAAACTGTACTTGATCTGTCTGGTATAAATTATTGACAAGACAAAATACCTTCATCTTGCCCCCGGATCAGTTTTAGTGATGTTCGCAGCAAATTGGATCGCATTCGGGTGAGCTGATCCAGAAGGTTTCGTCTCGGGATGTCATAAGCATTCCGATAAGCTTGAGGTTTTACATCCTGGGAAAACATTTGTACATACAGTCAGAGGAAACCCACCAAATACTGTATTTGCCCTGTTTTCCCGGTATGTTAGCTGCCAACAGAAAGTATGTCAAACATTGCAAAAATGTCCTTGTCCTACATCTACCTTGTTGAGTAGGGCAATCTGGAAACCAGCAAACTCTTTGAAGTTGATGTCCACCAGGCGAAGGGGTCCTTCCCCAGTGATTCCCTGTAGCAGTTGCTTGAAGTCTCGCCGGTGGGCCAGAGACAGAGAGCTGGAGTGGTTCTTCACCTTTATGCCAGTTTCTTGAGGAGCCTTTTTCCCCACCGACACAATTAGACGATCCGATTCTATTTTTGCCTTTGTTTAACAACAAAAAAAAACATTTTTACTATCTACTCTGAAGATAAAATAGAAATTGAAACAATATTTTGGTGAAGGATATTGTTCTGAGCACAAATATATTTAAGTTTTTTTGGGTACTTGTTTCTTTTTTGTTTCTCTGCATCTTTTGGTGTATTTAATACAGATCACTTCAGCCCTAAATATTCATATCAAACATCAGGAGAACTTTGCTTTGTTTATATTTTTTATACTATATTGTTTTTACCTCTCTGTTTGATAACACCAATTATGATATGGGACTTTATTCTCCATAAAACCTGCCCTGACCTCATGCCCTGATTGCACGGGACTAAGCGGTAAACAAAGCCTGTAGGAAAAATACTGCACAGCTAGTGTATATCTGCAGCAGAGATGGCCACTTTCGAGTTGGACTCTACAGACATAAAACACAGCAACATGACAAGATGTCCACCCAAGAGGCTTGAATATCTTTCAAAACCTAAGGATGCCTATGATGACACTTCCCTTTAGCCAATACTGCATTATGCTTACAGAAATGTAAGAGATATAAACATCATGTAACACCTTTACCAAATCATAGCACCAGGAGAAGATTTTGTTTTTCTAATTGAAAGCATAAGTTAGGTTTAGAGCAGTTGTAGGCTTTCATTTTTTCATCACATTGTCAGCGCCTATTATCTTTAAAGCATTGGCATGTTTTTTTTCCAGTTCAGATTTGTCCAAATGATTCACTTGTTGGTGTCAGTGCAGCTGGAACTTATTTTTCTGATGACACTAGGCTAAGGCTAAGGCTACAGCTAAGAGGCTAACTGTCAGTCCTGTGGCTAATACTATCTGTAGTACCTGAAACATCTTTCTAAAGTCAGATTAATTTGCTCTCATTGACAGACAGATCTCTTTAACAGAGACACAACCTGCAAAAACTAAACAAGACGCAAAGTCATCGACACAAGTGAGGAAATGAGCTACACTGACAACTCGCAGGTAAGTTAGGAGGCTACAGATTACTCTGACAACAGTATCTGGAAAACAATAAGAAATAAGCTATGACATGTGGGCCTTACTGGTCAATAAAAGTGATAGAACAGGTAAAAATGAAGAAAACCAAAAAAAGACAGCAGACGTAGCTGCAGGAGACAAATAATTATTGATCTCACAGTCCCTGTGAGTGACATTCTGATGCCATCACTTCTATTGTATATAATCAGTTATGGTAATCCTTACTGAGGAAGAAGCTAACTTATGACAGGTTTCCTGCTATCATATGCTGTTATTATATAACATTTATTGTATAGGGGTTCTAAATATATGTAATAAGTCTTTATATAAATCCATATCAGTCGATCCCTAATGAGAATTTGTCTTGTTGAGTTAGATTTATGGCTACATGAAGTCAGAGCAATTATAATTGCTTTGACTTCATATTCAATCAACCATTTCCTGCATCAGAATAATGAATAACTGATAACAACTTAAGTTATTGGCTTGTGTCAGACTTTAAAGCCTCTGCCATTTGATTTGAATTGGAAATTTCCCCTCCCTGGGAGAAGATTGTGTTACCTTCAAGGACACTTTGACAACTGATGAACACATTAACTGTGTACTACAGCTTGAGCTTTTTCTCTCTCACCCACTATCCCACCACGACTACTTTACCTGTCACACTGCTTGGAAATTATGAGAGAATTTGTGTGCGAGCAATATTCACCTGCTGGCTGAGCTTCTTCAGGTAGGAAATGACACTGTAACTCAGGCCGCAGTCCATGGTATCTGCTATAAGGTTAGGTGCACCCATCATCCTCAATGCCTTTTTCAAGGGCTGACGGAAGACAGCAGAGGAAATTGTTAATTATATGGGAAAACAACATAAATCTATATTCTAAAGGCAGCATATCTGATATAGTGTTAGTTTACCAGGAGGTAGTATGGAGGCATTGTCTTCAGGTACATCTCAAAGGCCTGTCGCCACTTGAGGTTTGGCTTTAGTTTGTGCACTTTAAATAAATCATCTGAAAGGAGAACAAAGAGTGTGTCACAGAAGTTTTTTGCATTCTGGATCTGTAACTGGCAGTCAGCCATTGGGGCAGTACACAAACATCAATACTGAGTTCAACACAAGCATCAAAATATGATACAAAACTCTTTACCCCATTGTCCCAAGATAGCTCTTTGTTGCACAGAATTATGAGAGATGACCTGTTTACTAAGTTGCTATGTTACAAACCTGCTCTGTGTAATATATGTTTGTGTTTACAGTTAAAGATAGCTGCAGGGAAAAAATCCTGCAGATGATGAGGTGCCCCAGAAAAGGAATGCTTTTTAAATTTAATATCAGCTCAGACCTACTGACCCAGAAGTTTTGAGGCCATTTTAAAGACAAGTTGACTGCAATGTGTCTTACCAAGGAGTGGGAGAAGAACTGGATAGTTGTAAGGCATGACAAACAGGTTAACACAGGTGAGAGTGGTGCTGGCTTTAAGGTAGCCGAACGGCTGTCCCAGGTCGCTTTGCTTTCCACTGCTGCTAACAAACACCTGAGGACAACAAGTAAAATTATAAATTCAAATAACATTTGTTTTTTAAGCTTAAATATTCAACTTTACAAAACAGTTTGTAGATCTGTGCTTAATGATCAACCTCCCCTGGTCTGACCAACGAATAATTCACCACTGCTAAAAGTTGAGAAGGTATTAGGAATTAAGTGAGCAACATCATTATTTCATGGTTTCAGAAATGTCCCTGAGGCAACAGCAGTGACTGTAAAAACAAGGCAACAAAGCCGATGAGTGTGTGATTATTTACTCTACCTGCCAGCACATGTGTGGAGATTTCCTTTCCAGAATGTATTGGGTGAGCGGAGAGGGCTCCAGTTCATACTTGTCAAAGGGCAGCTTGTCAATCACCATTGGCTCACAGTCCACACAAGAGAAACGAACCACAGGATGAGCAGAGCGAGGTGGCTGAGAGCAGCAGATGGAAATGATTGAGGAAACTATTAGGCATGTTTGTCAGTGGTACAAACCCATTTGATGCCCTTGCAACAGCACTGTATAACAACGCATTAAAGATTTACAGGTAATCAAAATGGCAGCCTAAGTTTGCAGGATTGAACACTTCATTATACTGACTGTAAGTCAAGGTTACTGGCTGATGTTAGACAGGGAATAAGAGAACTGCCAATAAAAGTGAAACAGCCAGAAAGATAAGTGAGACACAGTGAAAGTAACAGAGCAGTTACAAAGATACACATGGACAATATGAATAACAAGAGATTAACAGAGTTAAAACATTCAGTCAAAGTCAAATGTATGTATTGTTCTAGCATTATGAGTAGTAACCCACAGAACAACAGACCAAAGATCTGCTGAGATATTTTTAAGCTTTTCTGCTCACCAGAGTTGGAGAATTCTGGTCCGGCCAGAAGGACTCTGGTATGGGCCAATGCCCAACTGGCACCCCTGTCTTTGGGTTTGGTCGCACATAGATTAGTTTGTGGCAGCTGTGCCACGGCTGTGGGCTAAACGTTGACACAGGACGACTTGACTCTACAGAGTTATCTGTTGAACGGAAGAGTGTACAATGTAAATCAAATGCCAGAAAACACAAATAATCAATTGACTGACACAGACTGGCTTTTCTATCATTTTGGCTTAAATTCCTGTATAAAAGTTTCAAATTCTTTAAACAAAATCAAACTTGTAATCTCTCCTTCTACCAATAAAATGATGGGTACGTAAAATTAAAGGTTCTTACTAATTATACTCTACATCTGACCAAACTAGAAAACACATTCAGTTCTCTTTTTAGTGTAAGACTGCACTGTGGAAATCCAGAATTAGAAGATTCTCTTCTGCTTTCACCTGGTTTTCTCCCACAGTATCGTTGCTCCAACTAACTGCATTAAATGTGACAAGATAATGTGCTTAGGATGCGACAAAATGCACTTCCTTATCCTGTATAAGCCCTTAGATTCATATAAATGCACCTGACTAGTTCCTCAGAGTACTAAAACATTTTGTGTAAACAAAACTGTCATGACATGACAAGAACAGGCAGAATTTGAACATGTAATGATTACTGCCTTTGGTCCATTTATTCTACATGACCCAATAAACTCACCTTCCCCAACAAGAGGTGGATCTGGCCCTGTCTTCTCAAAATTAATGACAACGCCACTTTGAACCTTTTGGACCAGAGACTCCAGACACTGATTCAACATCCTCTGTGTTCGCACACAGTATGATCGCCCTGAACAGAAAAAGCATAATTCATGGCAATAAGACATAAGAGAATGCATTTTTTTTTATATAGAATTGAGCTCTATCAAAAAAGTGCATATACAATGAAAAAATCTGTGTAGATTCTCGGTCATCTAGGTCATGGTAATCCTACTTGCTTCAGTAAAAAGCAACTCGATTTCTCTTTTAGGTTCTTGAAGACTCTTCACTCTCTTTCAGGAGGCTTCCTTGTTTGTTTTTTTTGGGTCATGTACACTGAAGACGCCTCTTGAATGAGAGGTGAAATGTTTTCAAGAATCTAAAAGAGAAGTCCAGTTGCTTTGTACTAAAGCTCCTAGAATTACAATGAATGAACCAAAGTAAAACCAAACCTCCAGTGACTTCACACATCTGGGTGATGGCAGATTCATCTGTGGGGACGCTACCAAGTTGCTCATTGTCTGGTGTAGCTGCTCCTGGCAGCCTCAGTACCAGTGCAAACAGACGCTGGTCCCAGCGGAAAGGCTCTTTGGTCAGCTCGCTGCCAGCCAAAGGTGAATTCAGAGGCAGGTGTAACTACACAGCAGAACAAGATAACAAAAAAGTGAAACCGCCACAGGTCACCTTTGCACAGTTTTACTTACAAAGTGTAAACAGATAACATAATTGTTGTATAAAACACCCACATTTCTGTAAAGTTGGCTTTACTACAAACAGTACACTGCAATGCACTATTGCATTTGTTTGTGCTCTCACCTCATCCGGCACCCCAGAGCTGTGTGTAAGCTTGTTCCCATCAGTGATAGTGATGATCACAGATGGCTCGAGGAAGAATGGGTTACGGCCCTGAGAGGGAAACGGTAACATTCAGCAATTAAATTCAACTTCCGGCAAATAGTGAGTCCATTTATTCTCACTAGTCTGCTTTCCTTTCTTTACATTCCAAAACACTGTTCTGGGCTCTGTGCCTGAAAAAGATTTCTATCTCCGAAAACACAAAATGTAATTGGTGTCTCGCACTGCAAGTAATGGCAAAGTGCTGGTGTAACGCTTAAACAGAGATCCACTGAACCATAGTAATTAGTATGGAATTACCATCACACCTCTGACAACCTTGTGGTTACTAATATGAACTCCATGTTGCAGCTGGTAATCTTTGCTCGGTGTCAGAATGCATCTGTAAGCTGCACAGTGTCCTTGCGTTACTCATTAAGGACAGAGGCCTATACCACTGTGCTGTGGAGGTCAGCCTTGTCTAATTCAAACACACAGAGAATGCCTAAGTAGATTTAGATGCTCCTGATGCACAGAACCTGTGTCACGGGCCGAGTGTAGTAATCCATCTCTGCCGACAAGCAGGGGTTTAGAGAAAAGATGTGCACAAGGAGAAGATGACTGCGTTTCCTGACACACGGTGGAGCGGATTAAGCTGAAGTCAAAAGTCAATATTGTCCTTGTTGTCTTCAGGTAAAATACCAACTGGAACACTTGTGAATGTCACAGTCATACTAAAAACTTTGAAATCCTTTGTTTATCCAGGGAAAAATCTATTTAGTCACATTCAGCTTCCAACATATACAAAGTTCATCTCTAGTTGTTTACTGTGGATTTAGCTGGGATGTGTCTCGGTTGTAGGTGCTTACCAGTTCTAACTTGTATTATTCTTAACTTTCCATAGATTAAAATGAGTAACTCTTAGTTTCTAAGACCTCCTCTGTGACCTCTAGGTCTAATGCTGCTTTATTCTGATTACTTTAAGTGTTAGACTTGACCTCAATCACCTTTGTCTTTGGGAGAACAGTGGATCTGACTTCAGTTTTAAAAAAAATCTCTCTCAAACTGTGCCCTACATTTAAACACATACTTATAGGATAAAATAAATGTTATTCCAAGCACCAGACTGCCCTGATTAAAATGTATCTGAAGTTATGTTTACATCCACAACCAGTAATGAAATTACTTCATGCATCTAAATAATTTGGCCTATAGTTAGGGTAATTATCATCCAGATAACTCTAAAGTTCTGCTTTTCTCTTGGTAATGAAATGCACTAATAATATGTTGATGCCAAATACCTGTCCATAGTTGTCAATTCCCGAGACGAGGCGGTTGAGGTTAAGCAGGTCAAAGGCTGTCCGAAGAGCGTGACCTAATGTTGTCAGCCCCGATGCCTGCAGGTTCTTCAGCTCGCACATGAAGGTGGCATGGTTCTCCTTCCAGCCTGCCTGAAATACATGCAATAGATAGACACCGTGTGATGAAGACTCTGCACAGCAAGCAGCCGTACAACATGCAGCAGAGGAGGCTTGAAGTCACAGAGCAGGGTGAACAGCCACAAACCAAAATAGATACACACCCACAGATACCCATAGTATGTAATTACAAAGAAAAACAGAGCGAGTTTTGCTCAAGCACAAAACTGATCAATTTAAGCAGATGACTGTCACCTTTGGTAAGAGAAGTCTTAGCAATCTATTGTTTCTGTGCAACATAACATAATAGTAACCGTAAAATTTGATCAGGGTTGTGTGAAGCTCTGGGAATGGAAGATAATATTGTTGAAATTCAGGCCCACATCTGAGCTGGATGTTGCTGTTTAAGAAAGAGCCTAATTTCATACATGACAAGCATCCAAAAATACACTTCCCACTGCTGCCTGTCCTCTGTGACAGAGATATACTCCCACAGGAGAGGATGTGTGTGTAGCTGCTCTTGGACTTTTCTCTGGCGAGGTCAAGTACTTTACTGCTGCAGCTTCATACTTAATCTAAGGATGACCTGCAAGCTTACTACTTCCTTTGTTGGGAGAGGGAGGGGAAGAGGCTAAAGACACAGAGATGGACAGTACAAGAGGAAAAAAGCTGGAGTTGCCAGTATCAACATGTATGCTCTGAATCAGGCCAATGGGTAGATTTTTGGATTATCACTGGATATAATTCCAAAAGTCGTGATTTGGGTGGAATTTCTAGGAAAGTATTACATGAATGACGTTAGATAAATATTAGACAATCATACCAGAAATCTCACTGAACCACGGCAGCATAAGTGAAGGTGGAGACGCACTCACAGCAAAGTAAACCCAGACACAGATCCTTGTGTAGGCCAGCAGAAATGTAAGGCTTAAACTTGCGCTCAATAATTCAGACTACAGAATATTTCTATTTTCTTCCCACCCAACCTCCCCTCTCTCTCCCTCTTTATCAACAATTTATTGCTTCTGTAATTGTGCAATCAGAGTAGCCTCATTCGGTATAACCTTGTGCTTTCATCATAATCCTCGGTGCACAAAGCAGGCAAAAAACAACAAAAGGGGGATAGCAACAAAGACAAAGAGAGGAAGAGCAGGAGCGTGAGTTGAGGACAGACTTTACGATGAGGGAAATAGCACTTCAGACGGCAGCACCTGGATGACTTTATGTGAGGGAACAGAATCACATTTTGTACTATTTGGCTGAAAAGTTACACACGATTATCTCAGTGAGTCACCTGCACAACTTGTGGATAATACTACATAAAGTAGGAATTACAGCATCCGCTCATGACATTTTGTCACGATCCCAGTTCTACAATAACACAATGACATTTACGCAAAAATATTTGGGCTGTGAGCCGAAAATGGTGCTTTTGCTGTGTGTTAAATTAAGGTCAATAAGGAGACACATCTAGCTTGTGTTATTTTATTTTTTGCACAACACTAATTGTGCATCAGATAACTAAAAACAGATTTCAGAATAATAAATTGTGAAAAGTGCAATAAATGTACTGCAACAAAAATATGACACGTCTTAAGGAAAAGGAGGCAGTCAATCTCAAGTTCTTATGTATCAAAACTCAGGGTTACCTTAGTACAAAAAAAAGCGCGTTTCTTTTTAGATTAATTTACCAAATATAGGTCAAGTAAAATCTAATTAAAGTAAAAAATGTAAGAATCATGAACAGACCAGTCAAAGTAAAACTGAACAGATAAATCATAGTGTGCTGAATATTTTCACAGATTAAACAGAATGGAAAAGCAGTTTTGTAAACCTCTAATTAGGTGAAAAAGAAAACTCTTTATTTTATTCAGGTTTTAGCAGCTCATTTGTCCTATTTTCTTACCCCTAGCATGCACTTAGTAATTTAAACATCTCATATTTTCTTTGTGGTTGTGTGATGAGAATTGTGTCCTTGTGTTGGTGCATATAAAGGAAGTGTGCAAAATATTATAATTTCTTGTTTTCATGTAAATTATCATTAAATTTAAGGTAGTATTACCATGTCTGGTCTGGGGCTGTTTAAAAACCGGCACTGTGTGAACTGTTCAGCACAGTACACTGAAATTTTAGTTCAAAGGTACCACAAAACACAAAAAATATGGAATTAATTAGTTATTACAAGTACATTTTGGCATATGTTTTACTCTATAACGTCTGCATCTCTCTCTAGCTCAAGCATTTAGGTAATTAGTCATGAGGCAAGCAAGTAAAAAATAAAGACTATACAAGAAAAGCAAACTATTCCATGTGTCTTCAGGCACTATTGACATTGGATGGAGTAAGCACTCAGCACACTGTGTTGAGCAGTACAGTGTTGTTTGTAGACAGAGTTGGGCAAGCCTAGAGACACTTCTAAGACACAGCAGCCGCTGGAGCAGATCAGGGCTTCAAGAGGTTCATGTGGATACTTAGGATTGTATTTTATTGGGCATGAAAAGAAAGAGATATGTGCCAGGTCATAAAACAAGTCAAAAGATTGGTGGAGAGGATAGCTGTGCTGACATGAAACCCCATGAAATTATTGCAGTGATTCACAGGTTGCATGCTTGTTTTTTTCTTGTGTATGTGTGTGTACATGAATGGAAACTAGAGTGTTTTCAACCTTATGGTTTCGGCATGACAAATTATTATCATATGAATAATGATAATTCTCTTCTAGCGAACTCATATAAAAATTAAAAAAAAATCTCATGATGAAGAGGGCTTATCAACTTTCAGCCCAGAGTGGCCAATGGCGATGCATGGCTGATGGACGAGGCGGAGCAGAGACTGATTGGCGGGTTCCCTGACCAATCAAGACACGGCACTGTTATAAAAAAGCGCGACGTCACAGCTGATAATAAATCTCTCCGCCTCCATCTCAACGCCCGAGACTTTTCTCAACACAAAAGCAAAATGTCCGCTGGATGTTCGGAGGCAGTGCAGCTCCGGGTCTGCGACTATTTGGAGCAATAATTTGCCGTTTTCGCCACCGGGAAGCCGCCCAACACTGACTACAAACCAGAAGGACAATAAAGTCTCACTGACAGAAAAATACGTTCGACTTGTCAAATGTAAAAATTGTATCAGTTGCTAATTACCTTCACTCCGTATGGTGGATCATCGAATGTAACTAGCATGTACCTGTCGCCTCTACTAGCCGGGTCTCGGGCACGCAGCTGTCAAAAAAGAAAACCAAAACAACATATATTAATTTCGACCTATTTTGCCCAAGGAGCCCTAAGCTCACCAAAAGGTGCATTCTTGCTGGAAAAAAAGTCGGGGTAAAATCGTTCTTTACCTTCATAAAGACCTCAACCGCGCCTTTAGCAACGTCCAGATACGTCGTACCCAAATAAGTGCGCTGATTCATAGAGGCGGACGTGTCTAACAGGAAAAGTAAAATAGGCATTTTAAATGTAAAGCCGCGGTTGTATGCTTTTCTAAAATAACCGTTACCCACATATGACCTATCGTGCGGCCAAACAGTTCACACATGTGTATATATATTTGTTATAATAAGCCCCCCCTCCAGAAGAGGGCCGTTGCCTCTGCCCTCTCTCTATCTGCCTTTCTAGAGCTCTGTCTCGGCTCGCGCTGTTCAACTTCTGCTCCTAACGGAATGGAACGCCCCGCTCCCTCCGCTGCCACGCCATTGGCTGAGCTCCATTCAACTGGCCACGCCCCCTCCATATATAAATATATATAACGAGGTCGCTATGGCTGGCCTGTATTGTCCGTCCGCTTACCCGCTCAGATCGTGTGTATGCAAACATATGCAAAAGCAGGGTTTATGGCGCCTGCAGCCTACTTTGCCTGCAACAACTGATTATTGTAGCTATGTTAGGATTATATCCATAGGTTTCTGGCCATCTCCCTCCTCGTATCCCGCCCCCCTTGCATAGACACACACACACACACACACACACACACAGCCTCTCTCTTTCTCAGACTCCTGCCATTCTTGTGCTGCGTTCAAGGCACCTCAAAAGCTCCGTTCTTCCGACTCTGAACATCAGCACAACAAGAGCACGTGCAGTTACATGCATATAATCTTTTACATAAATATTAAATATTTATGGGCAATAAAACCAATTATCCTGACCCAAAAGGAATCAAGCACCCCTGCTGTATGCTTATTATTAGTTTTATTTTTTTGCACTCTACTTAGACTTTTTAATCCTCTTTGTATTGTAAATACCAGCAGTTTTGCATCATTATTGTAGATACTAATAATTTGGACCTTTATTGTAAATACCAGCAATTTTGGCACCTTATGTCTTCACCCAACATGATTTGCAGGATAGTTGCATGTTCTTTAGTACACTGGTTTCCTAGTCTTGCTTGAATGTAACATGGTTGAGCTACTGGATATCTTGGATTTCCCAAAGGGGGTGAATAACATATCTATCTATCTATCTATCTATCTATCTATCTATCTATCTATCTATCTATCTATCTATCTATCTATCTATCTATCTATCTATCTATCTATCTATCTATCTATCTATCTATCTATCTATCACAGATTGATATTTTGTCTGTTCAGTGTGCTTTGTATTGTTTGTCGCTTACGTATCTTTTGTCAGTTGTCTATCTGCTATCCTGCTATCCCCACTCCAACCACTCCCCCACCCTCACCCTAACCGGTTGAGGCTGATAGCTGCCCTCCCTGAGGCTGGTTCTGCCAGAGTTTTTTTTTTCTCTCTATCTTATATGTTTGTTTTTCTTTCAGATCCATATATAAATTCATCATGCCTCATCTGTACATGTAAAAGGTGTACATAGTCATGATAACATCTTAATTTTTAGCCTTACTGTACTTTTGTATTTCTTGTCTTACTTTTTCCATGCTTCAGTTGCATTAAGCTGCTAAACATAACTGTAAATTTCTCCAGTGAGGGATAAATAATGTTTATGTTATTTTATCTTAATTGTATTTTATTTATTGATATTTTATATATTTTATTTATTTCATTCCATCTAGTGTTTCCACATTGCATCTGTTATTTATGATAGTGTGTCCTCAGTTCTTCAGTCCCTGTGTTTTTGACTCCTTCATTTATAACATGATGTCGGGGGTGGGGGTATTGTTTGTATTGTTTCCTGTCATCTGTAAAGCACTTTGTCTTGCATTCCACTTGTACGAAAAGTGCTACTGAATATGATATAAAGTGTGATTGATTGACTGAGTCATTATCACAGCACATGGATTTTGTGTTGCAAAGGCAGACTCAAGAGAAAATGCACATTCATTTTAGAAGCCAAAGCTGAAGCAGAAATAATACAGCAGTAAACAGTGGGATAGTAATCCTCGCCTCAAGCCACAAAATCATAAAAAAGTAACACCTTTTCTTTTTTAGTTTGGTCTTAATTTTATTAAATCTGACAGTGTATCGTGTTACAAAAAGGAGTATGTTGGATGTGTCCTTTCAACACTGACCATGAGATCACATGTTAAACTCCAAACTTAAATTTATAATAAGGTCACACTTTATATCAGGAGATTAGAAAAAAATGCCTTATAGAGTTAAAGGTCAGTGGAAAGTCATCGCAGCTAAGTCTAGACACATTACCTGGAGCAAGTTTAACAGCTTCTTCAGTGGACAGATTTGTCTGCTGCTGTAGGATAGTCTAATGAAACTCCTTGTGATTATCTACCATATCACAAACAAACAGACTCAAAAACAGCTTCTTCACCAGAGAACTAAGCTCTGTCTGGACCTGAGTGTCTATCAGCAATTTGCTCGCTGTTACATTTACAGAATCTAGAAATATCTACATTCTTCTTCTACAGGCATTGTCTTCTTATATGTAGTACTTCTATTTATATACTGAACATGCACATATGTTTACGTACAGGTTCAACTTGTTTTTATTTTTTGCACTACTTTCAGCCATTACATTCTCATAAATGGTGCACAATGTGCAAAATCCACAAGTGCAATATCAGTTATACTACTGTTTCTAATCGTGTTGATCTTTACAACAATAAGTTACAACAGTGTTTTCATTGATTATACCTGTACTTGTTTACTATATTTCATATCTGCATATTTCATTTCACTTCTTTCTGTGAATGAACTGACAGGATTGCTGCCTAATGTTGTTGTACACTGTGCAGTGATAGTTATGGAATTATATTATATAATTCAGCCAACAGTTTTTTAGCTTTTCTTTCTGTGGAAGGTGAAATATCCCTGTAAACAAACACTTACAAAAACAGCATGCATAATCACATTAAGTATACATCTGAGTACAATTTTGACCTGTTTTCTACGATTAACATGTTAACATCATTTCACAACAGTTAAGAAATCAGAGTCAAAGGATTCGGTAGATGAAGCAGATTTTGCATTGCTTTGAAGAGTAAAATAAGTTTTAAACGCTCCTGTTCATTCCAAACTGTGTTACGAAGTCATTAAAAATATGTTAGTTCCTCCGCATGCTTGTGGAACATCTTACGTCCGCACGTACGTCGTCTTTCGTCCTCCGCCGTCCCAGCATGCACCGCGAGGTCTGCAGTGTAATTATTCACAAAGAAAAAAGGCAAAGGAGCAACAACAACAGGGTGGGAAGCAGAAGCACTGACCCCGGTTACAGCTCCAACGTTTTACCCGCCCGTATGCTGACAACAAGGTAAAGTCTCACACTCACATTTCTCCTGAAATAAAAACAAACAGGCGCTTTGTTTCCTGTAATGACACTGCGTTTAGAGAACATTAAGTGGCTATCAGCTACCATCTGTGGCTTTGCTAGCCGGCTAACGCTAGCCAGCTGGATTGTACAGGGTTAGCATTACACCTTAAAGATGTGCTATTACTTTGGCAGAACAAGCAAGTATAACACAACTATATGGCTCATTTAATAGTTTGTACTATACGAGTTATTTAAATGACCGTGCTATTGTGTTAATGACAAACACTTCCATAAGAATCCTATTTTCATGTGTCTGTTTACGTTGTTACCTACGATTGTAGTGCAGTTTTAAAGGTATTTCACAGTACTAGTTACACCATCTGGAATCAAATACAAAGTCAGTTATACAACTTAATCACGACATTATTCATAAATGCCCCATGTACTAAAAAGCTACTTCACTAAAGCGTTGTTGGTTAAACAGTAAATTTAATGTTACTTCTACGTCCAACGTTACATGGAGAACAATAAGTGTTGCGACACCAACAAGTCTCGCTCCTCGAGCTCAACGTAGCCATGTAAACACACGGAGACACGTGACCAGCCACATGGAGTTTCTGTTTGTCGAGTGAAACCTATTCTTTAAACTTAAGCAAGTTTCATAAGTTAAATTGGTTTGGATTTCTCCACTGCTATTTTTTACGTTTGGATGGAAAAAAACGTCAACAAGTACTTTTCAAAAGTATACCCCATTGAAATACTGCATTCATACAAACTTAATGCACGTGTTGGAGCGCCAGTATATAAATAATGAGGGCCTGTACTACTGAAATGCCAAAGATGTGTTTGAAGTGGTGTAGAAACGGTCTCGACATCACGTAGTTTTTTTAATACACAACTGATTAGTTAATTAGTTGTCAGCTAGTAAATTATACTATTTTGACATCAGTTTGAAGTAGCCGATCTGGTTTTACCAATCATCAATAACCAAGGTGACCAATAAGTAAGATTTAAATCTAATATACATTTGCACTAAAAATTTAAATCTTGCTGTTAAAATGGTCACAAACTACAACATAAAATCCCATTGAAATGCCTTTGTTTATCTATGTTTTGCTATGTTTAATTAAAAGGGGAGAGTTCAACTTTTGTCTTTCAGTGTTACTAGGCAGTTACTCTTCACATGCAGTCAGATATTGATGTCAGCATAACATTGTTCAGCCCAGAGAGTGGTGTATAAGTAATTAATTAATTAGATTAGAAATCAGTTTTGAAAAATAGCAATAGTCATTAAAATTATTCTGAATATATCAGTCGATCCCTAGTTTGAATCGCTTTTTGAGGGAAACATCCAAATTTACTGATTCCAGCTTCTTAAATTAGATTATATCTGGCCTTGTTTACTCTTCTATAACAGTAAACAAAATGTGTTTTGGTTGTGGACAAACCAAGACATTTGAGGATGTCATCATTTCATTTCATCATTTACTAGCATTTTGCAGATAAAACAACAAATCGATTAATCAAGAAACTAGTCAACAGATTAATTAATGATGAAAATAATCACGAGTTGCTGTCCTAATAAAAATATTGGTATTGTCCTGAAAAATCAGTCTGGATGATTTTTAGATCCAATATTCAGCATTTCTGTGACTATTAGTATCTTTTTATCTTTTTTTAAAAAAAAAAAACAGATTTCCAGAAGTTAATTGATATTAAAAAGTTAAATAATATTTAAAAGTCACCACTGTGTGACAAATTTCCCATCCACAGCACTGTCTGATATTATACAGATCTTGTCATTAGTAACACTAAAGGATAAATGCTGTCATAAAGCATAAATAAACAAAGTTTTTAACAAAGTTTTATATTGGAGTTTTTGTTATTCTAAATTTTAATATAAAGATTTAAATTTTTACCTCACTCACTGGTCTCCTTGATTTATTATAATTGGTATTGTTATCAGCCCTAAAAAACCCACATCAGTTCAGCTTTAGTGTAAACCCTTGAAGTATATCATATAAGCTTTATTAGCAACTCGAAACAAAAGCTGATGCATAAATAAGTGGCCTCATAAAATGTTGTGGAATCCAAGGAGTTTCCTACAATGTAAATAAGTTGTAAGTTAGTGCCTCTTGTGTAAAGGTTTTTGGTTTTTAATTACCTGTGTCTCCTTACAGTATCACGTCATGGCCTTAAGGAGCTGAGAGTGGGAAGTGCCATTTCCACCTGAAGGGAGTTTACGCAGCTTGATATTTGCTAGAGAAGAGTGGGGGGCCCAGGCAGACTGTGGACGGGGAAGGGGCTGAGCTCAGCTGGAGCCAATGCAGCAACAGCATCGACAGCCTGAGCTGGTGGAAGGAAGCCTTCCCGTGTTCGTGTTCCCCACTGAGCTCGTCTTCTATGCAGATGAGCAGTCGTCTCACAAGCAGGTGCTCACTCTCTACAATCCCTATGAGTTCGCCCTCAAGTTTAAAGGTCAGTGATCAGAAGGAAATCTGCGTGTGACTTCATATAAACTTAATTACTGCATTCCAGATCATCAAGATAATCTGTTGTTCTCTTCTTTGTCAGTGCTATGCACGGCGCCAAACAAATATACTGTGGTGGATGCCACTGGAGCTGTCAAGCCACAGTGTTGTGTTGACATGTGAGTTTATTTTGTTTGTAAGACTGTTGGTTCTGGTCAGTTCCTGTCTATGTAATCACTGTTTATTGCCTACCTTTGTAAATCTTAACTTGTGGGTTTGTTAGGCAGTTGTGATTATATGTTGTCTGTGAGATGGTTGTTTGTCGCTAACTCTCCCATTTGGTTAAACAAAGAGTCAGTCTAACTTTCTGTCTCCACACAGAGTAATCAGACACAGAGATGTACGGGCATGCCATTATGGGGTGTACGACAAGTTCCGACTGCAGGTGTCGGAACAGAGCCAGCGGAAAGCTCTGGGTCGCAAAGAGGTGACGGCAACACTCCGTCCCTCAGCTTCACAAGAGCCACCAAGCCCCCGGCCCCAAGATGAGGAACGTAGAATCAAAGAGCAGTTTGCAGACAGCGAGTTTTTTGAACAGACGGCATTTCAGACAGGTAGGATGAAATGTTGTTCTGAGATTTTACCACTAGATGGAGCCAAATGGTCATAAAGTTTAAAACTCAGCCTGTTTTCATTTCGAGGGACATAGTTAATTAAATTATTTAATGTTAACTGTCTACATACATGTTTCATTTGGTATAAAATATAATTCTAGGCTCACATAGTTAAATAATATAGTAATATGGAGGTTATATCCACCCTCTCATGATTCATACTTGACATTGTAGAACTGTAGGTAGGTGTCTCTGTATCTATTTTTGCTGACACTTTTCTTAGATTATCATATATATGTGTGTGTGTGTGTGTGTATGTGTATACACACGCACACACACACAGACATATACACATATAATGCAATGTACAGACAAATAACACACACACACACATCAATATGTTATTTGTCTGTACATTGCATTATATGTGTATATGTCTGTGTGTGTGTGCGTGTGTATACACATACACACACACACACACACACACACACACATATATATGATAATCTAAGAAAAGTGTCAGCAAAAATAGATAGCTGTACTTCAGTAATCGGTGCATGGTAGCTGTGCTGTAAATCTGATTTAACATTAGGCTGTCACATTCATTTTCCTTTGAATCTGCAATGTACAGACAAATAACACACACACACACACACATCAATATGTTATTTGTCTGTACATTGCATTGCACTGATTATCCACAGAAGATAAACAGTAGCCTGATTCATTTATGGTTGGAATTAAAGTACTGTTTTTGGCATGTTTGTTCTGGTCTAATAGGTTAAATGTAAGGGAACTTGTTAAATTTAAATGAAGCAGATTATAGTTTTAGTCCTACACTATAAGTTTATTACACTTAATTTCAACATCATGAAAATAAAGTGAAAGAGACAAAACATTAACATGAGCCTTGTATTTGCATCGTTATGTAGAGTAAATGCATGATGTATAAGATTTGCCCCACTGGCTGCCATTTTCATTTATCATTTCAAGTATAAGCCAAAGCCTCATTGTACACAAGTTGCAGTTATCTACACTTAATGTCTGTGCTCTTGCTATGTCTACTAATACATCATACTGACAAAACACTTTATTGCAGCAGACATATTTTTATTCCTAAATATGGCCAACATAATTCCGTGCTGGGTTGTTTAGCCGCAACATTCTTTAAAGAGCCCATATTATGCACATTTCCAAATTTAGAAATGTATTTTGTGGGTTTACTAGAATATGTCTACATGATCTCAAGAAACACATAATTTTTTTGCTGCTGCACATTGCTGCAGCACCTCTACTTACACTCTGTCTGAAATGCTCCGTTTTAGCTCCTGTCTCTTTAAGGCACCCCTCCAGAAAAGCTCAGTCCGTTCTGATTGGTCGACTGACCCGACGGAAGCAAGGTAACATTAGTTACATGCTGTAATCGCAAATCTATGAGTAGCAGCAGAGAGATGTAGATCTAGCAAAGCGTGAAGAACAGCAAGAAAGTTGCTCATTCTTTGTTAGAGGGCGTGCCAAACTAGCAGCTAAGCAGGCGTTATGTAAATATGTTACATGATGATGTAAATAAGCAACAAAAGAAAAGCCTGGAGTTCAAACAAGGCTTTTCAGACAGGTAAGGAGAAGTGAGAAACCCTTTTACATAGAAAAGCACCAGTAAAACCCAAACAGCATAACACGGGCTCTTTAAACTATGCTCCCTCTGATTTAACTGCAGGCAAATGAAGTCAGACTGTTGAGTTGGTGAAATCCCTAGTTTACATTCTGAGCTATGCATCTGATGGCAGTGTTTGCATGTGTGTTTGTGATTAGCAGAAAGCCGTCCTGTTGCTGGAGGACCCAGTCTGCTGACAGTGCTGCTCGGGCTGGTGTGTATGGCCGCCCTGATGCTCCCGACACTGGGGGAGCAAGAATCTACTGTGCCTGTCTACCTCCACTTAAGTGTTAACAAGAAACTTGTAGCTGCTTATGTTCTTGGTAAGAAAAAGATCATAAAAACCAGTCAAACTTATGCAGCTGATTAGAACAGAGTGAGATTGCATTGTCACTTTCTTAAAAGATTATGTGCTACAGTTCATATCCAATGGAGGCTTTGTGTTTTTTCTTCTCATACTTTAGGTCTTCTTACAATGGTCATCCTACGCACATGAAGTGCTGTGAGCTGCGAGGAGGAACAGGAGGAAAAGTCTTTTTCAAGACGAAGAGAACATTCTCACATCGGAGGCACTACTACGCTTCAATGAGTAGAGCTGACAGCAGGGGGTCGGGGTTACTTATTCGATTACCTCATCCTCTGAAAACATACATTTTAGCATTTTTCTTTTTCAAATCCACACCTTTGTGTTAATACATACACAATACTGAACTGATGCAAACAGGGAGGAGGCCTGCAGAGTCTGAGTGAAGCAGTCTGTGAAAAACAAAAAAAACCACGAGGCCACTCAGTGTTGTTTGGCCTCTGTCTGTATTTCTATTGCCATTATGTGACAGAATTATGGTTAATTGAGTGTGAAGGAATCCACATGCTACATGTATATAAAGCCATTAAAATTTTTGCTATGGTATTCACCTGTAACTGTCATTATATTGATGTTTTTTGAAGCATTTTTAGTGTAGACCGAGGACTAAATGCAGTTATTTGCATGTTTGTTTTGCAGATACTTTTATCTGAATGGGCTTTTATTTTTTGAGCAGCAAGATACATCTACATGTCACCAAAGGAAAGATCTTAAGCAGAAAATGGTTCGCTTGCCATACTATATCAATGCTCCATCAAATGTTTAATAAAGTCTCAGTACAGCTCTATTGTAAAATGTTTGGAGATAGATTCTGTTTTTTTGTTTTTAACACTTTGCAGGCTGGGTTAGGAGGGTTTAGAGCACAGAATACGAGAAGGCGGCCTCTGTTAGCTTTGCAGTGGTGGTTACTGAAAATAATCCAACTACCTCCCCTAGGGGTGTTGATGTTACCAGATTTGACAACGAAACATATTTGCAACTGCTTCCAGAGCTGTAAATAAGGCTTAGAAATGACCCTGTCCTGCTGTGGGCTTAGTGCACAGTTAACATCAGTTTTAGTGCTCTTAAAGAAAAAGAAAAAACTACAGCTACAGACATAATAATGAAATAATTTATTTAATCCTGATGTCCGCTACGATGGCAACCACAAAAGACACAAGCATGGGCGAGGTGTTAGCCAGCTTGGCAGATTACAGCCTTTCCATTGCAGACATACAGTTATAGCGTAATGTCATTTGCTAAATTCATGCCCTGAACACTTCAGAAGATGACTGAAAAAAATAAGAATTTTGGAAGAAAATACCTTGACAGCAGGGCAACTCGACTGCTTTCCCCCAATTTTCTTCGTATAAAAGGAAAAAGACATTCAGTAAAAGAACTGCAACCACACCTTTCTTTAAATTAAAGGGCACACTCCATAACATGATTTACAATCACTTCCTTCTTGTACATAAACACTGAAGGCTACAGAGCCGTAAAGGGGTTCAGAAGTTACACAGGTGGATGTGGACACTGGGGCCATGACAACCGAAAGCAAATTTAGGTGCAAATATCACAGTGCAGGCGTAACCTCGACATACTGTACTCCTTGGGAGGGGTTTTCAAAGAGAAAGTCAAGTTTTACTTCTTTCCTGCTTAAGACTTACACAGGCTGAAACACTACAGGACCGAGCATCCTGAGCAAGAAGATTTTAATAAACCACAGCAGAAACAGCAGTCTCTTTACTCACAATGTGATGGTGCCTTTTTGTTTTTTTTGGCTGAATGTTCCAGCAGTCAGTTGATTTGGTGTAAATGACAACACAAATGGTTTACTGGGGATAGAAACCTATCGCCATCCAATTTTATAATAAACTTTTTTTCTTTTCTCCATAAATAAGAACACTTTGCCAGAAGAAAAAAATGTAATCTTTTTCTATAGTTTTTCATATCTACAAAATTCATCCTGACAAGAACACAGGATTACAGAGGAACCTTTAGTGTTGAAAGACTACCAGGAATGACCCATCTTATTTCATTTATGACTCACTGCTGGCAGCCTTAATCGCTCATTCTGGGCAATTAAAGCTTCAGCGAGTCAAACAGTCAAACTGGAGAGAAAAAAATATCACCACAGTTCACAGCCTATATCATAAAAATATTCAGAATATCTGTTCAAAACATAACTTCTCTTACAGTATAACAGGAAATCTCCATAGTTGTACCCCAGAAGTAATTTATGCTCCTTTACAAAGAAAGCTGTTGAAGACCTGTGCCTACATTCACCTCACAGCCAAACTTAAAACTATGTATGACATCTGACATGGTTAATATGTACATAATTACAAACAAAGCAGGAAAACAATAAGTTAAATCTTTTCTTACAAAATCTGCAGACTGTGTACATACAAAGGCCTGTGGACAGAAGATTTCCAGCACAAAAACAGGGAAATGTACACATCCATATAGTCTTTTTCTTTTATGTGTCCAGTGCTCAATGTCCCTCTCTGCTGAGGGGGAACTGGTAGGACAGATTTGCAGGATAACCACTTATAAACACAATATCACTACGAAGCCAAGCACCATCCAAGATCCTCAACTAGCAGCTGGTGCTCACAGTGTCTTCAGTCATTCCCAGTTTGACTAGGCTTATTTCTTACACACAAACTTGTCCATGGCTTTCGTTTCCGTATTTCAAACCTATCTAGACCCTCTGTAGCCATGAAAACAGCCGTTCAGAAGCAAACTCCACTTAAAACTAAATTTTGGTGAAGGAAAGGTTCTGAGAAGGTCCCGAAGAGAGAGGCTTTTTTTTATTCCCCCTACATATTTTTAGTGTCTCTAGCAATCCCCACGCTCATTTTGGGGACAAATCCTGGAGGGAAGCAAAGGGCGAGTTGCTGGACGAGGAAGGTGACACTCCCTCCATTTTGCCTGGTGAGTCGGTGGAGGAGCCGACGCTGCTGAGGCTGCCGTCCAGTAAATCTGGAGAGTGACTGAAAGGGGGAAAAGGTTAATTCAGTAAGTGTGCAGCCTGTCATAATGCTCCCATTTCACATTTTCTCCTTACTAAAGTAACAACCCTTCTGCTGACTGACTTTTAAAGCACTGTTGACTAAAACGTCTTTCAAACATGCTTTCCTTTTTATCAACTGACAATCACCCTGCTTGCTTTTTTGGAAAAGTATTGATAGCAATCACACTACGTCATTGACACATCAATTCAATGAAGTTTAAACACTTCATCTGACTCACTTTAAAGCACTGCTGACTTAACCATCTTTTAGACATACACTTTCTGTGAATTGACAGCATTCTGACAGATACTTTACTCATCAGGAATGAAGTATCCATCTATCTATAAATGTGTCGGCCCCAGTTACGCATTAGCTTCAACATGGCACAAGTCTGAACTGAACGCAGTTGCTTAAACGAATATTCATATACATTCGGCAAGCAACATGGTTCAACAGATAAAAGTAGAAAGTCACTTAGGTTGAGTCTTTTTGTCACTGTGGTAGGGTTACACCACCTTTCACACAGTTTGAATAAGGACTGTGCACCCCCATGTTTAAAGCAAGAAGACGCATTTCATTCTGACTGGATGGAAACTCTTCTGCAGCCATAAGAGAGAGGCCAATCAGAGGCTATCAGTTTTAACATCCAGTTCTATGGAATATGTGAATGAAGTAGTACTGTCACTAAAACAGGAGCAACAGTACATTGTGATAAATGAGTGATGTATTTTGCCACATGGAGCCAGTTTAGAAGAATATTTTATGTAGGATGTATAAAACACGACAGTATATATGTCTTTTGTTACATATGTTAAACTAGCTAGACAAGTTTCTGTTGTATTTACATTTACACGATGTGACTGTCCACATAGTTAAACAGCTAAAAATCCTGTTAGCTAATTCATTTTTACCAAGTTCCTCCCGTACCCAGTCTGGTTTCTCAGCACAAGATATATTTTTCAGCCTCCCTAAGCGTGCTATATGTTTAGTTTTACTCTTTTGTTTACTAGTAGCTCCTTGAACCTTAATATATTGTCCAATTTTGTGCAGATGGCAAATACTGCATGCATGCTGTGGCGGATATGTCTGAATGAAGCCGCAAGGAACATTAGAATACAAGTCAGACAGTCTGAATGAAGCAGTAACTTCATCAGGCTGATGAAACCAACAACAAACCAACATATCTCATATCTGAAAGGGGCCTTAATAAATAACAATAAGACCAAATATTATTTTCCCAAACACCTTGTCAATTAAGTGTTTCTTTCAATCTCTTTAAAATCTATACTGTAGCTATTCCTCAGACCTGAATTCATCTTGAGTTGATACAAATTTCTCACAAATTCAGTCTCCAGTTTTCACTCTAAATCTCCTGATCCTCACAAACCTTGTAAAGCCACTGATTGCCTTCATTACCTTACCCAAACTGAGTAAGTGAATCACTTTCGATTTGGCTTAAAATCTAATTAAGCTAATCAAACTTAGCTTTTTGATCTACAGTTTGGTTGCTTGCCAACCGAGAATTCTTATCTAAACGGTGTGATATATCACAAGTTGTTGTGAAAGTTTCTCACCAGGAACTGAGATCTGAGAGGTTAGAGACATCCGAGGACAGCATGGTGGTGGTACCTTGGAAGAGCCTCTTAGGTTGACTCTCCGTCTCCATCTCACCTGTCGAGTAAAAGGACCTCATATTTAGAAATCTTTCGAGACCGAACTTCTGCAGCCAACCCCAAAAGTGACACAGGCGTTTTATTGATGTCACAGTATGAGGCAGAATGGATTGTACATTGTCAGAGAAATGGAACCAAAACAAGAATGAAATGAGCAAATACCAGCGTCTAGCTACCAAGAAAAAGTTATCATAGATCATCAGCAAAGACAACAGCATGTTTAGCCATTTTTGGCAATCACTTTTAACTCTATATTTGACATTTGATACTGGCTTTGGGGGGGACATGCTGACAAGTAACTGAAACTGCAAAGTAATAAATTCTGGTCTTGAGCAATATCAAGACAAGATTCATCAAGTAAGTAAAGTAAAAAAAGTTACTGATTAAAATGACTCTTTCAAAAAGCTCCACAAAATAAAAGTTTAAAGCCACTGATGTTAGTGGGCCACATGAACAACAGACCCGTCTATTTTAAATCTTTTTTTAAGTAGTTAGACATTACAGAGAAAAAAAACACTTGCACTATTTCTGAGCATGCTGCCTTAACTTTGCAACATATCAGTTCAAACCATGAATTACATGTAAAAGAGATTTTCAAGGTGCGTTAGACGTCTCACCTTTGCGTTTTATTGGACCAAGTATGCTGGCTCTGATGCAGTTGATTGGGCTTTGACTCCGTCGGCTTAAGAACACAGAAAACACTCGTTGTCAAACTATTGTATTTTGAAATACAGTAACAACCAGTGGCCATGGGCTACACTTACGAATATACCTGTACAAAGTCTGTCATCTTTAAACTTTTTAAGATGCTACATTTACATAAGCCTGAAATAGCCAATAAAATATGAATCTTTACAAAATGGGGCCAAAAAACAGCAAAGGTTTATATTAATAAAGAGCAGGAAAAAAGTGGATTATAACATTTTTGTTAATATTCAAAGACCTGGTACTGACCTGAATCTCCGTGTTGGGCTGGGTATTGGGCTGGGTGTTAGACCATTGCTGCTCACAAGAATTTGTAGTGAAGGAGAGAAACACTGCTGCTTGACAGAGAGGGGGGAGACAACACAGACAAAATGGTGATAAAGTCAAAAATAAATAATCAGCAGCAAGACATAATGTGCATTAGTCATTAAATTGGTGCCACAGGCAAAAAAGGCAAAAAATGTTGATTACTGTTCCTGTTGCGTTTGCATATTAACAAAGTCATCTTTGTACAACCAATTAGGGATGCACTGATACCACTTTTTGTCAGATCAAGTACAAGTACTCAGCAGCCGATACTGAGAACTGATGAGAGGATTTAAACACACTGCAGCTCTAACAATGAGGTGTTACATCATCAGACACATCTATGGCTTGGTTAGTGTGTGAACCGTGAAACTGCTTTGCATGTAAAGGAACTCTCTGTGGAGTAAAATCCTAATCACTCCATGACACAGTCAAACTGATCAAAGGCGTCGGACTGGCACTGCTGGTCCAATTATCAGTTTCGAGTCAGAGAGCTTTGGTAGTACAGTATCTGTGATATGGTGATGGATGGACATCTCATACTGAGGCTCCAGTATGCTGAGAAGACTATGAAATCCCACAATATCTACAGCTGACAACAGCTGGTTCTAAAGAATAATGTACTGGGGTAGAGCTTCTCTTTGGACAGACCGTGATTGTCTTGCATCTTTAGTGTTTGTTACAAAATGATTGCGAGGTTATTCCTGCACAGAGGATTTAAAAAAAAATTTTGGCAACGTTATTCTTTCAAATATGGTTACACAGACTCATTGGCTTTACTGGGTCGATCATACTGTTGTGAATAGTCACTTCCCAAATCCCATTTTGAGCCAGGAAAACCCCTGGGGTTGTTTCAGTTTCCCTCTGCTACTAATAGCAAACTTCTTGAGATCTGTGTTGTGTTGGTTCTTCAGATGTTTTATCAATTTGCTTGTATTAATGGAGCCATTTTCACTCCTCCTTGCTTTTTACTTTTGTTATCGTTGCTTTCCCTAAAATATTTCCCAACTGCTGCATTGCCCCTTCCTCTGTCTACCTTCTCAACACACAAGGGGTTAACAGTATGTAATTGTCATTAAGTGGTATCAGATGCAGTCGTATTGGGGTACTTATATAAAGTACAGTATCGGATTGATACTAGATATTAACATCCATGCATCCATACAATTTATGCCAAAAACTTAGCAGGCAGACTTAAGAGGCAACAAGTTTATCAATCATTAAAATTACTGTACTTGCAAAATATGCAACATAAAAAGGAATGCAGACAAATATTTTCATTCACAAACACGGATATGGCTCAGAATGATTGAGAAAAAGTTATATTTTATATCAAGCTACAGCATCTTGCCTTCTGTAGGCTTCCATTCGTTAATCCTATTGCAAGTTATTGGAAAAAAATGTTTTGAGACAGCCATTGAAGTGCTTCAACTATTACATCTTTTTGTTTTTATTAAGAGTATAATCAGGTTATATAGTGAGGTCAGATGTACCTTCTTTCCGATTCCTCTGGTAGGGGACGGCGCAGGCGACACAGGCACAAAGTCGATCCGCTTTGGAGACGAAGATGCCGACTTCTCCAAATCATTGTCACTCTAAGAACACAACATTACCAAACACAATGAAAGCAATTTCATGGCACAGCATACATCTGCAGAAATAACAGCAGAATAGTTTGAATGTGGGAGTATTATACTACCAACTCAGTCTGACCTTGAAAGACTGGTGGCCCTGTTAACTCCCAATTGTTTAAATGTTAATGTAGCATGTTTGTACTTGTCCACTCTATAGAAACAGAGAGGCCAAGAAAGGCCCGGGGCCAAAACATGCATTGGTAAGGTAATGACTTTCAACGATCCAGAACAATAGAACATATCAACAGTACTGATGGGGGAAGGACAGACTGTAGTGAGGAGTCATTCTTACCAGGCTGAGGCTTTCTTCCCAGGATTGGCTCATTTGCATGGCAGCTTGAACTTCCCTGTGAGTGCAAAAATTTAAAACAAGTAGTGAGTTTAGGCCTGTTAACATTTCATTTACAACCAAGTAATAATTCAAGCAACTCTCCTCATCCACCACCTGTATATACACTTACCGCTCATGAGCAGTTTCTCTGTTCATCACATCTACACCCTCTTCCTGCAAAACCACACAACAAAGCTAATGGTTATAAACTCATATTAACTACTACCAAGTTAATCTAGCTTTTCTGAATTATATACTTCCTTCAAACGTTCCACATCAGTGCCGTCAGACATGTGAAAAGCCGATACTGAACTGTTTCTCACTTCACTTATAGAACTGAACTTCAACCAGCAGAGTAATCATTTCCTCTGTTGGAGTCTGATACTACCAATTGATCAACTCTGTAAGATCGATGGCCCTGTGAACTCCAAAACGTGTCACTCTTGCATGTTTTTTAGACACCATCACTCCCTATGGCTCGAGAGGGAGACAGTGGTCTGACATGCTCACTTTAAACACTGGATATTTTCAAACAACAGCTCTGTTTCTTACTTGTTTTATCTGATGAAGTCTGGTGCTGGGGACGCGAATAGGTGATGAAGGGACCTGTAAAGTAGAATGGGTGTGGAGACAATTAAAACACAATGAATACTGAGCAATCCAGACAGAAATTAACAGAGCTGGTGTGCTTAATAGAGCATTGTACCATGTTAGGCCTGTTGACAACTGTAGTGCTGTTTCTCCGACTACGCAAGACCTCTCTCTGGAACACCTGGGAGTTATCACTGCAAATGAGAAATCACAAGCTTTATATTACACATCTTTGATCTACGATGCCAGTGCAATGTAGTTACTTCAATGTTTCGATACAAGAAAGACAAATGCATTAAATTATTTCTGTAAATTACTGTAACTATGTCATGTTGTTAAACCTTAAGCCATTTATCATGGGTGCACTGTTGGATCTTCTCAGGTGTCCATCGGTCTGAACTAAGGAGGATGGGATTTCCAGATCCAACTCCATCTTTTCTTGTGGCATGACTCCTGAGTTGTTCATTTTTGCTAGATAATGCAGCCTGTAACTCAATGATTAACTTAAAATGGCCACCCAGCTCAGTAAGGTTACATTATTGATCCCCAAACTTTGCTAGCCTTACATGTTGTGAGGGAATATTACCGATTCAGGCAACACAACTCAGACAAACTCGCTAACACAATGTAAGATAACACAGTAATCTGCGAGGCCCTGTCGTCAGTTTAAGCAAATTAGCGCCGCTTGTTAACCATAACAATGCTAAATCTACAAATCTCCATGTATAAATGAGCCAAATCTGCCCTGTGGTTAACGTCGACTGTAACGTTGCTAGCATTCACCAACTTTCCTGGAGGATGGTTAGCATGCCATGGCTACATACCGCACAATACCCAGTAACTCTAAGCTACTGACCCGTTAGTCTGCTGGAGCAAAGCAGCACAGGGTGACGACTGGAGCGCCACAAAACTACCACAGCATGTTAGCGCCTTAAATGAGCTAGCGTTAGCCAAACTCGCCCGCTGGTTACTTTCAGTACAAAACAATGTCCGCCTCGAGTCCAACGTAGGCGACGTTAAAACAGCGACGTTGCTATTAAGAGAGTCTCATAACGCGAGTTTACCTCCTAGCTAATGTAGGCTAGTATTGTGCTCAACGCTAGCTAGTTGGTTCAGTCACAACCAACGGTCCAGCTATCTAGCACGAGAAGCTAAGTTAGCATCAACGCCAGTAGCCACAATGCCATTTCCAGAGGCCGGGTCACCATTTCACTTCTTGTCCGTGTGTCTGAAAGCAACTGCGGCTCACAGAAGTAAGTAAACCGGGTCTGCTGCAAATATTCCCCACAGGCTCTACAGCTAAGTTTTTGGTTTATGCTGGGCGCCGCCAAGAATGAAACAATCCCAGATGATCACACAGGAGATAGCTGCTAGCAGCAAACTTCACGCCCCTTTTAACGTTCGCGCACCCGTCCAATGAAACGGCTCCGTTCACCGGCGTGCTCAGGCGGAAAGAGGCGAGCTGCATCCTCCGGTTCCTGGGTTTCAGCCCTCCACCTTCAAACTTAGTTAACAACACTAACACTTCACATGTTTTCTGTAAAGACTGTAATGAAACTCTCTCAGTTGTTTCGGATTTGTTGTTTATATACAAGCTTTGAGAGGGATCAAGAAATCCCTCTCAAACAGGAAACTTTGTTGTTTAGTTTCAGACCTTAATGCCACTTTCTCCTTTAACTTTACAATATTTCTGCCCCAGTTCTGTGTTTACTCATGTACATTTTCACAATAAATGAAAAATCTTTGGTAACTTGATAATCTTTTGCAATATGAATAATAAAAACAAATATCTCGTCCCGCTTCAGCAGCCCCTTACAGATACTGCAGCAAATAAATGAACTTTATCTAATTGCATTTTCATTTTATTTACCCTGTATCAGTATCAAACTGATACAGGGTAACTGACACGGGAATATAAGTGCTTCTTGTAATAAACAGCCAGTGCAAATATAACAAACACCTTTAAGCATTTATCTTGGTTTTCAGATCAGATGACATTAGGTCAAACATGCATGATTTTTTAATGATGATTAAAGATCAAACTTGTTCACAGCTTATAGTTGCTTTGGAAAAAATGGTTTCTATTAGGTCCTTGACATGATGCAGAACACAAACCAAATCACTGAATTATTTTCTGAAGGCAAGTTATTCATCTTATCTGCATTTCCCTGTATTTTTACCACAGACAGAATAAATGCTCCAAGTATTTTGTGTTATATTGAAGACAAAACTTAGGAGGGGTGAGAACCTTTAATGGCTGGTGCTGCAAAGTTCAGCATTACTGAATGTGCACATTTCATTTGGTGAATATTAAAAGAAGAGGGCAGGGAGTAGTTAAATTATATGTCTGATTCACTAATAGGTAGACACAGATTCAGCATTTCAAACATATGATTAAATAACATTTTTTACTGGGATCATGTTTTCCAGCATTAGAAGGATTTAGTGTCATTTACAAATAAAGTGGGTGCATCTAATGCTTTGTTTGGACACAGACATCATTGACTCTCATAAACAAGGGGATATTTCATCTTCAGAATACCAATGTGTGTTTAATTAGGGACAGCGGCCAACAACCATGTTACTTTTCTGCACAGTGTATCTGAAGAAATCTCATCACACAACAGTCCCATAGAAAAGTTAAGTTTTGTCCCAAAATATACATACAGACTTCAAGAAAATGTAACATCCTCTTTAAAAGTCCCCATAAAACAGCCACTGATAATAACAGGTAAAATAAGAATGACATGAAATGAAAAAAATCATAGAAGTTTGGAAATCTTATAGTAGCACAAAAACTATGATATTGTACTTTCAGCTAGCAGCATAGCTCTGAATAAATTACTCCACAGCTAAAAAAACAACAACTAATCAGCGTGGGAGAATAAAAGCATTAAACTAACTTCAGGTGAAGCTGGGCTCCATGCAGTTTAACCCAGACTTGGTTGTCTCTAAGGCAATCGATATTGAAAGGTGAATCCAGTATGTGTGTGGTGACTAAAACAGAGAAGCAGGATTATCACTTCATCAGTGAGAAGTTTTTTTATGACACAAAGTGAAGTAATAAAATATAAAATGAACAGCAAAAGGAAATGGTAAAACCGTACAATAAAAACTGTTCCGAAGTGCTCTTCACGCCTTGTACTTCTCCTTCCCTGTTTCACTAATGACGCAGATATGCTGAAACAGAAACAGACCGATTAGCATCGCACCTTATTACTGATTTACATCATTTGTTGTAATGGATTTTGCATTGATCGGACCCAATATTAACACACAGATACGTACTGTTTAAAAAAAACTGAAAAAGCTGCTTAACTAATTTTTCCTTATCGATCTGAAATACTTACATTTAGATCTCTAAAGTACTCGTTGTAGTCTAGTGCGTATCCAACCACAAATTTGTCAGGAACCTCAAATCCTACAACTGAGAAACAGAAAAAAAACAATAAATGTGAATAAATGATTTTCTTGTCTTTGGCTTTGACATTAAAGTATGTGCATCCTAGTTTGAAATGTCACAAACACCACATTGAACTAATTAAACTCAAACAAAAGTCTGATTAAGATTTTATGGCGTTAGACTCACAGTCCGGTCGGTAGCCAACACTCCTTGGTGTTCTCTTCACCAGCAAACTGAGGGTAAAAACCAACAAGATTATCTAAATATTTTGTTAATATCATTATTATTTATCCTAGTTTGTCAGTCAAGGTACATGCACTCACATGGATCAACAGCTGCTATAGTATCTTGTCAGTGAAAGGCAGGTGTGAAGGGACTGACTTACCTTGCTACTTTAACCATTTTGGGATTGTACTGTTTGAGGAGTTCCAATAATGTCTTCATCGTCTTCCCTGTGTCGATAATATCCTTGAAACAGGGGACGAGGGAAGCTCGTGTTAGAGGTCTGGGAATTTAAATCTGCCTACTTTAATGCAGAAAAAAAATCTGAACGTACCTCCACGATCAAGACATTCTGCGTAAAAAAAGACAGAACAATTATTTAGAGCAAATACTGAATGCAATGGGAATGTGACATGACATTAGTGGTTTCCTCTTCATTAAACAGGGAAAGACTGCATCAGTAAAAAGATCTTCGTAAATAAGAGGGATCCATAATGACAAAGTGACAGAGGTAGAGAGGAAAACATGGGAGATAGTTCTTAAGAAATACACATACGGTGGCTGACTGAGGAACTGTTTTGTTTCTCAGTGCTACAGACAATCACACAAGTCAATAGATAATATAGAAATTTTGGATTCATCACTTGGTGAAAACAAACAGCTTAACCAACGTGTATTATATAATCCTAATCAAGAAAGAAATAGTGAGTTTATCAGTTCATTTTAAATATCTGTTTAGGCTGAAAATAGTGGCAACAATGGACAGGATGTAAATCAATTGTAGTAAAAGGGTTAGGGTTAGGTCATTCAACTCTGGGTTGACATTAATTATAATAACACTGATGGCCATTTCAGCTGAACATGTTTATGTTATAATCATTCCATCCTCCATAATTCTCACCTTCCCCGTCAGAGTAGACAGGTCGTCTCCACCGATTACTTTGATTTCACCTGTCGATTGGTCGTTCTGTGAAGGCAGAAGGAGTGAAGAATAAAGTGAACCTGCAGATTTCACATTACATGTCAAAAAACAAACGCAGGCAAAACACGTTTGTCGTTTAGAATAACTGGAAGTTCGTGTTACATTATTTTTGACTTGTGTATACATCCAAGATTTTTCACCTAAATACATTTTGCTCATCGCTGAGACTTAGAACATGTAAGTAGATGTGCTTTGTTCTTCCTAAAGCATTTGCAAGGTTAGTTTTTTAAATGCTGCATTGTGGCTTCTGGCATCACACATGTTTTTGCACATACTCATACGCCTTTATAACTGTGGCCTCCATGTAGAACTGGCTCGTTGCAAAATAAGAGGGCGCAACCAAACATAATTACGCTTGAGGCAAAAACCCCCAATGATGGAAAACTAATTAGGAAACAAAATAGAAATGTGGAATCCATGATTGTTTTGTGTGTTCATTTAATGAAGGCTGCAGTTTTATCGGTTTGATCTCTTGAGTGAAGTGGAAGCTATAGAGGAGGTTTGTATGTATTCTTTTTACTATTACATTTAAATGAACAGCTTAATGTCTGTGGAGTGGTTCAGGCAGCTGATCAGGATGTCTCTGTGGCCCAGCTGGTAAACCTCAGATATGCAGAAGAAAATGGATGGAGGCCTCATCTATGTTATCATGTATTTGTGGGCTGTTTCCCTCATCATATTATCTTTTTAATCAATAAACCTACTCTTTTACCTCAACCAAGTGTAAAAAGGCTTTTGTAAAAACCTTTTAAAAGGGAAAATTGTAAATATATATACATGTAAATATATTATATATAAACATATATATATATACACACACACACACACAATTAGCCCTTTTAAAAGTTGAAATGGAATTTTTTGAAATAAGACTTGCAATATTACAAAAACCTTTTTACATTTGATCCCCATCCCTTTTCTTCTATGTATATATATATAATTGATGTTTTAAAACTGTGAAACAACAAAATAAACAGGCGTTATCCACTACTATAGCCTCCTACTGTGGCCTCCCTCCCTTTGCATTACTGCAGATTATAGTGCTGTAATGTGTAATCAGTGTGGGAGCACTAAAACAACTCCTGTTCACATGGAAAGCATGGCCCATCGGTATGTATCGGTATGTATATGTCAAATATATAAAATCCTAAATGTTTATACTTTTGCTGCCACTTTGCTTCTTAGCACCACCAACTGTTGATCAGTGGAAAAGCGTGAACATGTGAATGTGCAGTACAAACAAAAAAGGGAAAGATCTGTACATTTTTAGACAACACTTAAAACACATATATAAAAACAGATGAATTACACAGTAGCTCTTGAGGCGAATGAAGTCCACCGTCATGGGGATGGATCGGTCACTGTTTCTGTTCAGGGCCTTGATGTAGTCCAGCAGGTCTGCGAAAAACTTGTAACCCCCTTTGAGCACACAGAGGGCGACGATGTGGTGTCCACCCATTTCCTTCATAATCTCTCTGGCCAGTCTCTCTGTCCTGGGGTCACGTGGGTGGGAGGGAGGGAGGGAGAGAGAGAGAGAGAAAAAAGAAAGAAAGAGAGGGAATAGTCAGCTCAGTTTTCTGCTACAGTCAGCACAAGTTCCTGTATCCTTTTTGTTAGCGTCAGCAGGCAAAGCCGTCATTTGTAAAGCATACCCAAGTATAATAACCTCTGAGACAGTTACAGAAATTACACACAAAAGAATCTGCATAAATCACTAAATCCACAAATGAAAACAGAAAAGCAGAGATAAGATACTCCAACTGCAGTGCAAGTTAACAGACTGACAATTGTAATAAGTCACATTTTTAAGCCACCAGAAAAAATATGATCACTGACTAAACATCACATTTGAATCTAAAATAGTGTCAGACTTAGTTTTTGTTAAGACTAAATAAACAGAGCATTTGAACAGCACACTGATCCACACAACCCACCATGTCTGCACATTTTCACAACCCTGCTATGAATAACAGAATAATAGTAGATCAACAATAATCAATAATAGGTATTTAATTTAACTATTTATTCATCTTATTTTATCGTATTTTGATCTCCTCTGGTGTTTCCTCATTGCATGTGTTATTCAGGATAGTGTTTCCTCATTTCCTCAATTCATGTGTCTTTGAGTCATTTATTTTATAGCATGATGTTTTGAATGGGGGGTTGTTTGTATTGTTTTATTGCATTTTTATTCTTTTATCTGTGAGGCCCTTTGTGTTGCATTTCATTTGTACGTACAGTGCTGTATAAATAAAGCTTAACTGATTGGCTGACTGAATGTGAGAAACCCACCTGTCAAGGATGAGTCCATGCGGGATGTAGACCTTCTCCAGGTCAGCAGCGTAGTGCTTTGGTATGCAGAAAAGGTCCAAGTCATAACCCTGCTCCTCATCGCTGATCTGAAATAAAACACGGCACAAAGGGGTTAAAAAGGATCTCATGGGGGGTATTATGTAACAGGGGACACGGGGCATTCATCTGACACAGGGCAGTAAGAGGTACAGAGGACACAGTTAATGGTGGTCTACTTTCCCATGTGCTTTACTGCCTCAGTAGTTTATCTGCTGCAAGTCACACATCAAAGAACAATCTCTATTCTGTACAGATTAGCACGCAACCAGAAATCCCCACCAAGCACCACACTGTAGGAAATACTCAGCTGGGATTCTTAGAAAGATATATTTTTCCACTTTAGATCTCATTAGAGTGTCAGTGAATCCTTCCTTTGTTACTCTGACAGGTCCTTCCAGGTAAACAACATGTCCAAACAGCAACAACATCCGACAAACGGTCAGTTTTTATTATATTTTGTAAAATCCAATTATCTGCTGTAGTTCAACCAGCATGCCACAAGAACCCAAACAACATAACTGGTATCATGTGACAGCTGGTGAAGGGCTCGGGGTGTTCTGGGAACGATGGGAGAGACCACAGCAGACCCACTGTGTTTTTGACAGTGCAGAATTTGAGTCTTTTCAAGACAACAAAATCTTTATTAAAGAAAGAGGGGATGATAACGTCTGCACACCACGTGTGATAAAGCTGGAATAGAGCTTTTCATTTTATGCCTCCCACAATGAAAAAAACAGGGACATCTGTTTGGTCTAAACTCTTTCAGTTACAGATAATAAAGACTGATACTGAGCAGATGTCCTTGCGGTCACATCGTCTAAAAAGGTTTTTGCCACTCCTAGTCACAGGCGTGTTGTCGGTTAGAAATACTACAGGAGAAGAAAACGCTGAAAACAACCCAGTGAACGAACCTGAGGTCAAAGGAATGATGACCTTAAACTTTGCGCTGGCAAAGTCTATGTTTGGCAACACTTCAGTGGACGGTGCAGTTTCACTTGAAATGTAATACAGGAGATGAGACCCTCCACTGTTTTAAAGACCGTTCTAGCAAAATGAGCACTCAGCTTCATTACCTGTGCCAGCAAATGTTTCTGCCAGAACTGATCGCAATTAAACACAGTGGCTTTGAAATGCTGACCACATTTTGGTAAATGGGGCAATAGTTATTTATTTACTAATATCAGAGTAGGGGCCCTTGCAGCCTGGCCTAGTATACTACATGATACAAAACAAACACAAGTCCTATGTACAGGGCCCGGTGCTCTGACTCCAACTGAAATAAGATCAATACTTACAAAGAAAATATGCTACTTAAACATTTCTGTGGATATTTCAGACCAGGCACATATTTCTTTATCTAAAATGCTGAAATTTCAATTCACAAGAAGGTTCAACTGAAACAACCAGAACCCTTTCATTTTCTGTGGTGTCAAATGAACAACAGAAATTGAATTCTTAAAATTAAACTGTTCATGACACCAAGACAACCCTTGGTGATCTTTTATGTAAGTTCTCTTCAGACTGTTAACTCCACTAAATCTCTTGCCGGATGGTGCAATTTATTTGATTTTGCTTCCAGAACAAAATCACTGCACACAACCAGACAGCTCATTTAAAGTTAAGTAATATAGACTTAACAACCATTCTTGCTCCCCATAAAGTTTGAGAACACAAAGTGTTTTGTTTGATTTTTGGCCTTTGGGTGCAAATTAAACCCTTCCCTTAAGTGATCACAAGAATAAAAATAACATACAACTCAATAATCAGAAGGAATATGTCTGTGTAGATCCTCACTCATCCAGGTCATGGTAATCGTAGGAGCTTCATTAGAAATCTAGAAGAAGATTCTTGGTCCAGGTATTGTTTAGAAAAAAGTACAATAACATGAGTATAAATGCAGAATAGCAATCACATATATGTAAAATATAAATAAGTGAGCTAAAATAAATCTAGAACAGGAAAGTATTAAGTAAGATTGGCAATGATGCTTATAGATCAAAGCAAAGTTGCACATTTTAATGACATACTGCACAATAAACTGAAATATAACACATGATAATGAATCAGATATAAAAAATACTACTGATAAGGTAACATTGCAAATGATATTGGTATGTTTGATGTTGGATTGAAAGTTACATCACACTCATACCTTTAGGCTAAAGTAATGTTGTGACACAGGTCTACACCAGACTGTCAGCTGTATTTTGGCACAGTTACACACATAAACACAATAGCTTGCCCTGTTATTTGTAGCCCATAATGAAGAAAGGCGCGCTCTAAACACACCCCCTCATTTGTGGCCAGTGTTTCTGGCTGTCTGGCTGTGATTTGTGTGCAGTATAATTGTGTAGTTATTCTAATACAAGCTGTGTGCTGCTGTCACACGCAGAAACTCGTTAGATTTTGAGGAGCCCATCCAGAAAAAAAAACATCGCATGCGTCATTTACGGCGAACGTGCAGAGCGCGTGTGTGTCTCCATAGCCGCAGGCCAAGCAGCTGTGATAAAACATACGTTTATCTTCATCTCCATGTCTAACCAACGTGAGTTACACACGGGCAGGTAACTAACACACCATAGTGTATCTTTAGCTAACACGGTGAACCCAAGTGCAGCATGTTTTCTCGGTGGGCACGCAGAGGCAACCTCCGACCCTTCTGTCTCTGATTTCACCCGGTGAAACTCACCACAACACAGGGGCTGGGGGTCGCCATGTCCGCGTCAGTCCCTGCCGGTTACCTTCGTGTCGTCTACCGCGGCCTTCAGCTGGAGGAGGCTGTAACGTGTTCTCTGGGCTGTCTTTCGCGGCCTCTTCACCCTTGTGACAGAACACACATGGACGCGGGCAGCTGCAAGAGGAGTCCTCTGTCTTTTCCGGGCTGCGGCTCAATTGTACCTCTGCTCTGCACTGCGCATGTGCGAGAGCAGCCAATCACAGGAACAGGAGGAGATTAGCCCCGCCCCGCCCTGCCCTGCCCCACCGCGTGGAGGTCTGGCTGCTCTGACAGATGTGGAGAAGGAAAGAGAACTCTGGCAAAAGAAGGGAAATAATCAACTTTAACATGCTGTAATATGTAACTTATTGTCCGCTTGCCTGTGAGGGATCGATATGTTACATGTTACAGCAGTTACATACAAATGGAACATATTAAGAAAACTATAACACAATATAAAATACAATAAGGATAGAAATACAGATAAAGACTATGTACACCTTACACTGTACAGATATGGCATGAATATATTATATTAAATTAAATTGAACTATATTGTCATTGCACAGAGTACAAGTTCTGAGACAACAAAATGCAGTCCAAACTGTATGGACAGAGTGGTATGAACACTCTGAGACTAAAACATATAGATGGTGATACAATATAAAACAGATAATCTACATGTACAGGTAGGGATAAAAAGTAGCATAATAATAGCTATTTATACAGTATAAACAGTATAAATAGCATGGATATAATAAACAGTACAAACAGGGTACAGAGTGAAGACGATATAGACAGGATGAACAGTATAAACAGTATTAACACTATGAGGTATATGCAGTATAAACACAATATGACCAGTATAAACAGTGAAAATGGGATGAGATAGGAAATATATGCAGTTTGTACACTGTATATACATGGATATACATATGGATAAGTACAGATGTGACATGATGGATAATGTTCCTAATTATAGGACATACACAATATGTAGAAGGAAGTTTATAGTGATTAACAGTGCTACATTTCTGTAATTGCACAATAAAACTATAGAGAGAAAAGACCACAATGTTGATGCCCTGAATGCCTGTAGAGAGAAAACTCAACATTACCAATACAAACTGTTGTCGTCACCTCGTGTCCTGACAGGTGAGTTTAGAGTTAAATGGTGTAGCTACCTGCACCCATCAACACAACTCCTTATAGTGGTCTTCACTTCATGATCAGAACCTTGGGCTTGAACCTGACTAGCACCTTTTTTTAAACTTTATATTTTTTATTGTTATTATATTTTCAGTTGTTGTCTGTTTGTGTTCTATCTGCTGTCCTGTTCTCTCCTTCACCCTCACCCTGATCAGTCGAGGTAGATGTCCACCCTCCCTGAGCCTGGTTCTGCTGGAGGTTTCACCGTTATAGAAGTTTTTTATTGTGAATATGTAAGTGTATAACATATTGCTAAATGATAATTATTTGAAAATTCATGTCAGGCGATGATTCAGAGTAACACAAAAGTAATGTAGCAAGTAGTCTAACAAATTACTTCCTACGTAACTAAATAACTAAAGAAGTTCATGACTTTATTTTTCAAAAGTTACAAGTAATGTGTAATACAGTATTTTTATGAGTAAAACCCCCAGCAGTGCAAACTAATGAGTAAAGGCTGAGGAGGTTTTGAGTGTGTTCATACTGGAAATGCTGAGGCTGCTTATTCTTTGAAGTTTAACTAGAAAGCTGGTGTTTGATGATCTTTAGCACTTATGTTGTATCATTTACTTTTAAAAGTAAAGTAATTTAAGAAATATACTAGCTGAAAACAGTGTACGTTGATAGATATTGTACAGCTTGCACTGCATATTACAGGACCTTTTGACAATAGGAAAACCACAGGTTTAAATATTATGAATGATGCAGAATCCAATTAAACTGCTCGAGTTTTCACTGTTGATATTGTACACCTGTTAGTGGGTGATTGTCATACAAGTAATTTTCATTTTCTGTTAATTTAAGGCTGCTATTAGTTTTATGTTAGTGGTACTAGAAGCAATTTTGTGTGGTTCTGTGGTGTTTGCTTCATAACCAAATCCATGACCTAAATGAGAATAGATGCTCATCAAAATGCAGCTGGTTGAATATTACAATTTAACTGCGTCAGCATTAACAGTTGGTACCATTAAACCATATTAGCAGAAGGAGGCGCAAATGGTGGAAACCAACATGGAAAGGGTGATTAAAATATGACATTTCCGTTAGTTTCTGCTGTTTTTTAACAGGTGAATGAGAAAGATTTGAACAATTATACAAAATGACCATAGTCAGCTCACGTACTGGGACCCTTGAACAAATGCATTGTTAATGTTATTAGTACCTTGTTATGATTATCAGTGGCCCTTTATTACTGTGAAAAGTCAAAATACCTGCTGGGAAAGAAGAACTATGCCTATGTAGTATGGAAGGTACACAGTCTAACATAATAAAACCGAGCTATATACCAATTCATTTTTTTACTTTTATGTATTAGAGTTTTTTATTGTTATATGGTTATAGACAGCAGCATACTAAAACTTCAGTAAAGATTTACAAGTCAAGACTATAATAAGACAATTTATTCATCTGATGCTATTTATTATATTTTTGGATTCTGTTCTGTTAATTTTTAGTATTGACTTTAATACACTGGTTTTATTATAGGCCTAGAGAGTTGTTTAAGCACAAGTGCTTAACATTTGTGTTTTAGAATTGATTAGATGTTCACATGTAACAGTATCATACTGCAGACTAAAAGTGAAGGCAGTTTTGCACAGCTACATGGCCTGACTTCATGACACTGCAGCTGGTGTGACATTCCTCACTCTTTAAACCTCACCAAAAATCTTCATCTCTAACTCTCTGTAAACACTCACTGGTCCTGCTTATGGACACACTTTCAAAAGAAAGACTCAACTCACTCAGTAAATGTGTAAAATAAAATATTTTCTATTCCAATCATTCATGGATACATTTGTTGAGATACAAGTAACAGTACATCAAACAAAGTCAAGCCAACTCCTCTAAAGGGCTCTACTTTTCCCCCTTTAGCAGCTGAATTAAAAAAAAAACACCACCTTTAACAGTGGGAAAATCCAAGTGCATGCTGGCAAAACTTGTAATCGTGACTGTCTGAAATCCAGATATTCAAAAGTACTCATGGTGATAATACAGTAGCAAAATATTACATATCAAGAAAGAAAGGCTAACATGAAAAGAGTATTCTTAAGACATGATTACAGAAACAAGGTAATCAAACTGCACAACTTCATAGAGACTAGTAACAAACAGACCCCTCTTAAAAGTGAGTCCTTTAGAAGCTAGGGAAGGGGAAGAATGTTTTCGACTTTCAGCAAGTGTGGGTCGGGTAACCAGTGGGGACACGGGCAGTGAGTGACAATCAAAACATCAGTCCATCCGCTCTTATTCATGGCATTAACAACATGGGTTTGAAATTGAGCCCATAAGTGAATCTTGGGAAGGATGAGCCATGGCTTTTCATGATGCTGCAGCAGTCCAGTGCTCTGCAGAGAACCACCAGTCTGTGAAAGGCTCATCCGGTCCGTTCAGAACATGGTTTCATGAAGAGGACATCTGGTGCACATTGGGACATCAAGCCCATTTACTGGAAGAAACCGCGTGAAAGACTCGCGGGAGCTTGTAGACCACGACTTTGTGAGTAGGCTAAGGTTTAGTATAAAAAATATGTCTCCCACATCTTTGAGTTCTTCTGTATTTTTCCCCCACGTCATACCTACTGGTCTGAACCTGTAAGAATGGAACAAATACATTTATTGCAGTTCCACGGCTCTTTTTACAATTTTAACAATAGTTTTTGTGTGCAACAATTGTAATGCTAATGATGTACCTAGTTGCCATTCACTTGCGTTGATGGTGTTCCTCCGTGGTTGATGGCCGCTCGCTCTCTACTGCGATTCTCTCGTTCCTCATCTTCCTCATCCCTCTCCTCGTTGCCGCTGTGGTTCTTACAGTAGAGTCTAAAAAATTACAAAAACACACACACACACACAGTCGGGCTTGTAAGAAAGAAAGTACAGAATAGTAGCCATTATTAGTTCTTATGCACAGCTCCAAAGCAAACCACTAATCACTTTAAAGTCTGGAGACGACTGCACTGAACATCTTACGATTTTTCTTTAAAGGCTTAATTAGGGAATTAAAATAAAAATTGGTCTCACAAAACACACTTTTCTCCTTAAAGTTTCCTTAAATGTTCCATTTGCATTTAAGGTTTTGTCCTACCTTGGTCCTATACTTAAGGAATCTCTTCAGGTAAGTTCAGCCATTGCACAGAAAAGGTGAGCAGCCAAAGTAAGTAAAAAAATAAATAAAAAAGACTTTAAGTGCCTTTATTTCTATTCTAACTACAATATGTTTGAGGTTCTGGCGATAACAGAGGAAAATGCACGGTTCCACACGTTTTGAATTAACTTTTCACAAGCTTTCATTGTTTTCTGTTAGCAACAGGTTTTATTTAGTTTTTTTTATCTTTTCTTTCTCTCACCAATTTGGTTTTCTTGTCACTCTTTCTCTGTCATTTTATTTTTGCTATCTATATGCCAACTCTGTTAGGTAATAACAGGTATCACAAGGGCAGGTACAAGCAAACAAATGATCTCAGCTGAACCTGTAGCATTTTACCGCTGAAAGTCTCTTTCAGTGCAGTAAATGTCAAAACAAATGTCTGTAGATTCTCAGTCACCCAGGTCATGGCAATCATTGACGCTTCAGTAAAAAGCAGCTGGGCTTCTATATTAGGTTGAAGAAGAACCTAAAAGGGAAGTGCAGTTGCCTTTTACTGAAGCTCCTCAGACTGAATACCAAAATGTTTTTCCTCCACTGAAGAAACTTTATAAGGTATTCTGTGCAACACCCTCAAGTCAGTCCCTCAACTGACGAGAACTTACACCTTAAGTGATTTAATAATAAGAAAACGAGATGAGATGTTTAGTGGAACTGGCTCCTAATGTGGTTCAGTTAAGATGCAGAGGGTTAGAATTTAAGGTAACATAAGGCGATTTCACACAGTGCTTTGATGAATGGGTTCCTGTTTTGTGTGCATCATGCAACACTACACATCCCTGGTTTCCATTTCACTGATCAACAACTGACGGCAGTAAAGCGCAAAGACTTAAAAATCAGGAGGAGAAAGATGCCAGGCAGCTATCATGGTTGTAAGTAATTTACGATAGATTCATATTTTTTAAAAGGAAGAAAATGCATTTAGCATTTTTGTCAGATCTTGAGGATTGTCAAGCAACATAAAAAAACAGTAAACAAGAAAACTCCTTAACCTCACTTTCATGTTTAGTTGTGAAAACGGAGATTAGAATTGTCAGTTCTATCACAAATACATACCAGAAAATGCTGTAACAAAAAATATTCGATTAAATATAAACTATACATATCATTCTGACAAAAGTATTAAACAGCTCTGTGATGTTTAAATGAAGAAGTTCAAGGTATAACTGCAACTTTCTTAACATTCACGTGTAAAACTTAACACCACATGTCTGTGTGATGACAATTACTGTAAATATAAAGTGAAAACCTCCTTGTATTAATATATAATAATAACAATAATATAGTAAAGGATTGTTGTTTAAATCTGCTTATGAAGTTTTTTAAAATGAAAATCTACAGAAGTTGGACTCACTTGTAGATGCCGCGTGCCATGTTTTCAATGTACTTGGCTTTGTCCTGCAGGCCGCAGTGATAGTGGTAGGTCTTCACACATGCCTTGATTTCACACCCGATGGTAGCACCCAACTGAGTGCAGAGCGTGCATTTCTGGAAATACAATAAAAGCCAACACTCAGTCAAAAAAGTAGACTTTAACTTAAGACTTTAAGTTGTGTAAAAAACAACTTTTAAAACTTCTTTTGCATTAATATTCCCACCATTCTTTTGCCTCTTTTGATTTCCTGGATGACTGTTTTCACGTCAAAGTTTCCAAATTCAGCCCGCGATGTAGTGGTCAGCTGTACTGTGCCCGATGAAAAAAGCTGGAGGGGATAAGAAAGTACAGAGAAATGAAAATTGTTGGTACTTTAAATGCATATTTGCAGAGTAAAGTGCAAACAGGCATTTCCTCCTACACACATTTCCACACAATCTTACCATGCACTTGTAGTGAGCAGCCACTTTTTTGGAGTTATCTGTGTGAAGCATGCCTCTTGTTTCGTTCTCTTCCTCACCAGCATGGCAGAAGCCACAGCGCTGACCACCATCTCCTGGGCTGGTACGAAGAGGTGACCTGTCCCGCTAAAACACATTTAGGAAATCTTCAGCTAAGTCAATGTACAGGAAAAAGCCCATTCAGGTGAGTTTAACAGCCCGCAGGTGTGAAGTGGAAGCAGCCTTACATGGGAGGAGCTCTCTTCGTCTGCAGCCTGTGAGGAGGTGGAGCGCGTTTCTTCCGACTGGCCACGAGATCCCACCTTGGCTCGGCCCTTCTCAAACCTTCCCCTGCCTCTACTTTGTGGAGGTGACGCGTCTGAATCATTGGCCACACCTCCCTCTTCATCTAACAACAAGCCAACAATGTACAACAATCAAAACAGGGGACACGCAAGTGAAAGCATTTCGTATTAGGGACGGATCGATTATAAGGGCTGATATTTTGCATTTGTCCAGTTATTGCTATTGTTACGTTCATTAACCGATTATCACTAAATTTAATGTGCTGTTCTGGACCTGATGCTGCTGCCTCCTTTTATCTGCAGTAACGCTGTGGTCTCAGAAATGTCTCTCTAGCAAAGTAACAACCCACAAAAACTGAACAAGAAACACAAGCTGTCGCCCCAAACCAGGGAATTTGCCGCTTTCACAGTGGCTAGGGCTATGCTAACAGCTAGTGGCTAAGTTAGCAGACAGCCACAGATTAAACTAAAACAATTCATTTTTGAAGATGTATGCCTTAGTGGGCAATAAAAGTGATAAAACAAAACTATTATTTGTTAAAGATTAACAGAAACAAAGAAGAATGCTGTGATCTTTGATGTCAACTCTCCTTTTGCTAGCATACATTTTCAGCTATAATAAAGCTTACTAAGGAAGAGCCCCAGGTATGAATGGTAGGTTCTCTGCTATTACATGCTGTTATAATATAACATGTAATGTACAGCGGGGAAAATAAGTATTGAACACGTCAACATTTCTCTCAAAAAACATATTTCTAATCGAGCTATTGACATGAAATTTTCACCAGATGTCGGCATCAACCCAAGTAATGCACACATACAAAGAAATCCAAACATTTATGTCCATAAATTAAGTTATGTGTAATAAAGTGAAATGGCACAGGGAATAAGTATTGAACACATGAAGAAAAGGAGGGGTAAAAAGGTCTGGAAAGCCAAGAAAGCAGCTGGAGTTTGTCAGTATTTAGAAGGTTAACCTGTCCCCTATTAGTGCAAAGTAATATCAGCTGGTTTAGTCCTGATTAATGCCTTTTAAAAGGTTTCTCACCAGCAAGGTGTTAGACAAGAAGCATTGCATGATGGGTAAAAGCAAAGAGCTGTCCAAAGACCTACGCAGCCTTATTGTTGCAAAACACACTGAAGGCATTGGTTACAGGCGCATTTCTAAACTTCTGAAAGTTCCAGTGAGTACCATTGGGGCCATCATCCGGAAGTGGAAAGAACACGGCATTACCATAAACCCGCCACGGCCAGGTGCTCCTCGCAAGATTTCAGACAGAGGAGTCAAAACAATCATCAGAAGGGTTCTCCAACAGCCCAGGACCACTCGTGGAGAGCTTCAGAAAGACCTGGAATCAGCAGGTACCGTTGTTTCAAAGAAAACAATAAGTAATGCACTCAACCGCCATGGCCTCCATGCACGCACACCACGCAAGACTCCATTTTTGAAGAGGAAGCATGTTGAAGCTCGTTTGGAGTTTGCGACACAACATTTGGATAAACCCATGACATTCTGGGAGAACATACTCTGGTCAGATGAGACCAAAATTGAACTCTTCGGATGTCATAAGACACAACATGTTTGGAGGAAAAATGGCACTGCACATCACCCCAAAACACCATACCAACAGTCAAGTTTGGAGGTGGGAGCATCATGGCGTGGGGCTGTTTTTCAGCATGTGGTACTGGTAGACTTCATATCATTGAAGGAATAATGACTGGAGAAAAGTATCGAGACATTCTTGATCAGAATCTGCTGTCATCTGCCAGGCTGCTGAAGATGAAAAGAGGGTGGATCTTTCAGCAAGACAACGATCCCAAGCACACAGCCAAGGTAACACTCAACTGGTTGAAGAAAAAGAAAATAAAGCTGCTAGAATGGCCCAGACTTGAATCCAATTGAAAATCTTTGGAAAGAACTGAAGATCCGGGTTCACAGAAGAGACCCCCGGAACCTTGAAGATTTGAAGGCAGTTTGTGTGGATGAATGGGCCAAAATCACACCTGAGCAATGTATTCGACTGGTTTCTCCATACAGGAGGTGTCTTGAGGCTGTAATCACCAACAAAGGTTTTTGCACTAAGTATTAAATAAATTTCAGTACGCGTGTTCAATACTTATTCCCTGTGCCATTTCACTTTATTACACATAACTTAATTTATGGACATAAATGTTTGGATTTCTTTGTATGTGTGCATTACTTGGGTTGATGCCGACATCTGGTGAAAATTTCATGTCAATAGCTCGATTAGAAATATGTTTTTTGAGAGAAATGTTGACGTGTTCAATACTTATTTTCCCCGCTGTATATCGGTCCTACATTTCGGTTATTGGTCTTTTTTGAGAACCAATAAATGGTATCAACCCTGAAAACCCCCCTGAACCCCTGAAAAACCCATATCACTCGTCCCTATTTTTTATATCAAAAACAGATCAAGAACTGTAAAAACAATAAATGTCAAGAACAAAACTTGATAAATGACTTCTTCCTTTGATGAACCAGACCTTGTGGTTAAGCACATTACTAAACAATTCAAATTATTTCTATGCAAGTGTCATTTGAATTTGTGTTATGACTAAAAGGAAAAACAGGTGCAAATCCAACCATCCATGCAGTCTGGTGGTGTAGCAGATGTTGAAGCACACTTTACCTTGAATGCCATCCTGAGAAGCATCCCGGTGTTTGCGACAGTAAACGCTACAATGAGGAACCAAAGAAACAGATTTAATTTAAATGAAACTGTTGGTTTCCTTACGCAGTCCAAAAGCATGCAAATTAGCATAACTGATGGCTCTAAGTTTACTGTCATATGAATGATGTGTGTCAACAATGTCAGGTATAGCTAATTGATGGATGGATGAATGAAAATGGGCTTACAGGTAAATCCCTTGTGAGGGATTCTCTTTGATCTGTGCCTTGTCCTTCACAGCACAATAATAATGATACGTCCTCCGGCATGTCTTGATGTCACAGCCGATGGTGGCGCCCGGTCGGTGACACGAAGAACACATCTGACACAGAAGAAGACAAAGCTGCAACTTTAAAAAATGAGCAAACACATGCAGCTGCAGCTCCACCACCTTTCGTGTTCATTCAAAATATCTGTAAACTTCTGATGCGATTAGTCAGTCAGTAATGTGATTTTCCAGCATGGATCTGAATAATAAATTCTCTCCAGAGATCATGTGTCTGGCAGGCCAAATATCATGACACAATATCTCTAAGAGGGGAATTCGATCTGTTGCCTGAGAAAAAAACAAATTAAATTCAGCAGGGAAGCACAATAAATCAATCAAAAGAAAAACAGAGAATCAATACAGAAAGCTAAGAACTACTTGCAAAGGCTCAGAGCTGCTATATATAGTCATTAGTCAATCAACAGTAAAAGAAACTGCAGATATTTTGATAATCAATTAACTATTTTAGTTATTTGTCAAGCTTCTAAAATGTGGCTTTTCTTTGTCATGTATTTTGGGTTTTGGACTTTAGGAAAAACTTAAATAACTTTTGTAATTTAACTTGACATCACTGAAAAAGACAGTCACTCCTCAGGGATCTCAAACATAAATGATTCAGATTCTAAATTTGTTAAAATCCAAAAGAGGTTCTTCATTATCGATTTCATGGCGTAAAACATGTTTTGTAGGTGTACGTAGAAGAAAGTTATGTATATAAATACACACACACACACACACACACACACACACACACACACACCTACACAGGTATATGAAATAATAATAATACATAAACATGTCACTTACAGATATCCCTTATGTAGGAATAAACACTTTGCTTGTAAGTATAAACATATTGTTTTATGGAACAATGTAAATTTTTCATATTAAAAAAAATCATATTTGCCTGGAATGACTGACATCAATTCACTGCTAAGTACTTGTTGTCAGTGATTTTTTTTTTTCCTGCATAAAGGAATTTTTGGCACCTTAAAAAATGTTTTGGGTGCCACCAAAGACACTCTATAGGAAATCACCAGCATAAAAATGATAACATTTGAGAATTTAAAAAAATCACATAAGTATATTTCAACAAGCTTTCTTAATTGGAGGTTTCCTTTACTCCAGCACATAAGACACTTGTTCATGAAATGGTCAGAAATACTAACACTGCGTGCCAAATACTCATGCTTAGTGTTGTGCACAGTCACCCCCTAAAGGCTCAATCTGAGCCAAGAAAAACCCCGATTGTGCAAATTAAATTAGAAATACTGTCAGTTAAATTAAACTGCATTTCAGTTTTAGAGCTCTGACATTCATATGAACGAAAAACAAAATGCATTCAATTGCTGCACAGGCTTACAGACAGCTGCAGAGGCTCCATTAACATTCAGTGACACACACATGGACATAATGCCAGCATCAGAAAGTCTGAGGGTCTCATGGAGAAAACCCTCTTTTTAATAAACAGTTTGTGGGGTTGAAGAATGAACCTGCCAGCTGCAGATATTTTATTTGATGAGAAAAACTGATATTTTCCACTTAAACATGGGACAAAACACATGTCAAGTATCAATTAGTCCTGAATGATATGGCAAAACAATCATACTGTGATTATTTTGACTGAGATTGCATTACGAGTCATGATTTTAGGTGGCAATGGTGATGTTTGCATGCATTTTCCAGTAAACAAATGTATGTTATATTTGCTAAAATAAAATATTCTAATATTTTGAGACACCAGATTTCTCATTTTCATTAGCTATAAGTCATAATTTTCTAAATTAAAACAAAAAAGGCTTGAAATATTTCACTTTACAAGTAATAAATTTGGAATAAATGGGTGTTCACCGTTTCAAATTGAATTCCAAAAAAATTAACCTTTTCAACATATTCTAATTTTTTAAGCTGCACCTGTACACGCACACATCATGTCACAAGAGAGACACCACTACACTAAAACAGCAGCAGTGTGCGCAAACATGTGCATCTCCATCATCAGTAACTGCTATTTAAAAGCAGCTAATGCATATCCTTAGAGACATGGTGCTTCCTATACCAGAGAAACGTATTTTATTTAATATGAAATATCACTTAAATGTGCAATTTATAATTGCAAGTTTTCAACATGCCAGCATTTTGAAAGAACACGGTGCCTGAGCTCAGCCTTGTGTCCTTAAAACAAACATGTTCAAACTGAGGAGGGCAGCAGGTACGCACCAGTTTATTTCCCCTCTTGATCTCCTTCTTCACATCATCGAGGGAAAATCCTCCAATGTTTTCACTTTCGGAGTGTGATGTGACCAGGGCTGACGAAAAAAGCTGCAGAAGACATTTTGAAAAATAATCAGAAATTAGATTGTGGAAGCTCTTAATTGAAGATGGCAATGATATGCACAAGATCTGCATTTTTATTTCCCTTAATTACTTCTAACACACCATTTGGTGCTTTAGATAACTGTGGGAGATGAGTCATTTATTTCTGATATATGGATGTGTAATTTCAGTTTTTGTAATTTACTTATTACTTCTTGAAATGTAGAATTTCTACTGAAAACACTGTGAGTTTTGTTTTCATTCACTTTTTTGGAAATGTGACAGGGGTTCCAAATACGAAAGGAGCATGAAGGATCTCAGGCTTGAGAACAATGTGCTCTCCTCACCATGCACTTATGGTGGGCTGCCACCTTCTGGCTGTCAGACACCAGCAGCTGCCCACACTCCTTGTCTCGGTTAGTTCTGCAGAAGGCACATTTCGGCAGGCGGGCTGCAGCTGATTTCCTCTGTCCTGACATCTCCAAAGGCTTTTTTTTTGTGTGCCCACGACTCTAATTAAAAATAAAAAACACAACAGACATAAAAGACAAAAGATATGATCAAAGCAGTTCTAAAAACAACTGTCCACTTTACTATATGATCAAAACCGCTTTAATGAACACTGATGGTCGTGTCTGATTCAAACTGGGTGTAATCAGACTTTTAATGTGCTTAATATGTGGGTGATGCCCAGACTCCCTGGCAATTTAGCAGTGATGCATTTGCATGTAAATCTGCACAACTGTCCAAAATCTGAGTTTCCAAACACCCCTCACACATTCAGTCATTTAATAGTAACCTATGTTCTGGAAATCTGTTATTTTTTCCTCTCAGTAGTGAAAAAAGCAAGTGTTGTGAAATAATGAATAAAACCAATTGGAAAGGAGCCACCAGAAACCCTTTCCCAGAAACAGTTGGAAACAAAACTTTGACTCAAATACTACTTGGAGTAACTTCGAAATAGAGCATGGAAAGTCACAAAAGAGCAGCACTATGTCCTAAAAACCCTCTTTATGTGTTGCTCAGCAAAGGCTCCGGTGGATCCACGCTTTTGTAACACCACTACAGCTCGATGCCTTGACTTCTACACTTCATTTGTTTTAGTTGACTGAATTAAATTATATTTTTTAATGTTTTGTTGTATGAATCCACAAATGTGCATAAGAAATGTATTTAACCACAAATCCACAAACATCCATAATAATTGCATTTATTTATGAATCCACAAACATGCATAGTAAGTGTAGTTAAATGAGTATCTCCAATTGCTGTTCGATGCCAGAATTGTGAGAGATATACACAAACGTTGTTGTGTAATGGCAAAATTGGAATAATGCAGGCAAGTAACAACATTCACTGGTCATCTAAGGACTGAATCAGATTAAACAAGAAGGCAAATCAGCAGAAGCAGGACTCTGAATCTGGTGGTTACTTTTAATTATTGTGTTCTCCACCACAGACAAATCCCCTGATGAGTAGTTTTTTTTCCTGCCAATGATGCAACATGTTTCCTATTCTGCATATACAGTCTGCACCAGTATTCTTCCACATCTCGTCTGCTGCAAGTACAAGTTATTCACTTCTTTGACAAAAAAAAAATGTTATTAAATGGAAAAATGTGCAATTTCACACTGCAGTGACAAGCAGTGGAAACATACACATTTGCAGGAGAGTTGAGATGAATAAACACTTTCAGTTGTATTTTATTTATTTATGTGTTTATATATGTTTATTTTATGATTAACATCTTGAAATTCCTGTAAAATCATTTGCAGAAACCCATCAGTGTGTTCCTCAGAGCAGATGAGTAAACCTCCAGATGTGTGTTGTCATTTGCAGGGATCCTCTTGCTTTACGTTGCCCATAACGCTGCAGGCGCCGCAGATACATTAAATATGAGGATTTAAAAAAAAGATATCCTCAATCCTAGTCCACAAACGAAAGTGGGTGTTTTTAAAAAAAAATCACAATAGCAGTGAGCTGCGACGCCTTGATAGAGCCATTACAGCCATGATAGCAGGGCCAGGCTTCCACTGCGGCGCCCACAGCAGCGGAGCCCAGCGTGCGAACACAATAACACCGTGGAAATAACACCAAATACCCCTTATTTCAACATCTACTCTCAGATGAAACCCTCTAACACCGCAGTGTCTTACTACACATCTCAGTTGGGGCGGATTTGCCACAAAAACAAGTCAAACCTAAAGTGTCTCGGATTTCTCCTGCAAAGTTTTGAATTAAAGGGGGTGTGTGTCTCGTTCTCCAGCAAACTAGCTAAAACTGAAAACAATTTTCACTCTCTCAACGCCCCGAAAAAATTTCCTCCCAAGGCCTTTACATGCAGGAAAATAAAGGTCGACGGTGGGGAAAATGTGACTCTTCGGCATTGTGTTTCTGTTTTAACTGAGAAAACTGCGAATATTTCCCTTTAAATGTGGGAAATTATCATGACAGGCGCGGGTCTTTGCAAACCGTTTCGAAGTAAAGAGCGCCATACGTGATGTATCCGTGTGAAAAGAAGAGCTGCTCGGCTTGTACGACAGCAACACGGCCCCGAACCGACCACAGGCCACGGAACACAGCGAATGCCGTCCGGGGGAGGACACACAGCTCGCTTCTTACCTGCTAATATCGCCGTATCCCGCCGAGAGCGTACAAAAGAAGCAAAAGTGCTCCGGCCAACGGCTCTGTTTCTCTCCGTCCTTCAGAAGTGATCGTGTGCTGTTAGCAGCAGCAGCGGAAAGCTAGCGGCACCCACACCGCAGCGACACTTCCGGCTGGGCCTTCACAATAACAGTCAGGCCCAATATACAAAAAAACGACACGAAAATCACTTTATTGTTGCAATATCCGTATCCATCTCACATTGTTAAATTTTCAGGACAGTTTCTGCTTAACCATCTCTGATTTGCTAGGAGTTTTATAGCATAAAATACGGATATCTATGAAAAATTTTGTGAAATTTTAGCTTGATATCTTAAAGACTTAATACTTTAATAGCTGATACAAAATGCTGTAGCCAGATATCTGACAGGAACCACTAATAGAGATCATATTTCTCCTGTATTAGTTTCTCTTCATTGGCTCCCTGTAAAATTCAGGATATAATTTAAAATCCTTCTTCTAACATACAAAACTGTTAATGACCAACCTCCATCTCATCTTAAAGACCTGGTTGTAGGCTTAAATCTTTCCTCTCTCTTTGATGAAGCTTATAGTTAGGGCTGCTCAGGATCACCTAGGTTTTTTTTGGTTCCTTTTCACTGTCGCTGACTGCTTGCTCATAGGGAATCCAAAGGTAACTTGGATTGTTTGGTTTTCTGTTTTCTGCTCTTTCTGCTATGTAAGGCGCTATGTGATGACATGTTGTAAATATGCACTATACAAATAAAACTGTATTGAGTTGAATTGAATTAATAAAAATTACACAAAACTACTTGAAAAGTGTCCTCCAAAACATCACTTTATACCTACAAAGTGGGGTTAAAAAATGAAAAATATGCCCAGATTTAAAATCTAATCTGTAATACTCTGTTCTAATTAGACGAGGTTATCTATACCTGCTAAAAGAAAGTAATTGGACAGTTCTTGATATATCAATCTAAAATTTCATGGAGACCATCCTAAATACCTTAAGTTGATGATTTTTAAAAAGTTTCAAGCAAACCAGAGACAGCTAAGCAGAAGTCCTCTGATGATTAAAGCTGGAGTAACCTGAAAGCAGATATGACACTTGGGCAGCCTATAACATGAGGTTTAGCAAGCTGTAATCTCACATTTGGTTATCAGTGCGAGGGTGGTTGCAGCAAAATTTGTCATGCTTTTAGTGCATTTTTATAAAATACCTAAAAAAAATTCCCTGCATGTTCCAAAATTTTATTAAGGCTGACTCACCAGGCCCAAACAGGGTCTCAGAAGTATTCTTGTTATTTCCCCTTTTCGTTGTTGTCATTTTTATTTTTTAAAATTGGTAAAATATCAATGTTTATCTAACACAAATAAATGCCAATTATATATTCGTTTAAGTGTGCACATACAGTAGTCTACGAGCAGAAGTAGTGAACTAGGCAAATAGTTTCCCTCTCCTACCCTGACTATCAAAAAAGGAGCCCCCAATAGTAGCCCTGGACCCCCAGAGACCAGGATCTCCACTGCCTACTTGTGTACCGGTGACCTTTGCTCCACTTTTGAATCATTGCATTTAAAAGAAAATCCAATAATCCAGAGATAGCTAATGCAAACATTTGTTGAAGTTTTTGCAAAATTTGTTGAACTTTATACTATGTAGAACTAAAATTACCTTGGGTTTTTATTTTATTTTATTGCTTGTTTTTGTTTCCATATGGTGCAACAGTATTTTGTTCTTTCAGGAATAAAGGTATCTGGGGTGTAAAATTGTGTGTGATGTTCTGTGTGATTTTTAAATTAAAGGGAAGGGTCGGCGGATGTGTTTTTTCAAGGCTGATACTGGTTACTAGTAGTCATGGAAATGACTACTAGTAACTGACTATCAATGACTATCAATGGATATTTGAAACCGACATACATTTGAGTAGAGTTGGAGTAAAAATGAAAATTCTGGTGTCAAAATTTAGACAAATACGATCCCAAACAAACGCCTTCAGTGATATGACTTTGTTTATTTATAACCTCCATTTGCATGTGTTTAATTAAAAGGAACCTTTTGACATTTATTCTTCAGCGTTCATAGACTTATTATCATGCTGTGTAGCATCAGATAGCGCTGTGGGTGGGTCACTGCTGAAGACCACAGAGGGGTGACTACAGACAGCGAAAGATGACCACCTCAGAGTCAAAGTAGTAGACTTTTAATTTAATGTACTTTATTAAGAACCCATCCTAAAAAATTATATCAATATTAGGAAAATGCTAAATATTGGATTCAATAATTGGCCAGGTCAATAATCAGTCTGTCTCTCTTAATTGGAAGACTGCACATTGGGTGTGGTGGTCAGTTGGGGCCAAGCAGCAAAGTTTAGGCCCCTTAACAGGTTCTTCCTGCCCTGGCCTTATCAGATGTTACCATAAAAACTGACTTAACTAAGTTGGAGAATAAACCCATGGTTTGTATGATACTGTAAACAACAGAGGCAACAGCCTTGGACAGATCAACAAAAAAAAAAAATCAAGTGAGTCAGCGTAGTCTTTCACAAAAGAAGTGGTAGCAGTTATTTTACTATATTCTAGTACAGGAAAGTATAATTGTACAGAAAAACACATGGATGTAAGTTGACTAGTAAATCTGCAAGACTTAAGAATCAGAATCATTTTAATCACCACAAACAGACGCACAAGGAATGTGCCTTGGGCAGGTGTCAGACTTTTAAAAACTCCAATAGCAACAACAAACTAAAAACAAGGTTTAACAGCATAAGCATGTTTACAAAATAAATGATTCAATGTAATGTATGGACAATGATGAATCTGAGTAGAATAAGTAAATAAATAGACTAGACATTTACATGAAACAGGTGCATGGTGTCTAAAGACCGCAGAGTGGATTACGTTAGGATCAGCTTACATATACAGTCTCATTGTTGTGTAAAGTTATCATCTATGTTTAGTGGAATTGCCTGAACTGTTACATGTAAACACCACAAACTACCACAAGCATCACTGTTTATATCGGACTTGTCAAATGACCTCAAAAAAACATGCTTCCAGAAACTTTCTGTATAAATGGAAGCACAGAGATATCCAATGTGTGATAATGTGCTGATAATGTGGTGTGGTGAGCATAAATCCTCTGATGCTTTTCACTAGTTTTTCTCAGCAGTTGGTTTCCTGTGTGCTTGGAAAATGCTGAAGGGTGATTTCCACCCACAGTGCCTGTCATCAGCTATTAGTGGGAGCAGGATGGTGCATCTGCGATGATATGGGCATCATCTGGAAGTCATGAGGAACAAAGACGTTTAACATGATTATACTGTTAAAGGACTTTGAATTATTTAGGAGCGGGAAATTATGTACTGACTACGGATTTTTGTTTTAACATTGAATATATGCAGTTAAACTTGTGTTACGGTTGCTTTTATTGGGTTTTGTTGGGACTTCTGTGCATTAACAAAATGTGTTTTTTTAAAACTGCGAAGAGAAAAAAATGTGAAATAGATGCTGAAAACTTGACGACAAAAGACAGCAGAGTAGAGTAGAAGAGTAGCATTCCTTTACTGTCATTGCACAGTGTACAGCAAAATTATGCAAGAATTAGGCAGTCCTGTCAGTGCATTCACAAAATTAGACAACATTTTATCAAGAGCAGAGAAAGAAATATGCAAATACAAAATAGAATAAGTGTGTCAATGAAAACAGTCACATTGTTGTAAGGATATCTTATTTGGTGACTTAAAGTACTGCAAAAAGTACATACAAAGTGCAGCTGTATGTAAACAGATGTTAACATGTAGGTTTAGTATATAAATACAAAGAGCATATGAGGAGATAAGATGAAACTTCATTGTTCCCGAAGGAAATTCTTGTGCCAGATATTGCTCAGAAGAACAAAATGGCATAACATGAGAATAAATGCAGTGCCTAGTAGAAAAAGCAATAAGATATAAGTATGATCTATTAATAAGTAAGCTAAAATAAGTCCAGAACAAAAGAAATAAATGTAGTGCTTGCAATGATAAAGCAGTAATATCCCACATGATGTTGAAATATTACACGTGAAACTGAAATATTGCACCTGAAAAATGAAATATTGCCTATTATGTTGACTTTGTTGTACATGAGCGAAATATTGCACATGTAATCAACATATTGCATAATATGAAGATTAAATTACAGAGTTTCCCTTTGGGGATCAGTAAAGTGTTTCTATTCTATTCTATTCTATTCTATTCTACATATTACACATTGTGCTGAAATTGATGTTGATATATGAGAAGAAGAACGCATTAACCCAGGTCTAATAAATATTTCCTGTTTTTATTTTATTCGAATTCTACACGTATGAGATTTTTTTTTTTAAAAACTGCCTAATATGTCGAAACTGTTTGATCTTCTCTAGAGAATCAGTTGTGTTTGATTTAACTTTAGAGGGTAGCCCGGTAGAGAGCAGCTTCCGTAGAAGTCTTTCTCCGCTCCACCAGTACGACAAACATGATGACTAAAACGAGCGCAACCAGAACGGAGAGGGCGTTTCCGCAACTGCGCTCTGGCGAACGTAATTGGCTGAAATAGATGTCAGTCATTTTGTAAAGCAAAACATACCCGCCCAGTGTCCCCGGGATGAGGAGAGGACGGGTGTTACTTTCGGCAGAAGAGAACAGGGAAATGAAGTTGTCAGACAGGCCAGCCCAGCAACTCTGTCTCTACAAGTAGGCAGCTAGCAACTTCGGAGAGACTCTCATGAAACATCACAGCTATGAATGTCGTCCTTTTGAGCAACTTGTAGCTACAGTTGGTGCGACTTTATTCACTGTAAAAAAGTCTGTATCGTCGCCTGGAGCTAACTGAAGAAAGTGGAGACAACTTGCTAGCCTGCTAGCTAACCTTTAGCCACCGAGCGTCTTTCGGCTTCAAAACTAGACTTCACTCGGTGAGTCCTGACAGCCTGAACTAAATATTTCAGCAGCGTGTTGTGTGTGTTTTCCACCGCCTTCGTTGTCGAACTGCGTCCTGTTGTTGGTTTGCTTGCTCCTCGCTACAGCTAACTAGGTCACAAGCTAGCTCAACTTTGTGGATGAGCACTTTTAAAGTCTTACAATTCTCCCTTGTCGTCGTTTTTCGGTTAGAAAGTTGTGTAATTCAACTGGACTAACTTAACGTTATCGTGACGACACTTACTTAGTTTATCCGCTGCAAAATCCCCTTAATAGCGTTACTTCAGCGCTAATGAACCCGCATTACCTCTAAAAACTAGCTAACCTGATGTAATTAACGTTAGCAACGTTAGCTAGCTTTGTGTTTGTTGTGAGCTTTAATACGGTATCAGACTTGATTACTTTTAGTCAGACAGTAGGATTAACTTAGCTGTAACCTTGCTTTCCTCAGGTGAGCTTTTTCAGTTATTTCCTGAAGCAGAGAAGTGCAGGAAGTTAAACTGCTTCAACTGCAAGTGGTTTTAAAACAGTCTTTTATTTCATCAGAGCTCTAGATTTGGATTACCTGTCTTCAGTCATGCCTTTTCCTTTTGGGAAGTCTCAGAAGAGTCCGGCTGAAATAGTGAGGAGTTTAAAGGAGAATGTGGCATACATGGAGAAGCTGGATGCCGGAGACAGCAAGAAGTGTGAAAAGGTCAGCCATGGTTTTCCCCTTTAGGTTGTTATAAATGATAAATTTTGCATGTATTTCAACATGCAAAATTTGACTGTCCTTCTCCTGCTCCTAAGGTTGCAGAGGAGGTGTCCAAAAATCTCGCTTCACTGAAAGAGGTGCTTTGTGGCACAGGTGACAAGGAGCCTCAAACTGAAGCGGTGGCTCAGCTTGCACAGGAGCTGTACAACACCAACCTGCTCATTGCTCTCATTGCAAACCTGCAGAAGATTGATTTTGAGGTGGGGAAACGTACTGCTTTCTGCTACCGATTTATGTGTAAAACCTATTGATTATTTTGTATAGACATCAAATAGGAGTGTGTATGCCTGATCTGTACATGTATGCCCAAAGCAAAACTGTCTTTGCATATCAGCACTCAGCCAGCCATTTATCTGTCTGAGTGGTTGTTGTTTTACAGGGGAAGAAGGATGTGGTCCATTTGTTCAGCAATATTGTGAGACGTCAGATTGGAACTCGCACACCCACGGTCGAATACATCTCTACACACCCACAGATCCTCTTCATGCTTCTGAAAGGGTAAGTTTACCTTTTCAGTCTACAGGAATTCTGTATTTGGTAATTTGATGTTCAGTTGCATGTATCAACAGCAAAACCACCTTTAGAGACTAATGAACTGGTAAAAATCACCCGTAAGAAGCAAAACTGGTTTTGTTGTTGTTACTTTTTAAAGGTATTGCTAAAATTACTTTCCCCAAACATACCTTATGATTTTCTACATTACACAGTATGCGTTTCAACAACTCCCCAGAGCAGCATGCGGGAACTTGTTGCATTCACCTGTGGGTTACACATTGAGATAGATAGAAAGATAGTCCGAGCGCTGGTTTTACAGCTCTTAAAACTGAGTCATCCAGCTCACTCAGAAAGCAACCATGTGTTACGAGTGCACTGCTGCATAGTTGACTTGAGGCTCCTGTCAGTGGATTAGTGCTATTTTGGCCAGTTGCTAGTACTGTGATTTTCTTTCTTTTTTTTTTTACTTTATTCCAGAATATCACATCTTTAAAGAGAACTATTCAGTTTGATTGTCAGAGGTGGACATAAAAACCTGACATTTACTGTGATGTGCTGATTGTATGGTGATTATTATGTTGCTTATAAACTAACTTGTGCTTTTGGCCAGCCGTTTGCAGGCAGGGTAAAATATGTCATCATGGAAAAAAGGCCTGCAAATATAATGTTCATTACTGGAAAACAAATTTAATGTCCTTTTAACTGTGCTAAAAGTGCTTGAGGTGGATTTTCCTTCAAGTTATTGATTATTTTCAGTGTTACATCTACAGTGTAGGTTTTATAACCACTCCGTGGTGAATACTGATGATGTGTGTAACTTCACTTGGACTTGACATGTATTAACCTGTACAGATATGAGAGTGCAGAAGTGGCTCTTAACTGTGGCATGATGCTGAGAGAGTGCCTGCGTCATGAGCCTTTGGCAAGGACAGTGCTCTTCTCTGAAGAGTTCTACTGCTTCTTCCGTTACGTGGAGCTCTCAACCTTTGACATTGCCTCAGACGCTTTCGCCTCATTCAAGGTAAACTAATGTATTTTCTTTGCAATGGCAGCACTGACATGCTAACAGTTCCTAGTGTATAACCTTGTTTCTTCTATTGCCTCTCAGGATCTTCTCACAAGACACAAGATCATGTGTGCAGATTTCTTGGAGAACAATTATGACAGGGTGAGCTTCCTGGAGTGAATTTTGGTCTTTAATTGAAATACTGCTCAGTCTGTGCCTAACATTCTTTTAAAATTTCTATTAGGTGTTTACAGAGTACGAGAAACTGCTGCATTCTGACAACTACGTCACCAAACGGCAGTCTTTAAAGGTAGTCACCACTGCTCAGTCAAATAAAAATCACTGTTACACTCTGGTTTGAGCTACAGACTGAAGTTTAACTGGTTTGCTTACTTGCTTTAGTTGTATGTGCATTGATTCAGTTAATTATTTACCATGTTTCAGCTCCTTGGGGAACTTCTCCTGGATCGACACAACTTCACTGTCATGACGAAGTACATCAGTCGGGCAGAGAATTTGAAACTGATGATGAACTTGCTGAGAGATAACAGCCGAAACATCCAGTTTGAAGCATTCCATGTCTTCAAGGTATGCACATAAAGTACAGTTGTGAACAAAAGTTTACATTCACTTGTAAATACCATGTACATTATGCCAGTTTTGAATGACTCCCACAACTCTTAAAACCTTCTATGATGGAATCTTTGAAACGCATGCATCTTTGTCACAAAAAATCATCCATTTTGGTTCTTTCATAGATTTGTTAACAATCTTCAAGAAATATGACAAAATCTGCTGGGTCAAAAATACACATATGATGTAGACAGTTGTGTTAATCAAGTTTTCTTGGTGGCGTGGTCTCTTAACTTGTAGTGAGTGATTACAGTTGACTACATCAGCTGACTTCTCTCAGCCCATTTAAATACAGGCAAAATTGCTTCAGTGATTCCATCATAGAAAATTAGGTGGCATAGGAGTCATTTGAAACTCAAGCCATGATATACGTTGTCTTTATGAGTGTATGTAAACATTTTACAGCTGCATGCATCATCATTGCAAGAGTTCACAGTTTAAACATTCAGATTTTATTATTAAAAAAAAGCCATGTAACATTTGCTTTTTAAGAAAACGGCTAAACTCTGCTGTCTGAAGCTAGTAAAATATGGTTGTTTTGGCAGATGTGGCCGCCTGATATTAGGAGGAAACCTGTCATATCATTAATTTACATCATCTCTCTTACTTCGAAGGTTTTTGTTGCAAACCCCAACAAGACTCAGCCCGTGCTGGACATACTGCTGAAGAACCAGACCAAGCTTGTGGAGTTCCTGAGCCACTTCCAGACAGACAGATCCGAGGATGAGCAGTTTTGTGATGAGAAAAATTATCTGATAAAGCAGATCCGGGACCTGAAGAGACCCACAGCACCCGAGGAAGCTTAACGCTGCAGGGACGACTGCTCTGTCAGGTGGTAGATTTTAGAGGTGGTGGTTGGATCTGCAGAGGGCTGAGTGAAAGTCTGATAAACAAGCTTCATTAAAGTCTAATAATAAGTTCAAAATATAGGAAAAAATGTACTACTTCCTTCACTTTCTGGTTTAGTGTGGATGTGGAGGTTATTTCCATCCAGCAACCTGAGTGGGCCAAGAACTGTTATTTAAACCACAGTGCTTCTTCTTTAGCGATAATGAAATGCCTTTAGTCTGTTTTTGTAATGTTGGACCTTAAACTGTTACCCTTCCACATACATTGTTGCTGACAGAGACCTAAGACTGACAGAAATTTCACAGCTAACACGAGCTCTGAGGTGTTTTTGAAAGTCCTTTTCCAGAACTTGTTGATATTTTAGCGATTGAAATGCTGAGAAGTAAATATATTATTTTTCTAATGTATCTTCTGGTAAACCGTTCAAACCGTACAGTAACTCTTCTCTCTGAACACTTACTTTAGCTACATGCTTAGGTTTGGTTTATTGCCGTATTGTAAGCTGTTTTTTCTACAGGGACTTAAATGAGCTTTAGAAATATGGCTTTGGCAGAGTGACATTTGGACCATATTGGTAAGGTCAGCACACAGTCGTAGTATTTGGTGATTAACATGCAGTTATTAGGCTTTTGGCTGCATGTGTGAGGCTACAGAGGTCAGGAGCAACCCTGCAGTGCTGTACTTGCCAATGCATTAGCTGTCAACGGAAGAGAAAATCAAAACCATAGAGGAATCAATTAATTGCGCTGTGATTTTTAGGCTGTGCTCTGCGCTGCTTACAAGACTGAAATAGTAACAGAGCATCAGATAATGCTGCAGGGTACCGGCAGTCCATTCGTGGCAAACATGGGCAGCCAGGATGTACCAATTGATCTCACTGGGAGCACTCCATTTCATCTTCACATACTGAGCATAGAGAGCAGTGATTTAATGAAAGCACAACATAACACAAGAAGCAACATTGCTGTTTACACAGTGGCGTTGCTTGTAGGGATGCATCTTAAGAATGTTGCACTGTATTTTTTTGTCGTATTCATATCAGAACTTTTCCCAGGGATCGTGTTTTCCTTGAATAGTTTTATCAATCTCATCTTTTACCACATACTGAACATCTGTTACACTGGACTTGGGTAATAAAATAGTAGAAATTACTATTTGATCGCACACTCCAGCCTTGGTAATTTTATCTCGAGGGCTGTAGTCAACTAAAGAAAATCTTCATGAAATGAAGTCTTATCTACTCTTCAACCAATCGATTGATTGTGGGGAAAACAAATCTGCACGTTATCTATACATTAACTAAATTGGCCAGAGTGCACTGAGTTCACTCTGCCTGCAGCCTTATTGGCTGTAATGAATTATAAATAAACATAGAAAGCTAGTATCTGCAGCATATTGGATCATTTGAATCTGATCACTTTATGCTGAAAAGACTCAAAGCACACCAGCATGCGCCTGCCCATATTTGTATGATTTCTGAAAACAGAACTATATCCACAAGTGATTTGAACACAAGAATTGTTGAGAAATATAACACAGAATAGTTAGCTGCTGTTTTTAAATGATCTGTCATTTTGGTTATTGAGCTTTGATAAACAAACTGCTGTCTGCAAAATTTAAACCTGACCTTTAGGCGGTCTATTTGAACTAAATGCAGCCACGCAGAAATACTTGGTGTTAGTAATTAGAAGCTAAATTTGAGTAAATCTTAAATGAAAATGAAATAAGTTAGACTCTGCATTCTCCATTAGGTTGGATGAGTTCTAAGTTAGGAAAATGTCGGGGTGTTGGTCTCTTCCGCCACCAAAAATAATGGATTGATCCTGGTTGATATGTTGTAAAAGTAACATCCATGATTGACATTACAGCCCTAAAAATCACTTAAATCATCTTAATCTCATGCAAACAGTAACTCACATTTATGGAGTTAGTTATTTTAACACAAAAGCAGGTGAAAAATAAAATAACTTCTACACAGGATACAGTAAGTTGGCTTTTTATCTCTTTTCTGATATGACAGTAGTAATATATTTCAATAAAATACGCTGTAACATGCCTGGGATGCATCTGAAAGTAGCTTCAATAAAATCTCACCGGACTTGTCAGAATAACCACATGCACTGTTTAAACATGAATCCGTTTGTTTTGAGCACTGAATTTATTCCTCTCATACGTTACTGATCAGCTATATTTCTATAAAAGGACTCTGTTGAAACAGTTGCCTTACTTCTGCCAGTCACTAAAAATGGGTTGTGAACAGTCTTTTAGTATATACCTCATGGGACTTGAGTTTGCAAATGCTGTGTTCTCCTTCTTTTCTTCCTTTCCTAGATAAGATATTTTATTTGACATTTTAAAATACACAGCAGTGGTTTGTATGCATGCCTAATTATGATATACAGTGTATGTTCAAACTTGAACAGGGACTGCAGCCTGGTTTTCTCAGTGGAAAACTAGATTTTTAATCTTAACTATTTCATCGGGTGGCGCCACACGAACGTTAATTCATAATGAATTGCAGTGTGGTACCTTGTAATGAACGTTGCCTTATTTAAAGACATTTAATGGATCGTGATGATCATGTAAAATTCCAGACCTCTTAATTTGTTTTAAAACCAAAGTCAATATGAAAAGGGTAAAAATGTACATTTGAAGTCCCAAATGCATTACTAGTTCATTTCTCAGGTTCATGTGTATTAAAAGTTTTATTTTTCTGACTGCGATAACGCTTGAAATGATCCTGCAAGTGTAAATATATTTTAATCGAGATCAGTAAGTACACACAGAGAGTACTTTTTCAGTTAACTTGCTTTTTCTGTTCTGTTATTTTTAAATCACTGATCGCTGTTTGGTAAACTGCACCAGATAGTCACAATTCCGGGCCTTTTAGAGGCCATGAAATAATTTGAAAACTCTGCTGTGAATGTGGTACATTATGCATAAATAGACTGAAGTCCTGCACACAGTACACTGTCATGTCTTCAGGTTATGAAAGAAAGATAAAACCATGTTTGAGCTTCTGAAAACATCCCAACATTCAGATACACTTTGATTCTACAATGTGAACAATTCTAAATCCATGCATTTCATTTAACACACAGACGCAGCCAATACTAATGCCTCCATGAGCTCAAACAGACTCACCATTCGCTGACTAAACAGTCTATCCTTAGTGATATTATTCGAGATTATTTGATTGTGGTGTAACAAATGAATTTAAATTTTTAAAGTACTTTCGGATTGGGTGTGTGAATGTGTTCCAGCTTTCTTGAAATTTGAGTCCAGTCATGACATGCACTTTGGGAAGGACGTGTTGTACTCAGCCCCACCACCAGGGGGAGCTGCTGGCAACAGTTGGCACCTTGTATTAGTTGTACAAACAGAGCATTTCATGTTTCCATAACCCTACCTCCAGTTATATAAATCACTGGCAATACTATAGACGTCAATTCCTTCAGATCAGTACTATATAATTCATGATTTAGAGTTTTCTGGGGTTTTTTGTGCTTGACTTTTTTTCCCCCTCTCTCTCCCTGTTGCCTTCTCTTTTCCCCCCTTTCTGTTTTCCCACACTGGATATTTTATTTCCCATGGGAGCGAATATGTGTACATAACTTTATAAAGGATAAGTGATGTGTGAAAGCATTCATGAAAATAAAACGTTACGGCAATTTGTTTGGTGGACGCTTCGTGATTAGACTTATTGTGTTTGCCGGTAAAGATGCTGCTTGACCAACAGTCTGTGATAACTTAGTTTTACTAAATTTACAGCAAAACAACACCTTAATCAACCTAATGCGAATGCGTAGTTTGATGACGTGCCTTGCCTGCATAGTTTTACTCCGTACAAACCAGAAGCAACATGTAGTTTATCTTAACAGCTATTTATTGTTGTAATAAGACGGTTTGAGTAGATAAACCTGTAATAACTGATTTTTTTTTTGTCCATCTGGGGTGAACAACTTCATATGGTGAATATGTTAGTGGACAGCGGCATATTTACACATCCAGCAGTTACAGAGCTGTGTTTTGGGCCACCTAGACAGTCAGAACAGGAATTTTGACTCTGTTTTGGTCTCCACAACTCCAGAGGGAAATCTGAGTCAATGTCTTCTGGTAGTGAGTTAGCAGGTGGTAAACTGTGGGTTTGTAGCACTAAAAGTAGCTGCCTGTTGCTCCTAAAACCACTACTAATAGGACGCTGTGGACAGTTAAACAGCTTGGTAATGAGCTGAAACTCATCATGAAGCTCCATAAAGCAGAGAGGAGCTGCAGACTCAAGTTAAACATTTATAATGTGAAACTACTGTTGTGAACACTGTGATTACAGATTTTAATTGATCGCACAGATAATCATTTCGGTGCAGTGTTTGCTGTGACCCAAAGAACCCAGATTATAATAGAAGATTAGTTTCTGAAAAAATGATTCCAGTTTACTCGGCTATTCAGAAGAAGATCCGCTGTACTTGCTTTAGAGTGATAATTGACTAACTGAGAATTTAAGGAGGGACACTGCAGGCAATTTATTATTGTTATTATTTGTTGTGCACTTGTTAATTTTGAGATTTGGGGCTGTTTTGCTTCCTAACATCTGCTGCCAGACTCATGGAAAGAAAAGATTCAAAAGTAGTTTGTTTTACTAGACTTTGCTTATTGGACATTTATGCAAATTAGTGCATATTTAAATAAATAATACCTAATTTGCAGAAAACAGCAGAAAACTTGAAACAAAAAGTAATTGCTTTAATGTGGGTATTTAACTAAGGAGACTCCATGGTGATATCTGTTGGTTAAAAATGTTTAACCATGATGTTCATAAAAAATAGATGGACTTTTACCAGATATGTCTTTAATGGCTGTTTTCTCTGACTTTGAGCCAATGATCTCTTCTTCAGTCGTGCTTCCATGCACTAGACTTTATTTTTTTGGGATTTCGACAGTATTTCCTGACTCGTGGAATGATAACAAAAGATAACTAAATTCTCTCTGTAAATATGAACCTATGTCAACAAAATGCAACCAGAATTTTTAGAATTTCAAACCCGCATTTTGTTTTATATTTACACGATATCTAGATGAGTAATATCTCCTTTGTAAAATTGAAAAGAAAACTTGAGAAAACTTGCAGTATAAATATAAATGTCAGCTATTGTAAATAATTAAATGGGGAGGTTATATGGTGACATCTAGTTAAAAATGTTGCTGATACACCTGTAGTATCTCAGAGACAGACTAGGATGCTGCTTCTGAGGATTTGACTGTTTTTCTGTTTCGCATCAACCTCATCCTTGATCTTTGGGAACCATATATGAAACAAAATAACTTAGGTTCAAACTTCCTCTTAACAAATACTGTTTGGTTTTTGACTGTTAGTGAGTCAAAATACGCAATGTGAACTTGTTGTCCTGCGTTCCTGAGAAGTTTTCTTGCAGTTCAAGTGGTAATTCAAATGATCAGAATACACTGATGGTGATACGAATAGTTGCAGCCATACGATAAAATGAAATGGTAGCAGCAGAACCGTTGTTATTCTGATCATAAGGGATGTCCTGTGATGTGAAATATAGCAGCATTTAATCAGTAGCTGTAAATGCAATCAACACATGCTTCATGACTAGTTTTAATTCCAAGTCGACATAATGAATGTTTGACTAGTGACAATTCTAAATAAGGATGTCTACGCTTTATTTCCAAAATGTTGGTTTTTGAGATCAACTGTTTAATTCTTACCAGTCGTAATGTTCATCATAGATATCTAGTTATTCTTACATTACAGATTTCTGGATTAAAAATTCTAGTTACAAAATGAACTTATTGATATGTTTGCTTGTAAGAATGCCCTTTTGCATAACTAGAAATGCAGAGCTGGTTGTCTGACATACAGCTGTAGTCAGCAACCATCTACAGATCTGTTTATAATTAGTCAGACTTACATTTTAGATATCAAAAAAGGAATGTCTACTTGAGAACATGTCAGTGTGGAAACAAATTAAATTTGCTGATGTGTCAGACATATTGGAAATACAATGCAGTTTCTAGTCACAGCCCTTTCTCAACATGTGGAAAAAATGTAAAAATCTGCCTTTGTAGTGAAAAAGGGAATTACTGACATTAATGATAAAGCTAAAGAAGTGTTTAAATCAGTTTTTACTAGTTAAAATGTCATTTCTTTGTAAAAATGTGCCCATTTTGACATGTCAGAGCGTCATTTCCACTAGTGAAACCTAAATCAGTGCTGGTCAGCCCCACTGATTTAATGCTAGAAATAGAAATTAAAAGCCTTTATTGTAATTTTACAACACAATTGGAAATGCTTCTCCTTCAGTGCAACAAATTTCGGGCTTCCACAAAAACAAAAGTAAGACAATGTATACTGCACAGTGAAAAACGTGTATTGCATGGACTGCAAAGGACAGTCAGGTCTGCAGAGAGGATAACTGGGGTCGACCTGCCCTCCATCCAGGACCTGTACCGGTCCAGGGTCAGGAAGTGGGCAGGTGACATCTCTGCAGACCCCTCACACCCCCCAAACTTTTTAAACTCCTCCCGTCTGGCAGGCGTTACAGAGCACTGTACGCCAAAACCACCAGGCATAGAAACGGCTTCTTCCCCAGGCCGTTACCCTGATGAACTCACACTAGTCACAGAGACTCAGGAACCAGTGTGCAATAACCCACACTGATACATGTTTGCACCACTGGTACCGCTTTACCTCCATAACCCTGCCAGTTATCATCAAACCCTGTAAAAACTGTAAATACTACTATTTGTGGATGTTTATGTTTATATTTATATTACTATTATTTTTGACCTTATTTTTAGTACTCATTTATTTATTTATTTATTTAGTCTGTACTGTACATCGAGAGCAAATATACACCAGAGTCAAATTCCTGACTCCTGAATCCGTGGCCATTAATGCTGATTCTGATTCTGATCAAAGATAATGAATGTTGCACCAGCATCTAAATATATCGCATGTGTAGAAATGTTCTTGTTGCACAATGAACAGGAGGATAATGCACTTGACGGTGGTTGCATGTGTGTGTTTAGGGAAGCATATTTGCCCAACTTTTCAACCTTAAAATGTAACACACATCTCAACAAAGTCGGTCTCCTTTACATGTTACCAGCTTGTTTACCCAGTAGTGCACATTCATGCACTTCAAGATCCCCTCCTCCCAGTTGCAGCTTAGAGCGTGGGGTTACTGGTGTCAGCCCAGTTCAAAACACTGGGACACATTCCATCCTACCAGGAGGTGTCCAACATGAGGCCTGTTCAATACTCTGGCAGCCTATTGTCTGTGAGGAGCTGCAGACTTATTAAACAAATACACAGGAATGGGACTCCAGCAGGTCTGGATTTATTTGATGTAGCTGCTAAATTCACAAAATGCTAAATAATCTATAGATCGTAATTAACCCTGTTCCTCTATCAGGCTCCATGAGATCAGAAATGAGTGAAGTCCAATGTGCAACCACATTGTTCCTTCTCTTAAACTCCACCAATCAGAGCCCACACAGGCGCAGCATGGGAAAGTGGGTTAAAGTTCAACCGAGGAAGAAGGCAAGTGAGGCAACGCTGCAGCCGGAGTTCCCACAGGGAGACCCAGCAGCAGGTTCTGCAGACCGGCCTGCGTTCCCTCAGCCGGGCCGGTGTGGAGCTCAGGTGCACAGAAAATCACGCGCAATCCGGTGATATCTGTGTGCATGCGAGTGTGGGCCTGGTGAGGGATGGACGCCTGCAGCCGGAGCAGAAGGCTCAGTGGGGGCAGGGTTTTACAGGGGTTACAGGTCACAAGCCTCCTGGGCTCCTTTGACCAGCGCGGCGCAGAATGAAGCGGCGAGATGCGCCAGTAAAACTCTCCTCACTTCAGTTTTGCACATCCAGAATTTATCGCAGGATTCAGCGTCAGAGGAGAACGTCTGAATCTGATGCCAAAACACCCACAGATGTCCTGGAGGATTTGAGGGATCCACGGAGGAGCGGGTCGCCTCCGTGCGCTCCTGTCCCCCAACCCCCACAAAGAGGTTAACAACGAAAAAGATGCGCTCACAGTTTCATGCATGGTGAAACTTTTTGTGTGCGCTTAGAAAAAGGGATGGCAAAGGAGGCTGCAGGACATCGACGGAGGCAGGTACGTGGCGATGTTTCGTGCGTAATAGTGGATTCATTCACTATCCAAAGGTAGGCTGATGCAGCTCCTCTCTTTACTGCAGCATATGGTCATTATAGGAAGCCTCTGTTTTCATTTTAGAATCTTTAAAGCATCAGGAAAATCTATGCAGTGTGTTATCTTGGCTGCTGGTTCGTTGTTCCAACACGTTCTGTGCCTTTAATCTTCATTTTCCATCACTGGAATCATCAGACTTCGTTTTCTCTCCATCAGGAGCCACAATGGCTTGTTAAAGTTGCGCTGCTGAGGTCTTTGTTGTGTTTTCAGGCTGAGCTGGTCGCTGTTAATCCGCACATATCACAAATTTCATCCCCTCCGCTCCTCGGCAGCCGTTTGTGCTTGTATTAATTGCGTAATTGGATGTGATCGCCACTGAGCCGCGTCTTTCGTTTTTCGTTTTTCTTTTTCTTTTTTTTAATTGAGGGGAGTTGACGCGCTCATCATCACATCAGAGGACGCTGTTGGCGCCACTTTGTGAAATCCCAGCTCTGCGACCTCATTCATAAAAGTCATCATGACTCAGACACGAAGCTTCCAGCCGAAGACATCAGATTATAGAGGGAAAAAGGAATCCTGATGTTGCGTTTTGTGATCATATTTGGGGGAAATGGAGCTTTAAGTTAACTTTAAACTCCCCTCCCCCTCATGTGCGCCTTTGGAGAGCGAGTGAAACCTGTGGAGATTCCACAAAACGTAAACCATCAACTATTAACTGGTTTCATATATGGGATAGATTGATTATTACACATTGGGGAAGGCAGAAATTGAAAAGGCACTCCTAATAAATGGACATTTAAGTGGATTGATGAACAAAACCAGCACTTGGATAAGAAAATCTGTGTAATGCACAATAAAAGATACTGCCCTATTCAGTACATTTTTGAATTACCTCAATGGGCATTTTCTGTGCTACTCATGCATTTCAACAGAGAACATTTGTACTCTTATTTTACAGCTGGATTTGCAGATAAACCATTTATTTGAAGCCTCACCCAATGAAAAAATTGCATGTAATGTAATTAAAATGAGTCCCACCTCATCTGCCTACAGCATCAATATGATTTACTTATGATACTTGCCAGTGAGTATTTCTACATGTCGGTGTTGCTGGTTTTCCCCATCTGAACACTTTTTCCACCACTTTAAATCTTAAGTTTCTGTAGGTTTGGCTTTACTTTCTCTTGCGTCCCTAATCTGCATCGATTCCAGTGAGTTACACCACTTGAAAGACAAACGGCCTCATTCTGCTGCATCTTGCAAAGTGCTCATTCTCCAGTAATGATTTACAGCATCAGGTTAAATATTTATATTCATTTGTCACTCTCAATTGATTTTGTTTCAGGTGCTCCAGACTGGAAGCGTTTTGTCTGGAGGAGCAGGAAGCGTTGGTCCATCAGCCCCCTCCTCGTCACGGTTCTCCAGCTAAGGTGCATCTAGTGTAGTTAGTGAAGTAGTTCAGTATCTACTGCCCTAGTTGCTCCTTCTGGCTGGAGGGCTCGTTCTTTTTCAGGGTCGGGAAGATTTTTCACTACATTTGACCTGAAAACTGCTCGGTGATGAAAAGCCCCGAGTCTGTGTTTTTAGAACACAAATATGTTGTTTCTCTGTTTTCTGTTCAATGACTGTTTGACTGCATGTTTTAAGCAGTAATGTGTACCAGTGAAAAATAAAGGATGCAACAGGTCTTACAATACAATCTGAAATTCTATATTGTAACAGCATGCATGCGTTCAGTGCACAGTAATACACAATATTTATGTGATAAAGAAATGCCTTATTAATCTTCAGTAGGAATTTGCTGCAGAGATATTAAGCCAAATATGCTGCAGTTAGAGTTAGTTTATAGATTGTCTTGATTTGCAAGAAAATGAAGGTTAATAGAAGGAATGCATGGTGATACTGGCATGTCACCAGATTTGGCAGATAATTAAAATGGCATTCAAATAAAAAAAATCAGCATTGTGCCGATTGAGCATCGACAGGCAGATAAGATGAAAATGTTACATACAAATATAAAGTTAAAGTCATTTCAGCATTGTGTTAAAGCATTGTGTTTTATGCCTGTGCAACCTAGTAGGTCATCATGGTAATAAAAGGTATGATAATCTATTAATTCCACTACAAGAGAGACCTGATGTTTTCCACATTCAGAAGGAAAATGTGCATGTATTAGTTTCTGCAGTCAGTAAGTTGGTAAATATCAGCTCGTCAGATATCGGTAAAAACCCCAATATCGATCGCCCCCATGGCTGTCAGTGTGTGTCATTTATCAGTGTTTGTGCAGAAGTCTCCTCTCAGATGAACATGCTGTGGACTTGGCAGTTCCAAAGTGCTCACAGTGCAGGTAGTACCCACCGATCTACTGCAGTTTGTGCACTTCAGGTGCTGCTGGTCACCTCCCATCAGTGCGTCCTGAAGCGCTTCCAGGTGGGTCTCTGCTGAGTTTACAGAGAGTTTTGTTGGTTTGCTTTCAGCTTCTGCCAATCTGTGCTGTGCAAATCCATGCAAAGCTCTCCGTTGCTCAGACACACAAACGCAGATGTGTGATTTTTGTTTCCTCTGCTTCCGAGCTTTGAGGAACACTTGAAACGGAGCCTCCACCGGGCGAACAAGAGAGGAGCTGCTGTTTGTCTTGTTGCAGTGATGTCGCAGGCAGGTTAACAGTTGCTTTGACTTTGCTGTTTGTCTCGCTGTTTTCGGGTGGATCACTCCGCAATTTCAATACTTGACAGAATGACAGAAATTGCACAGTATCCATCTGCAATCCGCCAGATGTTGTGAAGCAGCTGCACGTTGCTGTGTGTAAGAATCTGCGAAAAATAAAAAAAGTGCTTTTTCAGGGACTTGGTGAGCTCTGTTCAGTCTGCAGGTGCAAATGTTGGAATCGCTTGTGTCTGCTGAACACTAGATGGCACCATCTCAGCTTTAATGGCTGTTTGGAGCCGAGCTGTGCACTCGGGATGAGATTAATGGGAACAAAAAGTCTAATTAGTTATTGTTATAGAATTAGATTTGTGTAATTACTGGGGATGAAATGACTGTCCATGCTCACTTTTGCTTGATTTCTCAATGCTCCACTTTATTTCTGTTCACTTTCTGCATGTGGTTGAATAATAAAAGCACATTTCCAGCTCATACAACTGTGTGTTCTCTTTATTTGAATCAATAAGCAGCTCCTGAGCACCTTTACTGGGTGAATAGAAGTAGACCAGGCCTGTACAGGTACTGTGCCCTAATTGCATCCAACAACATGCAGTGCCATTCATCTAAAGCGACACCAGCCCTCGTAGCGCATTAATCCCCTCCTATCTCCACTCCTGCACCCACACAGGGCCAATGGATCAGCTCCCATCTCCACTATCGCACAGATTGGAGAGTCTCTCCGTACGCGCTGCCGGTTTCACGCCGTGGCGCGCGCTTTTGGTGGGGAGCGCGCACATGTATCCGGGGCTCGGTCATCAGCGCGGAGCCTCAGTGAAGAAGGACTCATAAGTTATCAGCGTCGCCTCGCCGGGAGACTCCACCGAGCAGCTCTCCGGTCGGACGGACGCGTTAAAGCGGAGCGTAAAAAAAAAAAAGAAAGGATGCGGATCCGAGCAGAGCCGGGAGCCGCAGCTTCGCCTCACCAGCGCAAAGACTGGATCCTCTTCTAACTTTTAATGCGCTGAAGTTGATCTCACCTGTTTGTTGCTCTGCTTCCGTCCGGTTTTTTTTTGGCACCGCCATGGCTCGCTCGTCACTCCACGGTGCCCTCTTCGTGTGCGCATTCCTCCAGCTGTTCTCCCTCCCCGGCGGACAGGTGCCCAACTGCCAGGAGGTGCGCACCGTGTTCCAGTCTCTGCACCCGGGATCCAAGTGGGTCCCCGAAACCCCGGTGTCAGGTAACTCTCACCGGTCTAACAGCTGCTGCGCACACAAGGCAGAGCTGCTCTTTTGCGCACTTTATGCACTGTAGGGTTAAAGTGGATTTTACTGATTCAGCAACGACTGAAAACACTTGTGTTCCATTTTACTGTGCAGTTTGAGAGGAGATTACCTTTACAGCAGTCTTTATAAGAGGCTGACCTCTCCAGCATCGGAGCCATCCCACACACACACTCTCTCCATCAACATTTACCAACCTGCTCTGAAACATCGCCGTTAAGTAGTTAAGAAATGCACGTTGGATTATATAAACCACTTAACGAGCTCACACAATCGATTGGTTCTAGCATTGATCCAAGCCTTTCCTGAAAACTAACTTTGATTTGTTCAGCATATTGAAAACTGGAAGGAAACATGAGGATCTTTTTTTTTATTCCAAATACCTGCTGTGTGGGTTGGGATATCCTGCTTTTTAAAAAAAGTTTGATGCTTCTTCTTCTGCACATGATGATGAAGTTCAAACCAAGAAGATGAATGATGATGTTCAGGCTGGTCTCTTGGCAGCCACTTTGTCACATAATCTAAATTAATACTGTGATCAGCAGTTTTGTAAAAGATGCAGATGATTATTGTGCCCAAATGTCACTGGCTTCTGTCTTGTCTAATAAGGAAGGAACTTGTCTGTAGTTAATAATTCAGCTCTTTGTGGGGTAGAAACAGCAGCTCCAATCCCCTGTTCTGTTTTGCAGCATGTTGGGAGCCTGTTGCATGCGTTCTGATTCACCATGTAAATGCAGATCCCTCTCATGCTGCTGAATCACAGCCAGCTGCAAATGTTAATTGGGGTTTTTTTTTTCCCAGTGTCCTGTCAGCACACGGGGAAGTGCTCCAGGTTAACTGTTTTCTCTCCGTTATCAGCATGCAATCCTCGCACGCCGTTTCCAAAGAGGTTTACTAAATAATATTATTAAATGTTCCCTGAGCATGAGAGAGTGTGGCGAATCGGAGAAAAAGCTTCAAATTTAAGCAGCAGGAAAGAAAAGTGTGATGCACTTTGAAGCAGGTTTCGTCACGCTGCCTCCACCACATATTAATCTCCCATCTTGTAAGGTGCATGCAGCTCCCAGCCGCTGAGCCCTACATTTCTCCACGCATCCATCTTTAATCACACACCTTCCACCTATAAGGCCGTCCGGCGGTTTTATCTCACAGCCACAGGGTAAGGAAGCATCGCAGAGACATATTTAGCCTCCCCGAATCTGAGGCAGAGCAGGTCGGCTGTCTGAGCTGGACGCCGCGCAGTTCACAACTATTACTTTCAGTGGAAAATCAATTCTCCAATCAGCCAGAGCACAATCCATCTCAGTAAGTAAAGACAGGGCTTGGTTTACACACTCTCATTGCTACTCTGTTGCAGATTAATTGCTGGTTCCATGATGTGAGCTGCTTGTTCGGTAGGTGACTCATGATGAAGCGCTGGAGTCTTGTAGAGGAAAAACTAGAAATCATTTCCAACCAAATGTTCCGCTTCGGCTCCTGAACTCATGAAATGTTTGGTTTGCTAAAGAAAACCCAACTATAACTTCTGTTTGGCGTCTCGGAGATCCTTGATGTCCGTACAGTCAAGTTTCAGGTGGAATTTTTACACAGCTTCGCAAACTCTAATGTGACTGGATTCATGTTTGGAGCAGTTTCTTCCAAAGAGGTGTTAGTCCACTTTAAATTGACCCTAGTTATAACATTTTGCCAAACAGACACTATGCATCAGCCACAGCATTAAAACCACCTGCCTCATATTGTGCCAACAAACCAGCTTGGAGCCAACAGGGCTCCAGGACGTCAGCAGCAGATCCTTTGGGTCCTGTTGGTTGTGAGGTGGGGTGGGGCTGGTGCTCGATCTGAGTTGGACCTCCTGAGCAGTTTCTGTGTTGTTCCAGGGGTTGTTGTCCTTCTGAACTAGGCGGCTGATGTTGGGGAGTGTCATAGGTGTGCTTGGTCTGTAACAATATTTAGGTTGGCCGTAAAGTAACGTAAGGTTTCCCAGCAGAACACGCATTGTTATGAGATGATGAGTGGTTTTAATGCTGTGGCTGAACAGTGTATTCATTCATGCGCAGTCTCTGTAACACTGAAAACACCTAATATAAACTGCTTTATGATAAGATCAGTCTTTTATCACCTTCATCACATGTGTAGGCCCAGTTTGCCCTATACGTTCCCATGCTTTACTGGGTTTTATTAAGGTCAGAGACAATAAAGCCAGTATCATAAAACCCAGGAGTTAATATACTCAGCTAGATTACCGTTATTCCACAGCCTTTCTTAAGCAGCATTTGCTCCTCTGAGAATCTTGTGGAAGAATGCATATACTAATAAATATGTATAATAATGTAAACCCTTATGATAAAATCATCTCTCTTACATTCCTTTCATGTCCTATTATAGCTGGAGTATGCGGCGTATTAGAGGAGCATTTTTTTTGTTACATTCAGTTTAATTCAAACAACTTTATAAATCCCACCTGAGGCAGTTCATTTGAAGCAGCTTGTTGTGGTTTACACAACAAAGTGTACACACCCACACAGATTATGCGTACATGTACATACATATACCCATCCACATTACAGTAAATAGAATAGAACGTTGCATCGCTGCCTATGAAGTATTTAAAAGGCGAACAGCAGAGCGAATGGAGGCTTTGGTTAGTTTTACACGCAGGTAAAGCAAAACAGCACCTGCAGAGATATTACAAAGAGAATACTTGTTGCTCTCTTAAGGGTTTGTTGGTTGCAAAATGACTTCAGGTGCTTTACTACAGATTTTAACAATGTTGTTCAGATTATTTTTGTCTTTCGCCACGAGGCTGTGAAAACCAACATACAAAAGAAACACTCAGGAGACTCTCAGTAAATGACTGGTGAAAACAGCTGAGGATGGAGAAGGACTTCAGTTTGTAAAGAAGGTGAAGTAAGTTGTTCACCGTGGCAGTCGCAGGCCTGTAAACAGCTCATCTGCGTGAGATGACTGGATGGTCTACCTGTCGAACTATACACATTGCTAGAGCTAGATGGTTGGTAGCACAAGCATGGCAGGCAAAGATCAGCCATGCGAGCTTCCACTGCTAGAAAAGTAAAGAAAGGCAGTAGCAGAAAAGGCTACAACCAAAAAGAAAGCTTGAATAAAACAGGAGAAACAGACTCACGTCAATATCCCGTTCCCCACACTGGTTCCCATAGTTTCTCTTTTTCTGCTGGACAGGTAACAATCTGGTTTGCTTTGTGTTGTGGGGTGAGGAGTCACAGTGAAATGGTCGTTCAATCCCAGTCTGTGTCAGGGAACGTTCAGGTAAAGACCCAAGTGTAGGCACAGATGACAGACAGGTGTTAGCAAAAGATAATTATAATAATATATAATATAATAAAATGAAACTAGCTAACACAAGGTGAGGAGGAATACTAAAGCATCCATATATAAACCCTAGAGCATCCAGGGAGAGTCTAAATAACTAATACCTAGCAAACAAAGCTCAGAGAAACAAAAATACAAGAGTACATACTGTACATACGCAGACCAGAATGAGGGACCTAACGGAGAATACAGGCAGGAAAACATGGGGAAGGTGAACCAAGAGACTAAACTCAAGACGGAACAAGCAGCTGGGAAAACTGACAAAGACAGAAAGAAAGATGAGACTATTTACACACTGAGAACTGATTGGAGGGAAAAGACACAGGTGAAAATTAGGAGGAAAACAGACGAAGTAAAAAAAACAAGAGAAATCCAAGGACCTGGACCTTTACAAAATAAAACAGGAAGTAAACAAAAAATTCCACAGACTATGATGATTAACAGATATCACAACTGTAGTGCTTGAATGTGTGAGGGCTGGAAATGCTGTAAAACGGATGAATGGGACACGTCAAGACAGAACGTGTTGCATGGAAACAAGCACTGTCTTTAAAAAAGTGAGTTATGACTTGTGGTTTTTTTTTCGCAGTTTAAGCTGCTCAATTGATCCCTGTCTGTCACATTACAGGATTTATACATTGGAATGAGCTACTAAAAGTAAAAATGCATCCGTGAAACAGCTGTTTGACTGAAATTATAAAAAAAAACCTACATTTGATCAAGAAATGAGCACAGCAGAGAGCAGCCCGATGCTGTCACTTACAGATAGACTTCCCTGAAACATCCACGTTTGGTGCGAATCCATCAGAAGAGTCTGCAGATGTTCAGACTCACAGAAAAGGTGCAGAACAGTTTTGAAAAGTTCGCATCAGAGCCGTCATGCACTCAGCTGGAATGTGGAAGTTTGTGATTGTGCTGATGTGCTGATGTTTCAGGGAGACCTGAAAGAAGTTTATTTTCAGTTATATGCTTTTAAAATCTGTCTTCTGTGTGCCGTTTGTGTGATCCTGCAGACTCCAGCTTTAACTAGAGAGTGAACCCTTTTAACCCAATCAGGATTTCCTGAAATTTCTCCCGTCCTGCTGCACTTTTATGCTCCCACAGCAGTAAAACAGATGGGATTTGATCCTGGGACTCACAGCAATAACAAAGCAACTGTTAGTACTTTAAAAGAGATGGACAGACTGGCTACAGATTTAATTTTTGCTGCAAAAATCTGCTCCCTTTAAAAGAACTGACACATAAAACTGTTCCACGACGGCTCCAGTACAAATACTTTCCTTTATATCCTGTGATGGCTCAGCCATTAATTTCCGTCTGCAATATTTAAGCCTTGTACAAACATTTCAAAATGAATATCCGTAACGAAACAGAGTTATGGGGCCAAGCTTGTACTTTAGCTATGATTTCCATAAATCTGAGCTCCCACGTTTGTCTTAATGAGCATGAAATATGCAGTCCCTACACTTGGTACATTTTGGGCCTATTTTCTCCCCCTCATCCATAATATAGACTTGTCATTAATTTATACAGAGTTGCATGTTCTGTAATTTTTCTGAACTTCAAGTTCGGCAAGTAAATGCGGAACAGAGGGCTTGTCGTGCAAGTCTAATGTAACATGAGTTTTTCATCGAGGCATGCAGCAGATGAAAGATTGATGAACTTACATGTTGAGGATGGATAGATGTGATCTGACCGAGGGAAGTATCACTTTCTACGAGGGAAATGTGGAGTATTGATATGGAGTATTGTGTGGGGGGGTGGCTGGCTGATTCACAGAGATGTCCACAGGAAGGCAGAGCTGAATTCTAATAACGCTGCGTGTTGTGCCGGGGGGGGAAGAACACCAAAAAACAAAAAGTTGTTCTCTCCACCAGCACGATTTAAAAGAAGTGAGCTCAGAGAAGCAACATTAGATATGAAAAATCAAACTCCGAACAGCTGTGGGAGTAGCACCACTCATGTCTTTGTAGCGGCTGCAGCTGTGGGTGGCTGGAGTGGCTGAAGGTGAAATGGAGGCTGGGTGTCAGTTCACTCGCTCGTTTCATCATATATGTGCAAGCAGAGACGGCCATTTACCCCAGGACACGAGTGTCAAAGCAGCTCCGTCAGCCCTGGTTTTGGTCGTGGCGGATCTCTGACAGCGGCGGCTGACCTGATTCATGAGAGGAGCATCAGGCTCTCGTGAAATGGAAGAGTAATGCTCGTTTGCTGGAGGCTGAGCTGACAGCTGCCACTTATTTCAGCAGAAAATCCTGCACAGTGGTTTAGTGGAAGTTTTTCTTTCTCTTTTCTTTTTTTCGCCGTGAGCTGAAAAAATTACAGCTTCACATTGTTTGATATTTTCTAGCAGGATGCAAAAATAGGTCCAAGGGATGTGGACTTTTCAGTAATTAGCTGCAGGGTCAGGTCATCCACGGTTGTTATCATTAAAAAAAACCCCGAACAACAAAGAGCAAATGCCCCCGCTGCTTAAATGACACTGGACTAATAGGTGGATCAATCTGACCTGAAGCGAGGGGTCTTGCCGCCTAATTATACACCCAAGTGTGTTTGGTTTGTGCTGTTCTTTCTTTTTGAAGAATCCTGTTTTAATGAAGGGGACTTTTGTTTACTGCCTCATTGTTTTGTGTACACTTAAAAGAAAATCAGAAAAAAAAATCACAGTCATGCTTCCAGCTTTCAAATTATTGCTTCATCAAATGGCTTAAAGTAGAGCAGTGAGCAAAGCGCTAAAAATACTTAAAACTGTAATCCCCAGTAGCTAATGATATTTTCATTCCTGGGGTTGGCTGTAAATTGCTCTTTCTTTATTTCACTTATTGTCTCTACAAAGTGACACCAGCTTATTTTGCCCTGGAGAGGTAGCCATGGATTCCCACATGCTTCCACTCAACACTGGTAGTTGTTGTATAATTTATGCTCATAATGAACAGCTTTTAGCATATTCTATATCTTAATACAACTTGTTTTTCCCCCATGGTCTCCGTCATTAAACTTGCATAGTGATAGCTTTCTAATTGGTGCAGGGAAACTTAGACACATGGTGTATTTGCGGCTGCCTCGACTTGGAGTCCCTGAGCTTGTTAAAGATGTGAGGAGAGGGACTGGTCTCGTCTGTATGTACACAACACTGAGACGTGAGGCCCTGCTGGAGTTTCCACCAGTGGCCTCTCAAAAGAAACTTTCTGTCACGGGAGAAGCAGCGAGGGACGGTCAGATGAGGCTGCAACATCAGTTCATTCATCAGTGTGCTTTTAGAAGGCATTCAAAGACCTTGATGCTCATAAAAAACAGCAGCTGTGACACGTTGGACTGTGTGGCCTTGGGTATTGATTGAAAGCATGTAGTGATTTAACCCTCTGGACCCCAAGCATTGATTGTATTGATGGAATGTTTTCTCCTTTTTTTAAACCTTCTTTGGCAGACCTCTGAAAATAAAAAGTGACATTTTTTATTTTTTGGTTTTGTAAAAACTGTAACAGCATTTGTTAACACTTACAAATATCACCACTTCAATTTTAAAGTTGAGATATGTAGCAGTTCTGCAATAAGACATTTAAAAAGAACTCAATCAATGTTATATATTTTATCAACTTGTGTGCTTTGTCTTAAATGTTTGCAACACTGTTCTAAGAGAAATTTGTAATTTTCTTCAGTCGAGGGCTGAAAAATGAAGCTAACTGAGAAGTGACAATCCTGCAGTTCCTGGATTGTCCACTTGAGGCCTGTTCTAAGTCAATTCCCGTAGACCTCCATGTTAAAATGTCCAACTTTACAGCACAAATAAACCTGTTTACAGCCTGGTTTAAAAAACGGTTTTGGTCTCTGTGGCTAATTTGCCTTTACATGACAACGGTGACAACGGTGCCTTTACATGACATTTGTATTCAAATCAACTATAAGTCCATGTGTTACTATGAAAGTCTCCATGACACGTAAGGTGTTTGCAAAACTTTTCTCTGGAGTTTCCTTTTGCTCATTTTTTGCCTTATCTGGGAATTAGGATGAGCTAACAGCCGGAACTTCAAAGCTACAGGGTCCCGTCTATGTTTATATACAGACTGTAATAATGTGGCATTTCATTTTGGTCGCTTGTCACTGGCGTCATATTGCCTTTACCCCATGTAGCCTGGGGAACGTGATAAAACCTGAATCAGACTGCAGAATGAAGAAGCAGGTGAACTAGTTCGCTAGCTACTCTGTTGTTTTTTATTCTGTTGTTTGCATTTGTCATTTGAAATGATTTCAGTCTAATTGTTTCGACCACAGATAAGAAAGCAGGGCTGCCAAATGACTGAATTCACAACGTAGCATTAGCTATAGTAGCTGTAAGACTGTAGAGCTCATGTAATTGTAAGTTAGCATAACGTTAGCTAACGCCACCGTGTAGCTGTTTCATTATCTTGAAGTACCATAACGTGATTGGCTAACCGTGACGTGACTACAAACGTAATGCATTACCTCGTCTGTGAACATGATTTTTTCATCAGCAGTTGTGATGAAGACAACAAGTCCCATGATTCCACGCAACTTCACATCATCAAACTACGCCTTTTGTTTGTGTTTTGATCAAGAGACCCCTTGAGGCAGAAACTACATACTGTGTGTTTAACAAACAAAGTAAATTATGAGACATTTATGATTAAGTACTATCAAAATATGTATCTTAAAAATGAGTTTTCAGAACGTGGAACACTTTAATTCAGCACTATATAAAGCGATTGAGTTTGACGAGTTCAAACTGCATTTCAACATGATATATTCCCCTCCTCATGTATGTTAAAGGGGCGGACAAAATTATTCAGAACACTTTTGAATGTAATCAGTCCAAGACACCACCCCCACCACCCACTGTGGCCTCAATAATAAACATAAAGTAGAGTAGAAGGATTATTAAAGTAGATTTTACGGCCGAGCTGTTGTGCTGCATTGCATTAGATTTCACGTGTGTTCCTAATAAAGTGGCAGGTTAGTGAAAGTATCGTAAACCTTGAAGTCAACATATTATAAATACCTACAAATGAAATAAAACCATTGAGTGTAAAATTAGAACCAGTGCAAAGTATGAGAAAAACTATTTTCAAACAATTACTCAGTGATAAAGGAGTAATACAGTTTATCTTTTAATATTAAGACTTTGCCAAAAAAAGGAGTTTCAAACAATCCTTGCTGGTAAAACATGCAGTCAAATAATTTTAAAAGAGGGGTTTCAGCTTTGAAGATGCATTCGGCAGATCTATGACAGTGTTTTATACGCTGGAAAATATGTTTGCAATAAAGACAAAACTAGCAGAGATATTAATTTTTGAAAATTGATTCTCTCATTAATATTAATTTGATTACTGTAAAAAATTAAGCAAACTGGTTGACAATTATCCTCAGGGTCTCATGGATGTTCAGCACATATTTCCCTCCGATTCAGGGAAAATAAGCAATCTGTGAGGTTTAGAAAGGATCGCAAAAAATATTTAAATGTAGCCTCAAGGGCCAAAATTCAAAGATTCAAAGCTAAAAGAGCATTTGGAGTAGAGCTGAAGGCCCCAATGAATTTAACAGAAGTTTTCACATTAATTTTTTCAATAAAATCCAACACATCAAGTGGAAAGGCTCGTAGAGATGGTACAGAATAGCCCATAGATTCCACAGATTTTCTAATAAACATTATATTCTATCACTTAACATCTTTAGAATAAAGCAAAACATACTCCAGGTTGAATACTTAGTTGGACACCTCTTAAAATTGGTTCAAAAGAAAGAGCAGGGTGAAAATCACGCTGTTTGAACCTGCTTGGTTTATGGTGTGTCTTATAGAGTTAATATTCTCCCGCCAAAAACGTCACAGTGATAGTGTGTCGAGTTGGAAAAATTCTGTTTTTGTCTGCTTTCAGTCTGGAGTAGTTACTAGCAGACAGTTTCAAATGCTTCAATATCAAGGTTGTGACAAGCCGAAGGGCGATCAATGTGTTTGTAAAAGGCATTCAAAGACTCGTAGAAGAACGGCAGCTGTTCTGCATGTTTCCCCTTTCAGAGTATTGATTGAAAGTATGTAATAATTTAAAAGCGTCACCTTGAACTGAGGTTGTGTAGTGAGGAAATTTACATCTAAATTGCCCCTAGCCTTGCACCTTGTCTTTCTTCATTCAGTTTGAGAGAATTGGCCATCAGGACACAAAAATCGACTAATTAACCAATAACAGGCCGATAGAAAGTCGCTCCCTGTGCCCAATAGCTATTAAGCTCAAGGTAGGTGAAGAGAAACAGGCTCGGAACAAAAAGGATGAAAGAGGAATGAAAAGGAAAAGGGGAGGAGAAATAGAGCTGAGCCTAAAGCAAATGAGAAGAGGAGGAAGCTTATTCCCAAGTGATCTGTCAGCCAGAGAGAAGGCTTTATTCAGACAACGTGATTTTATTATTCGTGAGGCTCTACGGGGAATCATTTCCATTCCGAATCCTTCACTTATTCCTCAGCGCTGTGGAACTTCTGTAATGAAACACATTTATCATCTGCAAAACGACAAACGTGCAGATGAATCTGTCTGTTTTGCCGGAGATAATTGCCAAATCCTCGTCTCTTTTTCTGCTCCGGCCGCGCTCGCCTCACCTGTGGGGCTATTGACAGCTTAATAATTTTGCCCCTGCAGCCCGAAATTAACTTGATCTTATCTGTCAGGAGTCTTTTGTCGGTATTGATTTAGGATATTAGGCCTGTCAGTATGCATACAAAAGGTGCGGTGTGACAGCTTTATTGCCTCTTTCGCTCATTAGACTGAACACCTTAAACCCTGATGAGAGTGCGGAGCGAGCAGGGATTCCTCAGCACTTATTATTTATCAAGACTGTCACTCTGTTGCATCTCCTGGTAGTTTAACTTCCATTGTCCCAGCCTCAGCTCTCTTTCTGAGCATCCATTGTGTGCAGATCTCAAAGAAACAAAGCCTCAAAGCAACAGAGATACTCACTTTTGTCATTAAGATAAACCCTCCGTCTCGACAAAAGCCTTCTGACACGCCGGTTATCAAGACAGCTCCGATGCACTCACAATACGAGACCCCCTCTTCCAAATTAATCTTCCATCTTTTTATCCAGCGCACCCCGAGCAGCTGAAGCCGACAGACTCCCCTGACATTTGTTTACCACGCCATCAATCAGGCCCTTGTCACCGACGCCTCAACTCCTCGATGTTTCGACGATACAGCCTCCACTGAGCTCGCAGCAGCCGTGTGGGACGAAGAGGGAGAGGAAAAGCACCGGGGAGAAGGATTTTTCACAGGAACCCTGCTTTGTATTTAAACATCGCATGTTTGTGTCCTATTTATGTCAGCGTCATTGGAAGGGAAAGCTTTGGGAATAAGGTGTAAATTTATAGCTTGTCGTGTAGAGAAAATGCATTTGTCGCCGGAGTTTTCTTTTTGTTGTGACACAGAAATTTTGTTTCCTCTTTTGTGAAGCTGTCGTAAAAGTATAAAATCCAGTCCATCAGTTTGAACCTTTGGATAGATTTTTACACGTCATACTGCATGACATTGTGAAAGTAGAGGTGTGTGATAAAATAAATAAAGAAAGGCTTTTTTGTAAAAACGTGTCCTTGGGTGCATCATCACAGAAAATGTCACAGCCGAGGCCTCGTCTCTATCCTTGGTCGGAACAAGTTCTAACTGCTTGGTATTTGTCTCCGTGATTCATTGAACTAATTTCTTCGGGGCATTTGCTCTTTGATCAGGTTGTGAATGGCGACGTCGCCCCAACAAAACCTCCGTCGTCACCCTGGCTTTACTTTCCCTGGCTCACATCTGCACCTTTCAGAGGAGCTCTGGGAATCCAATTATTTCTCATCTGGGTAAACAGCCTTTAGTGTCCGCAGCCAGGTAGTACAAATGTGTGTTTCATGGCCTTCAATCCGACTCGTGGCTGTGTGTTTTTTCTCATGCCATACATAATGAAAGCATTCTGAAAGCCAGGTTTGTTTGTCTGGCTGCTGCACTGCTTCCAGCTCTCATCTTTGTGGCTAAAAAAATCCTTTTTTTTTTGATCCTCGGAGTGAAAAGTGGAGCCTCCGAAAAGTTTCTGTTGACCAAATTGATCTCTGAGGAGAACTACACAGCCTTGGTGTATTGCTTGAATGTGCATCAAAATGGCTCATGTTTTAAGCAGCAATTTATTTTTGACTTCAGCCCCGCTAGATAGCACAGCTTCTACGCAATAATCAAACACTCATTAAGGCTACGGACTCTGCTGCAGATAGCGTTTCCTGCGCTTAGCATGCAGAGGATGCTGCTCAGGCTTCTGTTTATGAAAATTAAACAACGGTGGCTTCGCGAGCTCCTTCCCTCTGCACATCCAGACTAGCGTGTTGTCTCTGCTGATTTCCTGCCAGGTGCGGATCTGCAGGTTTGCCAAACCAAAGGCCCGACCTGCTGTTCCAAGAAGATGGAGGAGCGGTATCAGGTAGCCGCACGCAGCAACATGGAGTCTGGCCTGCAGGTTGTCAGTGCACAACTCAAGCGCCTCATCATCCAGAACGCTGCCATATTCCAAGGTAAGCATTTGGTACAGTTTTTCCATACCTGTCTCATAATTGCATAAATTGAAGTTCTCAAATCCAGCACTGTCGGCATCTACTTTCTTGGCTACACATCTCACTTCACAGCTCCCTCCTCCAGACAGTGAGTCACGTATAAATAAAGCAGAAGCATAATGCACACAGACAGGGATGAGACGTTCAGCTGCTGTTCAACTAAATGTTCGAATGGCAGAGAGGTGTGGTTTAAGTGACTTTAGATGTAGTGTGGTTGTCAGTGCCAGACATGCTGTTCCACAGAGTGACAGCCTCCTGAGATTTGGCGCACTGCAGTCGGTGATGACTGTTATTCACAGAGAAGGAGGGAAAAAATCACTGGAAACGTGGATGAGAGCGGTCAGAGGAAAACCTACTGGTAGGATTAATTCAGGATATGCAGAAGAACAATTCAGTGCAACAGCGACTTAAAAAAATGTAGAAACTGTCAAACCTGGAGACGCTCAAATTCTGTCGACGTAGAGCGAGGAGATGAAGGTAGAGGAGGCAGGTGACGGCTGAAAGAGAATGATTGAACAGTGAGGTGACACCGTGTGTAACAATGGCAGAGACTGAAGAGTCAGAAGAAACAACGTGTCACTATCAAATCAGGATGTGTTTGCTGAGCTATTTCCTCAGAGAACTGAAGCTCCTTCATTCGCAAAATAAAATCCCCCACTGGTGCAACACTGCTGTACATAAAAGAGCATATGTTCAGAGTGTCTTTAGTTGGTAAAATTGCTAAATTTAAACATCACTGACTGAGACCAAAATGGTTTTTACATATGCTGCCTCCTTTTCCTTCTCTTCCATATTGTCTCCCAAAGTTTTTCAAAGTTCAAAGAAAGATGACTGACAAGGACAAATAAGTCTGTTAAAGGAACAGTTTTACATTTTGGGAAATACCCTTACACTCTTTCTTGCTGGGAGTTAGCGTCCATTAGTGCTTTTCTTCTGTGTGCTCAGACTGATGCAGACTTTAAAAGTGGACATCGGACGTGTTCTATTTATACTACAATAGATATGCATTGGTCTGCTGCTCAGACACATCTTGAACACTGAAAAACAAACGGGGCTCCAGTGGATGCTTCTGAAAAGCTGTGATTTTGCACTTTTTCCAGGATACAGCAGCTAGTTCCAGATTAACTTGGACGACTGATTATATCTTTGGAATTTTACTCTCTTAATGACAAGCATTTGTTTTATTTGTGACATAGACTTGGGTGGGTGATGAAATCCATGTCACCCTTACAAACAAGCAGATGCACCAACATGACCAAAAAGTCAAATACTAAATAAATCACAACTCTTCTGATAGTTGGTCATCAGTTCATCACTATTTAGGGGAAAACCTGTGAAACTTCTGAGTTTCCATCTCATTAAATTTGAATATATTTCAGGTTCCATTTCTTCTCTACGAAATTAAAACAGAATATTGTTGGTTGTGGACAGAACAAGACATTTTAGGTGGTCATCTTCACTCAGGGAAACACTGATTGACTTAATCTTTTTACCTCTTTACACAAAATTACATTTCTATCCAACTAAATTGCATTCCCAATTGTGTTTTAAAGATAATTTTGCTTGGAAATAAATGTAATTTGTGACTCGTGCAGGAGGGACGGTTGAATTTTGTTTTCTCTCGTTGTTTACTTTTGGTTTTACTCCCGTTCTGGTGGGTAGGTTTAGGCACCAAAATTAGTTGGTTTGGGTTAAAATAAGACTGCACGGTGGCTCGGTTGTTAGCACCATCACCTCACAGCTAGAAGATCTCCGGTTCGCATCCCTGTTAGCCGTCCTAACAGGGATGTGAACAGAGAACTGAGCGGTGTATAGATAATGGATGGATGGATGGGTTAAAATGCAACCCTTTCATTACATTTTCTGGGTTGCCAGGGTAACAACTTTAGTATATGATTGGTTTTATGAAAAGAAGTGAGTTAAGCAGTAAAACAAATGGGAAAGACACGTTGATTGAAAATTTATTTGTGATACAAGCACACGCAGAAAAGTACATTCGAAACATAATTGTGAATGCGGTTTAGTTGTGTAGGAATGTAATTTTGTAGAGACTGGGTTGGAATAGATGTGACTAAACATAACATGAATAAAACATGAATATGTCCTCCCATATAATACATGACTGGTGACAGTGAAGCAGTAAAATAGATGGCTAAGATATATTGATTAGAAATGTGTTTTTGATATGTTGTAAACAAACCCAATCCAGCAGATAATGTTTCTTCCAAACTCTATTGAGAATGCTGTTTAGTTGTACAGAAACTTCACTCAAACTGGGTTGAAATATTGCATAGACTCACTTTAACCCCGAACATTGTAAACTTATGAACTAGTTTCAAGTAAACAAAGAGGTACACAACTTTTCCTTCCCTGCAGTCACATTAGCAACAGTTATGTTGAAATATCGTTTTCACTTTTAATGTTGAGCTCTGGTTATCAGGCTGCACAGGCCTCTTCAGGCCAGCACTGTTTGTCGTCTCGGGGTTTCCACTTGAAGTGGGATGCTCGCCTCTCTGGACCAACTTTTTTTGTGAGAGCACACTCATGGGTTGTGAAATGCAGCACCATCCTGACACGCCAATTAAAACTTGAGGTTTAATGGGGACCGTGGGGTTTGCCTGACTTGGTTGCTACACACTAACTACGTTAGAGCCTGCCGCTGTGGTTTGGCTGCACTTTCCTAGAAGGGGTTCAATACTAATTGCTTTAGCATAGGGCTTGAGAGAACTCCCCAAACAGCCCCCGGACTGGAATCCTTTTAACATCCTGGTCTTATCTGTTTCCCTCTACTTCATTTTCATCCTCTCTGTCTTCTCCTCTTTTCCTCTCCATCTCTCTCTCTCTCTTTCTCTCTGTGACCCTGTCATTCTCTTCCTCTCTCATTTCTGTCTCGCTCAATCTGCTTGACTTTTCTTTCTCCTTCTGTCTTTCCTCCCTCCATCTGTCTCTTCCTGCTCCTGTTGGGAATTGAGTGCATGCCTTGTTTGCAATCTTTCTGTGCTGCGCTCTGTCTCTTTTCTTCAGCGCTCACTTCTTGCCAGAGATCAAAGGGCCTCCCCTCTTCACTCCTCGATCTCCATCTCCGACTGCTCTCTCCTTCCCTGCATCCCCCCATCTCCTTCCAGCTCCACCTGCTTTCTCAAGCCTCACAAGAGGTTTTCACCCTTTTGAAGTTCTCCAAACAATAGAAAAGTAATGGCTCCGTCTATCTCTGTCTGTTAAGCGGTGAGATGACAGGCTGCCTTAACATTAGGCTTCTTGGAGATCAATAGCAGGAAATAGGTAAGGCATTAGGAATTTCTAATGATGCGTGGCTCATATGCCATTTGACAATCTAATGAGCTTGATCTCTTTATGGTGTACCAGGGAAATACTACGTAATGGATAAACTGCAGCATCCTCCGTGATATGACAGATGATTGGATTTCATTTTGATTCACATTAGAGAGATAATAAGAGCGTCTCTCCCTCGTGTGCTGAGATTGCCTCGCACTCGATGGCCTGATGTTGTCAATTTAGTTCAAAATGAGAATCTGTAAACCTGTGCAGGATGCGCATGTTTAAATCTAATCTTTTAAAATGAGAGGCTGATGTCGTGCATGCTGAGAATTTAATTTAGCAAATAAATGATGGAGGCCAATATTTCTGAAGTGTGTATCGTCGCTGAACAGGAGTTTTATTGCAGAGTTTTGAGCCGATGAGGTGAAAGGACAGAGATGAGGGTGCCTTAAGAGTCCTTGTAGAGAGTTTACACATAAAGCTTGAGATCTACTTGTCAAGGGTAATAACACAGTCGGGTGAAGGCTCCGCTGCAGCTTCCTAGTTTTTCTTTCAAAGTGATGTCATCAGGCTCGGAGATTATAAATTTTAAACAGACATGCTGAGAGGTAACCAGAGCGTGTAGTTTGAAAGACGTCGATGTTAACAGGTATGGAGGTCCTGTCTTTCCAGAGTCTGTCTCTCACAACTTCATGGGCACTTTTACCTCCTCAGTGCCTCTTTTTCTCCTCAACAGTGGTGGAGGAAATACGCAGATGCTGTAATTAAGTAAAAGTACTAACAATGCACCATAAAATAACTCTGTTACAAGTACAAGTTTAATAAAAGCATGTAATTATAATCAAGAAAATGCCCTTATAGTATTCAAATTAATACACTCAGTGTCAAACAATATCCTCTGTGACCGCTATACTAGTTCATATTATATCATTATATATTATTATTCATGCATTACAGTTTTTCTCAGTGGCTTTGGTGCATTTCTCTGATCAGAATTAAAATCCTCATAACTGTTTGTTCAACCTCCCCAACATGTAGTCATTTGTGCACATCATAGTAGCAGCTTTTCATTCCTTACAACAAACTGAAAATGCTTTTGGACATGCATCTGTTGCTTTCATACAGTTCTCTGCTGCTTTATAACATTATCATCTGCTTATGTCATGTCAGTCAAAATGAACTCGACTTATGAATGCTGAATAGTCGTTGCCTATAAAACTAACAGTCCTCATTTCATTGCTTGAGTCATCACATACAAAAATGTTGAACTAGTTGTCAAAATCTGTCCAGCTCCTCCTCACTGCATTGCAAGGGATGATATTCGCTGTGATGTAGATGAAAATATGTGGCTAGACACACAGGAACATCTGGATGTGCATGAATGATTTACAGTGCTGTGTATGTTGTATGTTCAGTTCCAATATGTGCTGCAATATTGTTTACAGTTGTGTACAGCTCTACCCAAAGGGTGTTTCTAATGTTTGTTGTAAATAAGTGAGTATTTTTCTTTTGCACAATGCTGTGAACAGATTAGAATTGCAGAGAACATATGCAGTAAAATGTGAAACATACATATTCAGTGTCTAGTACTCAGTTACCTCACTAAACATAGTAGTGTGTAACTTTAATGTAGTCTTCAAATGGCTGTGCAAATAGTGTATAGCGCTGTCTGGAGCATCTTCAGATAGTGTCATCAAGATCTGATTTTTTTGCATTTGAAAACACTTCCAGACTAAACTGTCCTAATGAAAACATGACAGAGCCATTTGACTATCTTGTTCATAAACAACGGTGTCAGGACTTTTCATCCTGACGACACTTTCGCTGACATGTACACTTGCATTTGAGGAATGAACTATCCATTTTGAGCAAGCGACACGCTTTTGCAGGTTATCATCTAGGTTTTGCAGTTTGTACTAATTGTTTTGAGAAATGTGCTAACTGTTGTGCAAATGTTAACAGTGATGTGAGAAAAGCACCAAAGCAACTGAGAAAAACTGTAATGTAAAAGCAGGATTTTACTGTTGTAGGTTTTTTAAAATGGAGCTTATTTTGAACTATATTGTATCCAGTAAAGTAACTAAAGCTGAATGTAGTGAAATAAAATGTACCATGGGTCTTTCAGAGGTACAGATAGATAGATAGATAGATAGATAGATAGATAGATAGATAGATAGATAGATAGATAGATAGATAGATAGATAGATAGATAGATAGATAGATAGATAGATAGATAGATAGATAGATTATATAGATAGATAGATAGATAGATAGATAGATAGATAGATAGATAGATAGATTATATAGATAGATAGATAGATAGATAGATAGATAGATAGATAGATAGATAGATAGATAGATAGATAGATAGATAGATAGATAGATAGATAGATAGGTACGTAATGTCAATTTTTGGGGAATTCACTCTCTTGCCAACTGTAGCAGCTCAGCTACATAACTTCTGAGATAGGCTATAACACAAACAACAACCTAAAGAAATGAAACACTGAATTTTTATGCAATGAAAAACACCTTTTGTCAGTTAAGGTTTTACCTTTATCTCACCACGCTCTCTCTGGTTACTCATGTTAGCATTTATGTCATAACTTCTACTGTATCCCAAAAGGCACAAAGGCTCTATAATAATGAATGGAATAACAACAAAACAGGATTAATAATAAGTTATGATAAAAAAAAAATACAGTCTGTGTTAATTGAAGTTGAATGTGAAAAATAAAGCTGACAAGTGTCCTCTCGCTGCACAGTCATTGAACAGCGTTATTGCAGTGGGCAGGAATGATTTTCTGCAGAAGCCTCCGACTGTCTCATTATTATGCCGTGCAGGAGTTTTGATGTGTTGACTGTTATGTTGAGCAGTTTGTGCAACATCTTTTTCTCAGCCACCAACTCTGGGAGCTCTGAGGCAGCACAGAGCCAGACCTCTTTACCAGTTTATTCAGCTTCTTAGTGTCACTGGCTCTGATGCTGCTGCACAACAGATGGCTGCACAGAAAATTTCTGTTGCAACAACAGACTGGAAAAATATCTGCAACATGTTGCTGCACGCATTAAAGGACCTAAGAGTTCACACACAGCTTCAGTGCCATACTTTAGTGCGGACTGCTTTCATGCAAACTCCCAGGTATTTGTAGCTCTTTACCTCTTGTCAGAGGATGGAAATGGTCGTAAAATGACTCCTTCTGAAGTCCACATCCATCCCCTCTGTCTTGGTCACATTAGGAGGAGGTTTTTATTCCCACATCATGCCACAGAGCAGTTCACTAGTCCCCTGTCCTCAGTCTGCTCTCCACTGCTGACCAACCCCCACAACTGCAGAGTCCTCAGAGAATTTCTGCAGAAGACAGGACGGTGAATCATACCGGACGTCTGCCGTTTACAGTGTAAAGAGGAAAAGTAGTGGAATAGAAGCAGAAAGTGTCACAAGTATTTACATACAATGCCTCTGTATGTAAAATAGTGAAAAATCCCCAACACAAGTTCTCTGGGGTCAAGCTGTAGACCTTAAATTGTTTGAGTTGCCTGCATAGCACACAAAGAAAACTGTCCAAGTATTGAATTCATAATGATTGAAAAGACACAAAAGAAGAAAAACTGTCACGTAAGAGACGCTGGAATCAGCAAATGACAAGAGCAAGAATCAATGAAAACACACACACTCAAAAAAGAACACCTTTTAGTTATTGATTTTAAAGCACATCTCTAGTTGAGTTGGTGTCACAAACACTCTGGAGATGTTCTGCACAGATGTTACACTGAATATTAAAGGACGGAAATATTATAAAGGCATGAAGTTCACTCACGCTGTGCAGTTTTGAAAGTTACTAACATAAACTGTACCTAAGTACACCTTTTTATTCTGTAGGAGGCACTTTATGCATCTGTTATGCTTCGTCTTTTTTATATAAGGATATATATTTTTCATGTATTATACCATAAGACAGTGTGTAGAGACAGTGACAGCCAGCCGGGAATCAAACCAGAGATCGTTCAGGAGATATGTGCCCATGTGGTGTGCACCCCAACTTTGACCCCATTTTAAAGAGAAATATTGTACTTTTTGCTTCACTACATTTATTTGACAGCTTTAGTTACTTTGAAGATTAAGATCTTTAATCATCTTATCAAAAATCCTGATTAGTTGAAGATCAAAGTGACTCTATGGTCATTAATTCAACCGCTAAGAATTCATCTCTGTGTAGCAAAGTTACAGATTTAGCCTTTTTTCCTGTCATAATCATCCCTTTCAGTCTCAAAATTGCTTGGATGTAACTCTGCACTGTTAAACATGTTCAAACCTGAACCTGATTCTGAAGAATAATAATGATACAGAAAGTTCAAACCTGCAAGTTGACAGGATGGATTTTTTTTCAGGTTTGTTACCCTGAAAGTCAATCTGTGTTTTTGAGACTGTCATCAGTACTCTGCAGTTTTAAGGTGGAAATTCTCAGCCATGGTGCTGACTTTGCATTTCACTCACGATGTTGACCCCAGCATATAATACACACCTTACGAACATGTTAACATTGTAAAAAAAAACCTCCAGGGCGTCTTTAAGAATTAAACACGAAAAACTCCAACCTAATCTGCTTTTTTGGGTGTTTATGTGGGTGTGGTTTGATGAGGGTCAATTATAATAACTTTTTATCAATATAATAATACATGTTATTTATATAGCACCTTTTAAAAATGGAGTATACAGAGTTCTTTGACAGATAAGTCAACAAAGAGAAACAAAAAGCCAGCCAGGCTGAACAGAAGACCAGAGAAGCAAGAAGTGGAGAAATTAGAGTTAAACACGGTAAAAGATAAGTTAAAACTAAATAGTAAATAAATAAATAAATAAATTAGATGACCAATTGATCCAAAAACAACAATAAAAGCATCAAAAATGCCGTGTCACAGAGTAAATTAGAATAAGAGCAATAACGTCGCATTAAAACAAGTGTTTAAAAATAGGTCTTAAGAAGTGATTTATAGGAAGACTGTGGAGCCTTTTCTAAGAGGCCCTGATGACAGAAGCTCCCTTAGATTTTAAACTCGACTTTGAAACTGGAAACACTGATGATTAACGTGTTTTAAAGTCCTGACTGGTGATGTTTTTCCACCTGAGCTCCGGTTGAGTCCAGTGAAAAGAGCACAGAGAATGCAGAATTACGTGAACTTTTTATGTGAAATAACCAAAAATTAAACCCCGATAATGGAAGCATAGGAAGAGGCTCATTAAAAATGTGTTTTCTGTAGAATTAGCCACCATAAAAACTCTTGTTGATGAAGCTTCTGCTGGTCAGCTAATGGACTAATTGGCTTTTTTAGCATTAGTGAGCCTCCACTTGGCACCCTAATTAGAAAGCAAAGAGTGAATGTGAATTTGTGTTTGGATAAATTGGGTAAACTGACCCCGGCTTACTTTGGAGCCACAAAAATTTCTAAGCAATGTCTTTACAACCGGGCTCAGCTAAGTAAGTCCCAGATTTATGTGTGTGATTATTATACTCCACGTCATCCTCCCTGTCTGTATCCCCTGTACGGCTGCCCGATGAAGCAGAAACTCATCCAAAAACGTCTTCTGGCATTTTGCGTGATTGGCAGCTCTAATTGTTGTTATTTCCCCAGCGATGTGTCCTTCAGAGCTGTTCCGCTGCTGTTGTGATGCTCAGCTCGAGCTGGCAGATTAAAAATTAGATTATCCTCCTTTGTTAACGAGACAAGCTTTTATTTAACTTTCTAAAAATGATTTATTGGAGTTATTATTGTGTTAGAATTGAAAGCCACAGCGGCTGATTGGCAGAGCGGGCGGCTGGGCTTCTACTGTGTAAAATGACACATCAGAAAATGAGCCTGGTTTGAGAGAACAAGACCCCACCGCTGTCTGCTCAGTTTCATCACAGCTTCCAGAGGAATAGTCTTCAAGTCCAAAGAGCAAACCCATTTAATAAACATGAGAGGCCAGAATTGGCCTATAAAGTGAAATATGTTGGGAAGGAAGTTGTGCAGCGTGAGAGTATAAGTGTTCAGATTTCAGAGAGTTTGTGTGATATCTCCTGAAAAAAAAGTGGGACAGCCAGCCTGGTGCTCCTGGAATGACTCAATGAGTCCATAGAAGGCTGGCTCAGTGGGGTGTTCGAAAACAGGTCTGACTTGGACTACTTTCAGGCAGCATGAGGGCGATCTGTATGTGGCTTCACTCGTTGCCGCGAGGCAGGGGAGCTTTCTCCACTTTACTCTGAACTCACAGGGGCGATGCTCTGTAAATGATCGCGGGTTTGGAAGGAGCTTGAAAGGATGCTCATATCTTTTTATCAAACATAAAGACACCAGGCAACCTCCAGTGTGCACTGCTCCACAGACTTGGCGAGTATCTGCAAGGACACACTCTCACTCATACGCATGCCATAATTTTAAAAAGTTCACCCAGCAGAAGTGTGAATAAATCTTCTTTTGTGTCCTTGAGTTCCTCATACCTCATTCCTAGCGGGCCAACAAATTAGCATCTCATTAGCAGTCTCAAAAAATTCTATCGACTTCCCCCGCGTCTTCTGGATGGGTTTTAATTACTCTAAGTGTATAAGGAATTACAATGGCAGACCCCCTGTGGACCTGGTGGAGGTGGTGGTTGACCTTGAAGGGAGTTTGCCCTCATTTGTCTCCGATAGTGCTGAATGGACATTTGCTGTGGCAGTAACCCAAACGAGATGTGGCAGGAGGCGGATGATGCAGAACCTGGCAGGCCCGAGCTGCCTCTCCATCCAGCAGCCAATAATCAAAACCGGACCTCGCTGCCCTCTGCATCCATTCCCCGTCTCCCGCTCGTTAGCCATCCGCTCGATCCTAAGTGCTCCAGGCGTCTGGCCCGAGCAGGCCTTTCCTCTGTTCTTCCCATCATCTGCTTTCCAATAATCATCCCCTGCCTCAATCCCTCCACGGAGTCATTTTGTCTTCTGCAGAAGTTTCCCCAAGTAATCCAATAACAGCGCAGACTGGTGGGATGTATGCCTGCTGCGAGATGTCTGAAGTTGTTTACTTGCTGCCTCGGGCTAATCTAATAACTTAATGATGGGGAGAGGCAGTTTTGCGATGTCCAATGGGCTCCTCCGAGCGTCGTTTACCAGACACGATGGGGTTCACCGGCCATTACCACATCTTCTTCTATCAACTCGTAATTTGGTTTTAACTTAATTGCTGTGTTTTATCATTATGCGTCACTTATTAGTTTTCCTGTAATGAGATTTTCTGGACTTTTTGCGCACTCTGCTGGGCTGGCAAACTGTTGTACAGATTGATACTTAATAAAGCAGTGCAATTCTGAAGAGCCTGTCTGAGGTTTCTCTCGGAGCTCTCGAGACACACAGAGGAAAAAAAATAAAACCAGTGTTGTCTCCGTGCAGCGAGCCTGAGAGAACATTTTTGTGTTTGTGAGCCTGAGGAAAAAACATCATCAGCAGCTCCAGACCCACACAGAAGCAGCAAAACATCCAGGTACTGCAAATGCACCGAGTGATGCTGCCCTTCTTATTATTTCCTCTCATTATCCAGTCTGTCTGTTTGTGGAGAAACTCTAATATGAAACAGTGAATCACCAGAGGCAAATACAAAATAGATGTTTGGGTGCAGTTTGCCACTGAATTAGCATCTAATGTGTGTTTTCGTCTAGTGTACTATATTTTCCCCGTGCGTGTCAGGCAGAACCCTCAGTGTAGACAGAATTTGATGAATCCTGCTGCTTCATGCACCTTTAAAGATTGAAAACCTGGAAGCAGATAATGGGAATGTGTTAAAAAATAGTATTATTGTGAAACATTGCACAATAATAGACATCACCAAGTAATGATGTAAATCAAATAGTTTTCAGCCTCATAAAAGCCACCGCTCTGCAGAAAAATAGACCAGAAAGCTTGTAAAATCAGTGTTGTTTGTCTGTGCAGTAGTTATTTGAATTCTTACCTGAATAGATGCAGCAACTGTGCATCTCTTGTTAATAACAATGATTTATTATTAGCCACCTCTTACTATTCTCTTAAAGGATTTCCAGTCAATATCAGCCTTTTTATTCCCGCCTCAGAAAATGATTTTTTTATTGCACAAAATAAGAAACCTGGATCCAGAGCAGTTCCTTGGAGGAAGAGAAAAATCATTTCTGTGCAAACAGTGGAGTAGCAGCGGCTTTCCACTGCATGGCGATCATTACGTTGGCCGGCTACATCCTTGTCTCCTGCCTCCTCCTCGCTCAATCACTGCCTCCACCTCTTGAACTTGATCTCTGGCTCAGTGTCAAGCAGGAAGGTATCCAGTGAGAGGCTGTCAGGGAGGATGGAGGAGCGAACAGTGTTGCTATGGACAGTCAGTGACTCTGGTGGAGTGAGCTGCCTGTTTATCAGGGTGTTTTGTTACCGCCTTCAGGTGGGTGTTCAGGCTCATATCACACCTGTAATGTTCCATGGACCTGGATGACGCTTGTCAGGTGGAGGTCAGCAAGGACTATCACTTTATTTGCTGTGCTGAGTGGCAAACTAGCATCACAGTATGGAAAAAGCATTTTACAAAGGCAGCAAACAGTCTCATAGACTGTATGTATCCTGTATATGTGCTGTTTTGTGTAAACAGCTTTGAATCAAAAAGGCTTCCACTCATTTCTTTATTGTCATGATTATGCATTCAGGATGACTTTGTAGCAAGGCATGACTTACTCTGCTAATACTCAAAAAACTGAAGATTTAGGTTTTTTTCCCCCATTATTACAGATTGAATATTTGATTTCTTTAGATGGTCGAACACCTCTATGTGTATTCACATTATTATAGAAAAAAAATCATTTTTTGTGCAACTTCAGTTTCAGTATCTTGAGTAACATTTTTATGTGCAACATTTTACATACATGTGTAATGTTTCATTTTCATTGTCAATTTAACGTGCAGTTATTAGTCTTACATTATGTTTATCAGGTGCAACATGTCGTTTTCATGTGCAATATTTCATTATTTGTGATATTACTTATTACCTCAGGATCATTGCCAGCATAACTTTTTACTTTTCTATTCTAGTCTTATTTTAGCTCAACTTTTTAAAATTTAAATAAGGTATCATTTTGCTTTCCTATGGATGCTGCATTTCTTTTGCCACTTTGTTTATTCCGAGCCATATCTGCACAAGAATTTCCTTTGGGATTAATAAAGTTTTATCCTTAAAAATGTTGACAATTCCTCAAAAAATGTGGTTGCTAAGAATCTTGATTAAAAAACTTTATACAGCTTCAATTTGTTTGGCGCGGTTTGCAGAAAAATGCTGCTTGTTGTCCTCTCTGAGATTAACCATCCAGTGTTTGCCTTTGCCAAGTTTAACTCATTAGCCTGGAACCCCGTAGAGCAGTTTTACAGGGCCACGTAGAAATACATTCCCTGCAGTAAGTACTTTTTCCTCCCCTGAGAAGGCCTCCGAGGTTCTTCAGCTGCAGTTCTTGCGGTCAGAACATGGTCAAAAGTTAAGGCTGCCTTAAAACGACCTGCAGGTTCTGATACACTGTTTAGCTAGTTTGCTCTTTTACTCTGGTCCAGCGCTGTTAACTTACTGCCCTACTAGTTAACAGCTACTGTTGGATGTTTTGTCATAGGTGTCGTGTTATTTTTAGATATTAGATTTTGTAGAGCGGGTTGTCCACTGATCGCAAGGTTGGCGGTTCAATCCCCAGCCCCTCCACATGCTGAAGTGTCCTTGGGCAAGACACTGAACCCCAAGTTGCTCCTAATGGTAGATTAGCGCCTTGCATGGCAGCTCTGTCGCCATTGGAGTGTGAATGGATGAATGCGAAACACATTGTAAAGCGCTTTGGATACCACTAAGGCAGAGAAAAGTGCTATATAAGTGCAGACCATTTACCATTTGATATTTTGGCATCCTGTCACAATGTTTATCTCCGCTAACTTTACCCAGAGAGCTGATGGCTTGTATAAGCTCTGTAGCAGTTTTAGCAATAAAAATTGTAATGTGTCCCCAGTTTTTTGTTCATTTTGAAATGTTTTATTTTCTCTTTTGCATCTTTACTGTGGCTCCTTGATAAAACAGAAGTCTTTCTTGTCTGATTATTTGCCTAATCGTTTAAATAATTGGCAGAATCTTTGACTTCTGAATAGGATAGCTGCAGCCTAGTCTGACTCACTGAACGTAGACTGTGGGTATACGCCTGCTAAGCCTGCTCTCTTGTTCCGTTGAGTCTCCCAGTTAGCTTATTCAATTCAATTCAGTTTTATTTATATAGCGCATATTTACAACATAAGTCGTCACATAGTGCTAAACATTGTAACAAGAACAGAAAACAGAAAAACAGGAAACAGAAAACCCAACAATTCAAGTTGCTTTTGGATTCCCTATGAGCAGCAATCAGCGACAGTGGGAAGGAACCAAAAACCCCCTATAGTAGAGAAGGGGGAAAAAAAACCTCAGACAGAACCAGGCTCAGGGAGGGCGGCCATCTGCCTCGACCGGTTGGGTTGGGAGCATGAGGGCGTTGTTTCGCCATCTCCCCTTATTATGCATCCAGTCTGATTTTACTGTGGTTGCATTACCAGAACTACTTGTGAGAGCACCTCAAAAAAGCCCAAACTCCGCATCACAGGACTGGTCATTGAGGATCCTTTTTCTGACAGCCATCCTAATTCGGAGTTGATTTGACATTAGCATCAACTTGACCAATATACCGCACTGTTCCACTTTTACAAAAGCCACAAACAGCGATCAAATTATCTGTGTTTTTAATGAGTACAATGTGCTCATAGGCAGGCTTCACCTCAAAGACACAGAAATCCAATTATATTTGATATTTGGGTTTTTTTTTTAATCACAAAAATCTGCTTCACAGAGTCAACATCCATCTTTTAACATTTTTTTGTGGTGTTTGTGGGGAATTAACCCAGTGTGCGTTTCCTCATGTGGAAATATTCTTCCCAAACAATTCCCCTTCCACACTATTTAGCAGGGGCACCACTGGTCCATTCTGGGCTCATGCTAGAGTATTTATTTCCATGTAGCAGAACGGTAATGGCTGCAACCGCACTATTTCTCACTGCTGTTGAGCTGCGTCTGACTATGTGAGTGTACGGTAGCTGCAGGTCTGCTCTGAATCTAGCAGGGTTGTAACAAAAACAAATTTTAGCTTGGATTTTCAAGCTTTGGTTTTTGTTACATGAACTCCTGTTGGAGATCTTCTGCAAGTACATTCAGTAAGTGACACTTTTCAGTACAAATTAGTGCAGTTTTATAAGGGTAAATACTGCACTAACCAACATGGAACGTGCAGTACAAGGTGCCCTCTGCACGCCGTAGACTTCTGTTCCAATCCTCATGTTTGGAACCTCTGGCCTACAGTATGACGGGAATGTGGGTCCAGGTTTAGCTCACCTGGGAACAGCGGTGCAGGTGTTGTGTTTGTCAGTCCCAGGAGGCGGGGTGGAGAGGCTGTTGAAACGATCTCACCTTATCCTGCGAATCATTTTGCTTTTTAGCCACCTACATAAACCCTTGTTTTCATTTTTATGCGCTTTCATTTTTCATTGTTTGGCTTTCCAAACTGTCCGTCTTATCTCCGCGGGCTTTGTGCGGGTTGCCAGGCGCTCGTGTCTCCACAGGAGGCCTCGGCATCCGATTCCCACTGGGGCTGGCATCCTGTATTAAACGCTCCCGTTGTCTCATGTGCTTCACAGTGCACCTTTTCAAGCGCTCCTCCGTCTTTTGATTTGACCATACTCAAACCCAAAACTGCGACGCCTGTCTCTCTGCTGATAATGTGTCAGCCAGTCAGCACCCCATGGGGCGGATATTTGCATATTATTTCAGCTGTGACCTGGAAATCTTCAATGGGAGAATTATCACCCCAGAAAGAAATAAGCCAAGTTGTTTTCACACCAACTCTTTGACTGTTCATCTTTTTCATTTTCACCATTATTTTTTAAACAAAGACTCATTTTGCTGTTGAGATTAAGAGCCGGTGTGTTAAGCTTATATTAATTTTGGAAAGACCTGTGGAGGATTGGTTCGCTTTGCCTCTGAGCTTTCAGAAATGAAGGTTTTTTTTTAGAAATGAAGAGAAAAATATGTAAAATATATAATAAAGCAGATGGACTTTGGAAGTTGTGAATTCTTCTTTTTGTTTGTTTTGTTCAGAGCTCATGTCCTTGAATGTTTTCTTGTGAACAACAGTGTCTTACTTGATGTAGAAAACCTTTCATGGATTTGATTCAGAGTTCTTACTAGTAGTTCCATCTCCAGCTAGACTCAGCCTCCTATTTTCTTGAGCTGCAAGGCAAGAATTTCTGCTTTACTCTCCCCAGATCAGAGACAACACTTAGCTGTGGCAGATCTGCCTCATTAGATTCATTTTCTCCAGAGTTTCGGCGACACCTCAGCGGAGCGATATCTTCGGGGAGAACGCATGATTTCTGTTTGACTCTGCAGTTCCGACGCTGCCTACCCCATCGTGTTCTTTAAGTCGTTGTGACAAAAAAAAATGTCACAAGCAGTTTCTAGGGACCAGCCTGGCTCTTTGCGTTTGAGCCACGTTTTAATGATGTGCCCTGTTGCACGCCTCTCGAGCTGAATTTCATCATAGAGGAAAAACAAACAGTGTGGAGTGAGGATCAAAGTGTCATTTGAAATGCTATCATCAAACAGAGCTGAAGGGACTGACAGCTCCTCCCAGCTCCAGCTGAGAGAAGGAGCCTTTGTTTCTTTCCAAGTGTGATGACTAGAGCTTCAGCTGGGACGAGGGAGAAGGAAAGGAGGGAAGAGACGAGGAGAGGGAAGCAGAAGGAAAGGAAATGAGATTTTAAAAAATGAGAAGCGAGGAAAGGAAATGAAAGAAAGGCAAAGGGTGAAGAGTGAAAGCAGCCTATTGACATGAACACATCTGAGCTAATAAGCTTCTTGAAATGAATCACCCCGTGTCTCCATGCATCATGTGATTTTTTTTTCTCCTCCTCCTAATGGATGACACGAATCTGCTTTTCAGAAATGCCTGCAGTTCTTTTTAATCGAAACTGCCTCTCTGAGCTAAATCAGTGCAAATGTAGGCTCACATTTGAACAGCCGCATCTATTAACCAGACGCCTTTTTAGCAAGTACACATTTGTCTTCATATTAACTCAAATGGAGTCTATTCTTAGATGTCACTTTGTTTATATCCTCACTCCGGGGCAGGCACACGTTCAGTGCAAATCTGGAGGCTGAATTATTCTTTACATCTGATGTTTTGTGGCTACAAAAGTTCCCTCTGAAGTTATTTGAGAGCAGCTCTGTGGGGGCAACCCCAGCAAGACCTGAAGGTGTTTGCATGTCAGTCATTTTCTTTGTGCGCAACATTTGGCAGGTTGTGGCCTGGGACACCCGCTCCAGAATTAATCTTCAAGGTCTCGTTGTTTATGGAAAAAGCTTCCCCTGCTTTCGCAAAATGCACTCGGCAGCTGGTTCACTCACAGGTCTAAGATGTTTGAACCTAATTCAGGTTGCGATTTCATAATATCAGCAGTTTGCCCCTGAATGGGAAGATTATAAGACTGTCACAGCGGTGAAAAGCGACCCATTTATTTCAGCTCATCCTCTACATTTCTACAGTTCTTCCTTCACCTTGCGACCCCACTGACTTGCCCTCTTCCTCCTACACAAATCATGCACTTACAGTTCAAAGGGATGCATTTTTCATTTCAGCCTATAAAATATTGAAGCGCTTACGCAACATGTGCTCAGCCAGGCGGAAATAACAACCATGTCAGGGCAGGGTGGAGCAGGGCAGAGGGGCTGATCTTACATCTTTGGAACCTCGTTGCTTATTTCTAACAATACAAATATTTAACAACGACAAATTCAACTTCTACAGCAGAGAAACTGTCTTCACCTGGAAAAGCAACATTCGTGGAAACAGTTAAAATGACCCCTTTCTCACAGGTGACCTTGTGCTGTTCGGAGTTATTCCCTAAGTTGCAAAGATTAAGTAGTTTGATATTATATTCTTAGAAAAGTTTGCAGCATGTTCTAATGGGTTCTGTTAGTCATGTTTTCCTGACTTCAACCAAAGTCTTAGTTTTCTTAACTGACTTTAACCCTCTGAACCTCAAGCACTTTTCTGTTTCTGTCACATTTTTCCTCACTGTAGGTTCATGTTTCTCTCCAATATAAAGTCCTGCACCTCTTTGGAAACATCACAACCCTGGCAGAGAACTCAAAAGTGTTTGAGTGTCCACAGGTAGAACTAATACTGGAAAAAATAAACTGGTGACTGCATGATATAGATATTTTACTATTTTTAAAAAAAAAGATGTTGTTTCCATAATTGTTTCCTGTCTACTCTTTGTAAAAACTGCCTGCAGTTCAGCCCAAAAAGTCCCTGAATTTTTGTAACATGACTATTGGTCACAGCTGGGCCACTCATGGCTTCATTGTTGTACCAAGAAGTGCAGATTTTTTCTTTTTTTTTTTAATGGAATCTAGGTCGAGCAAAACATTGAATTATGGTGAATTTTTATCTGTGACAAAAAGAATAAAGCCATGTTGATGAAGTATCACCATTTTAAGCTTAGATTTGGTTAATTTTCTGGACAGAACTGCAAATCACACATGATTAGTTCAACAACTGCCAGAAAGTTGAAAATGTGAGGATTTTTTTCAGTTTTTAAAATGTCTTGCTGTGGCCAATGGTGTAATTTTAAAGATTTTTTTTTTTAAAGCTAATTTGCTTTTAAATCCACCAGCAGGTTTAGGAGTTTAAAGGGTTAACCATAGGAGCTGAGCTGAGAGTAGGATTTCAAGGTTTTGGTACAGACATAAGAAAATATCTCTTGAAATTACAATTACAGTTGTAGTATTGCAAATCATATACAATAAGTGTGTCTGCAGTCATGCTTGCTGCTCAGTGAGGCTGCATTTAGCCACAGCAGAGCTTTGAGCCAAAAGTTAATGCCATCAAGCTTTGACTGTGGAAACATGTTGATGTCCAGCAGTTTTATCACCACAGCTGTCATCTCAGCTCAGCGTGTTATCATCCTGACAACCACAAATTAGCGCTAAGCACATCAGCTGAGGATGTTTTTAGCCGCTGCAGGAACGAACTTTCGCACCCTCTTCTTCAAACAATACCACCACCACCACCGCCGCTCAGGCTGGAGTCGTTCTTATTGAAGCAGTTGACCCGAGGAATTATTGATGAAGCAGGACACCATGTTCGCTCAGCAGGAGTGTGTGAAGAGGGCGCTGTAGCCGGAGGGCGAGCCTCCACCGAGCAGCTTAACGAAGGCAAGGAAGGAAGAGAAAAGGTGGTGGTGGTGGTGGTGGTGGAGGGAGCTGCTTCTCTGCCCGTGTGGCGTGACTGATGTGAGGAGAAATGTTTGGGTGGTGAGGAGTCTGCTGCGAGTCCCGGCGGAGCCTCATCAGCGGAGAACCCACCCTCACCCTGCACCACCACCATCCACCATCCTCCATCTTCCCCCCAAACCCAGCCTGGACGAGAGGCTAAGTGGTGTGAAGGAGGGAGCTCACCGACAAGCTCCATTACTCCTCCTCAGCCAATTCCCTCGGTCCTGCCTGTCAGTGAAGAGGTGATGGGGTGGGTGTTGGGGAGTGGTGGGTCGATCAAAGGAGGTAGAACAGAGCAGAGTCTCGTTCATTTACCGGCTCCCTGTCAGCTTTATACGCTTTTTAGGAAGTTCATAATAAAGGCTCTGAAAGTGGTTAATTCTGCCTTGTTAGCTTCGGTTTTTGCTGTTTGTGCCCTGCTCATTGTGGGGGGTAAAAACAGGAGGATGTCCCGGCTAACTTGGACCTTGTTAGAATTGATCCTCACATATTGAGCACCCTTTTCATTTATAATTCATCTCTGTCTGATGGAGGTTGGAGAGGGTGAGTGGGTGCAAGCTGCATTTTAGTATGTTTTCATTAGCAGCCCGAAATGTTTGCTTGTGATGGCACAGATGATAATGAGCCACTGGGGAGGTGTACTGCAGCCCTCAGGGAGGTACTCGCTGTCCGTTGGGTTGATCCAGGCTCTGTCAAGTCTGACGGCCGCTCTGGGCAACCCTGCTGGCTTCCGGTGCGGTACAGGAGGCCAGGATGTCTGCACTCGAGTGCAGCACTCTGGTCCACTTCAGGGATTGTCAGTTTGAACAAGGCGAGTGGAGGGGATTGCTCCCTATTAATATTTGAGGAGCTCTCGTCGCTGCAGCTGTTTACTTAACAGAACACGCTCCGGGGCTCCCCTGAAGAGCAAGTCGCAGAGGAGCTGACAGTGTCACCCTGTCACTCACTGCTCTCGTCCTCCACCCACCTTCCCCCCAGTCTCTCCTGGGTGCTGTAGTGCTACCTGTCTCTTCTCCCTGGAGCTCCGAACCCCACCCCCATCCATCATGGTCCCATCACGCTGCTTCCTGGCCTGTCAAACTCTGCAGTGACTGTCATTATTTTTCATTTGTGCAGCCATGTTGCACGACGGATTCGTTGTTTCGCCGTCTCCCCTTTTCAGTTTGTAAACACATCTATATCTCTGATCTGCTCGGTCCAGATCTTGCAGATGCGCCGTGGTGCTGTTTGTCTGTCTGAGCTCAGATTAATGGCCAAATTCTGCCCTGTTTCTCCAACACTCTGAAGATAATGACAAGCGTTCGCCCGTGCAGGCCTTTCCAGTCCCAGCCTCATTTGCCTGATGTGCATATCACTGCTCTGAAGTCAGACAGAGTTCAGGAGTTCATGCAGCTTTAATAACTGAGATTTCTTTCCCCTTAATTTCTCACTGTCTCTTGCCTCGGCAGATATGACAGTTCGTACTGCTTAAAGGAAGAGTTCAACATATCGGGAAATGTGCTTCTTTGCTTTCATGCTGAGAGTTATATGAGAAGATCAATACATCTCTCGTGTCTGTACAAATGAACAGCCAGGAGCCAATTAGCTTAGCTTAGTGAAAAGACTAGAAATGGGAAACCAACTAGCCTAAATACAAGATAACAAAATCACACCAGTGCTTCTTAAGTTCACTAATTAACTCATCTTGTTTGTTTAACCCTCTGAACTCTAAAATCCGCTGGTGGGTTTGGAAAGCATGTTATCTTTAAAAAACGGCTAAATTACACAGCAGAGACAGAAACGGTAAAACAGAAATTGCTGTCACAGTTTCAGCAACAGACAGTCATTGTGAAACGTGCAGGATAAAATCGTGATATTTAATGAAAATATTTTTTTTTCTAGATGACTCATTTAAAAATTTGCCACAAAAATAATTTGTTTGCCCTTACCAGACTCCCTTGACAATAAAAAAAATTCTGTGCTTCTTGACGCAAATGTAAAGTTTTAGCCGCTCAACTGTGACCAGAAGTCCTTTTAAAAAATTCAAGGACTTTTTGGTTGAACTGCAGGCAGTGTTTACACAAAACAAACAGGTATGGAAACAAATTTAAAGCGTATGTAAAAAATTATGTATAACATGAAGAGTCAGCATTTATTTTTCCAGCACTGGTTACACCTGAGGCCACTTGGAAAAAATGCTGCACATGTGAATTCCACTTTTATTTAGTTTTTGTAAAATAAATAACTTAGGATTTTTATGGTTTTTATAGTTTTTATGGTTTATGGCTTTATAACTTTGCTATACTGCACAGAAGACATGTTTGAAGTTTCTCTCCTCCTAGCCATTGTTGAGCTGTTTCTATAGAGGTGCAGAACTTTATATTGCAGTGAAACACGAGCCCACAAATAGATCAAATGAAATGCCCAGAAACGACTTGCGGTTCAGAGGGTAAATTCATACAATGTTGTGAAAAGGAAACTCGTCACACTTAGTTATGTCTTTGACTATTTCTTAGCCTGACTAGCTGCTTCTTCCTGCTCCCAGGATTAGTGATGAGTTATATTTACTGTACATATAGGAGATACGTCATATAAATGTGGCGTCAACCTTCATATTTGCCTCTTTTCACACTGTTCTTTGAGCAGAGGCCTGCCACTGTGGAGGCCTACATGAATAAACTGAACAGAAAAAAACGGGATATAAAACTGCCTCTTTATACTTTGAGGTCAACCCGTCTTTTTTATGCCTCTTCTCTTATTCCTTTCTTCCTGCTGTCTGGAGGCTTTCAGTTCTCCTCAGTCTAGCTGGATTTGTTACAGGTGTTAGCAGGAAGCTCTCGTTCCCATTATACTGCAAAGTATTTTCCTGTCCTGCTTTGAACCTTGCTTCATTTTGGCGATCTCGATAATGAAAGCGGGCTCGATACGCGCAAACAGATCTTATAATCTTAACGGCAGAGGCCTCATCAGGCTGCGAGGGAAGGTTTGTTTGTGTGTATGTATGAAACGCCCCATTAATTGAAGAAACAGGAGCGTCGGTCTCCCTGAGCCGGTGCAGATTTCCTCTCATGTGGAGCTTTGTTTTGTGCGCCTTAATTTGCACACCTTATACCACGCTGTTAGCTCTTGTGTTGTGTTTTTGTTTGATGCCAGCCTCAGTTTTTTTTTTCTTTTAAAGTGAGCTTATTTGTTCAGCAAAACTGCCCCTGGGAGAGTTTAGAGGCTGGTCACGTGTACGGATACTGCAGGTCATGTTCAATTTGTTTCACATACTTCTCTACCAGTGTACTTATTCCAATCACCTTTTGGCACATGTTCATGTAAGCCACTGAGTAAACCTTCAGTTTATAAAGTTGAATATTTTGTACAGAACATGCAGAGGTAAACAGAAGACAGAAGAAAAAGCGTTTTTTTAAGCAGGAAAATGTGTGCTTTTTAAATGTTTCACATGTTTCTAAAGTCCTTGCAAAAGCAGTCCACTGAATATCGGCTTTAAAGTAAGACGAAGGACATAGTAATTTTTTGAAATATGTGGTTTCACTATTCAATGAAAAAGGTGGAATGGAAGTTCATTTTCTTGATGAATAAACTCTCTTTATTGGATGTTTTGAATATAATCTTTCTCATCTTCAGCTTATTTTCTCCTGCTTTTTTACAAAAAGGGCTTTATAACACTGACCAGTTTGAATGCGACATTATCTTAGTAGTTTTGAGCTCGGCAAACAGTCACATCATAGATATTTAAAGGGTTGGGCACATTCTCCTCGCAGGTTCAAACCCATGCAAACTTGCTCTGTAATGGCAGCACTCTCATGCATTTTTCAGAAGGGCAGTTTGTTAAGACGACACACACACGCAGGAAAAACTGTCCGGACCCTGATAAAGCCCCAGGAGGGGTGTTGGGTTTAACCACGACATTTCAGAGCAAACTGTAGACAAGACCCAAGGGTGCGCTGGTGACTGGATCTGCTTACAACACTGCGGTACAGCTACAGATGTCTTCATAAGGGTTAAGAGGGTAAAAATTAGAAGAGTACAGTGCAGGCTAATGTAACATGTGAAAATATGTTTTGAGTCTTAAGTCTAAGCTGCACTGATGAGTTTACTTCTATTAATCGATTAAGTGACAGTGTTTACCGTGAAAGGTGTCGGCGGTGCATGGAGCCCTGAGGAAATCGCCATCCACCTCTGCAGGTCCCCTCGGCGCTGCAGAGCTTTTCAGGCTCCTTTCAACTCATTGTTCTGGGTTTTCTTTTTTTCAAGCAGCAGCAGGCAGCTGTTTTCAGAGCAAAAGCTCGGATACATTTACTGTAGACGAGTCTCTCAACACCAAACGTTAGATGAAGTTAGCAGCTAAGTAATGTGACCTAGAAATTTAAGGTTTTCAGAAGTAGGTAATCTAAACCATAATGAACACCTAGATTCATTCGACCTTTATTTCAGCCAGGAGTACATTTAAGTATAAAGACCTTAATTACAATGCAGCGGAGTGAGAGGATGAAAGATGTTGGCAAGCAAACTTATATAGCAATGAAGCATTAAAAGGCAATGTAAGTAAACCAATAAAAACATTATGTTTCAAAAACAAATGAATCAACTGAAAGAAGAGCAGATGGAAGAAAAATTAGTTGAAATTGAGTAAAACTGGATTTTCCAAGCTCAGTAAAAACACCTGCAGTATAATCCAGTCAGTTGAGCTTGTATGTTTAGGGTCCACATTGAAGGACAGTAATGAGGAAATGTAAAGGGGTGGCAAACCAGTGGGATGCAGCGGGAACCATACTTTATTCCAATAAAAGAAACGAGAGACAGATTATGTTTAAAAGTAAGCTTATCATCAGTCCAAATGTGTATTTTGGGGCATTTTCAATATTTCCAATGTTGAGAGTAGGGATGGGTGAAAATTGTGTTTTGTTTTGTCTGCAATGAGAACTAAGGTATGCTTCCTGAGTGAAATGTGTCATTGATCGTAGCAGAGCTGAAGAGCTTTGAAAGCAGAATCTAGACGGCAGTAAAACATTGTATCGTCAGCATAAAGATGAACATTAAAATAGAATAGAGAGGAAATAATATCACAGAACAACTCTAGTAGCCCTCACATACTCTGACTTTACATTTCTAATAGTCTCAAACTGCCGTCTGTCCATGAGGTAGCTCTGGAACCACTTAACAGTATTTTCATTCAAACTAATGTAGCCCTGAGGCAATTAACATAACCATCCAAATGAATAACAACGTAGTTGGTTATGGTTGTTTGTTTTTGTTTTGAAGTGCATATAACAACTAGAAAATCACTTGGACAACACAGACCTCTGCCAACCAGCTAATTTCTACTCATATTGTGATTTCCCCCCTATGTTATAGTCCTACATTTATTTTGTATACACTATTAGATTCACTGATAGTCAAAACATACCTTTAGCATTTGGACTCACATTGATATCGTTGTTGTTGTTGGTTTAATAGTTATTCCCAAAAATCAATATTTTCCTGTAATGGCGGTATTCTTCTGGATCTAGCTCCATAACTATTGAGGCTACAACAAATCTGTTCACACTATACTGATTCAGCAGACTCTCAGCATAATTTGGTGCTAACTGAATGTTAGTGTCTTCATTTGTTACCTTACAGTGTCCAAAAATGAGCAATCACCGTGAGTTTTCCTGTTCAGGATCATAATATCCAGAATTTCACCAGGATCCAGATCAAATATTGATGTTTTGTAGAACCTATTGTGAACGTATTCTGTATTTTTTTGCCAAGCAATCTGGTCTTTTGTTGTGAAGTCATTTGCACGAATGGTAAAACTGGTCCTATCTCGTAATAATAATGATAAAGAATCCTTCAAAAAATTCCTGGATCTAGACGGTAATCCAAAACATCACCAAAATCTAATCATCTGTTCCTTGTCCCGTTATCAACATTTCCTAAAAATTTCAATATAATCCGTTCTTAACTTTTCAAGTTATCTTGCTAACAGACAGACAGACAGACAAACAGATAAAAGCTGGCAAAAACATAACCTCCTGACAGAGGTAATTATACATTCTGCTCCAATAACAAAGGCTGTGTGCAGTGCACTTGTTAACTTTGTGTTTGGCTTGATATGGAGTCCAATCTATGTTAATGTGTTGTATGTAATTGGTTGGTGATGAGTGATGTGATTGGCTGAGAGGTGGGAGAGGCGGGGTGAAGAGGTGAACGAGCGAGGCAACGGCAAGAAGAAAGTGAGAACTGGAAACTTAAGAAAATGGACTTCACATTGAGATTTGTGATTTTTACGTTTATGTTGTAGATCATTATAGCAAAAAGATTGTAAAACAGTACGTGTGTGCGCTGTGGAGAGTCTCTGAAGATGACACAGTAGCTGATATTGTGCGCATAGCCACCTTGCTAACTGCTAGCTAGCGCTCCTGCCACGAGGGACGGTCGGAGCCGCCCAGACGTGGACTTGAGACAGTCAACGCATTGGACTTTTTAAGGGAGAAGTAAAGTTTGCTGTCGGATCACATACACTCCTCGGCCTTTTACTTCATTCAGACTGTTTGGAGGTAACCTCGGCGCTACAGGACTGACTCTGGATTCGTGAGTATGCTGCTGTGACTTCTGGTTTGCTTTGAGAGGTGGATTCTGTGTTTTTTCTGGGCATCTGTCAGGCCTGCAACTGGAGGTTCATGTGGTAGAGACTGTTGTTCTGGTCTCCGACTTGTGTGAATATGTGTGTGTGTGTGGGCCCCACAAAAGAGTTTAGAACAGGGGTCTCAAACTCCGGTCCTCGAGGGCCGCAATCCAGCATGTTTTAGATGTTTTCCTCTTCCAGCACACCTGATTCAAATGATCAGGATCGTTATCAGGCTTCTGCAGAGCTGATGATGAGCTGATCATTTGAATCAGGTGTGTTGGAAGAGAGAAACATCTAAAACATGCTGGATTGCGGCCCTCGAGGACCGGAGTTTGAGACCCCTGGTTTAGAATAAGAAAAGTGATGCAAGGTAAAATATTTAATTTATTGTGTTTGTGTGGTTATCCAAAAGTTCATTGTGATTTCTGTTCTGTTAAGGGTAAAGTGAACCATATTGGCATAAACAAGGAACATCCTATTATGTAAAATAACTTTGTTGGCACTAAAATTGAAAAAAGCTCTAAATAAATACATCTAGGAATTAAATATAGTACTCAGGGCGCATCCTAGGACAAGGCGCTCCACCAACACTGTGAAGTCTTTTAAAAAGCAAGGCTTGATCCATTAAACGAAATGCCTCGATGAATGTTAAAGTACATGTAAAGCAGAGAAAGCATGTATTCAGAGTTTGTCACACGACAGAAAACAGTGTTATCAACCTCCCAGACAAATATGAATGATTTTAAAAAATTAGGAAGTATTTCAAATTTGGCTTGAAAGTTGTGGAAAACAAAGCAATTCTGCTGTGAAATGTTGTCTGCAGAAGGAGCTGATCGACAGTAACAGAAATTAACTGTACTAATCGTGCAAATGGACCTGAGTTTGTTTTAACTGAACTGAACAGCACACTGTAGATACTGAATATTTTTTCACTTTGCAGTTGTGGACTAAGTTACCTACTATAATAAACTAAACAAACAAGGGAACACATAATTGGCTGCACCGCTTTCCCAGTAGGAGATTATCTGAGAACCCTAGCTGACTCCAGTGAAAGTTTGTACAATACCCAGTTCAGACATTATCATTCCATTCAATAGGTGTTGTTATATTGTCACTCATTATTCCCATACCTATGGACTAGTAGGGAACTCCTCCACCTTCGAGTGGGCTCAATAAACTGTTATCTCATTTAATGACAGAAGAAGCAGGATTTGCTCCTACAAAGAGGAATAAAAGAGGCTGGCGAGGAGTCTGACTGTTCTGTAGTATGATTTTTTGACTTAAGTCTATTTTTGACTTTCATTTTCTCTCACAGTTTTGCACACTGTGTTTGCTTGTATTTTCAGTCTTTAATATTAAACACCAGAACTACCTGGTTAGATCATAGTTAAAACGCACCTGGTCGCTACGTTTACCACATTTCTAGGGTGATGACTTCACCAGGGATTATTCATTTACTTATTTATTATTCCTCTTTGTATTGTCTGTCTGCTCTCCATCTGCTATCTTGCTACCCACTGCCATCATCCCCACTCTCACCCCAACTGGTTGAGGCAGATGGCCGCCTTTCCTGAGCCTGGTTTTGTCAGAGGTTTTTTCTCCCTGCCCATTAAAGGTTGCTTTTTTTTGGTTGCTTCTCACCGTCGCTACTTCACGACAAGTTTGGATTGTTGGATTCTCTGAGGTCTTCACCTTACTGTGTGAAGTGCTGTGAGATGACACATGTTGTGAATTGGCGCGATATTAAAAAAAAAAAAAAATCAAAATTATGTTATTTACATGACCACATTAACGTTTTCAGGGTTATTTCCTGTTTATCAATGACCAGATGCCCAGAATATTGTGCTGGTTGAGTCTACTAGGTGGGCAGGTCCCTACTGGCTGATATGTAAGGAATGCTCTGTGATGACAGCAACCATTTAATGGACTGATGATAACTTAATCTGGTGTGTAAAATCAATCCACTTCCTATTCATCTCTTCATAATCAAAAAATTTAAAATAAGGAGACCAAACTGTTCTATGAATTCGGGCATCCAAGGAAAGATGCTTTTCCTGGACAAAGACATAATCAGTTAGTAAACTGTGGCCTGTACCAGGTGTAACTTGTGATCAGCGGGGAGAACCATTGATGCTAATGGACTCCAGCTTTTGAAGTGTTTAGGGAGGCGCTTTGCAAAGTATGGCTCCATTGCATCATTGTACCCTTTGCCAAAAGTCAATACCCACACACACGTGTATCACCTCAGCATTGATTTATTAAAACGTTGACATTTGGTCACATAGCCCATAGTACAGCCCATATCTGCATGATAGATGTTGGAGGTCTATTAGGTCTGTAGTCAAGTGATGCGTTGAGTCCACTTAAAGACCCCTCCTTGAGTCAGAAACGCATATAAATATTACAAGACAAGTCCAAATCTACCATAGAAATTCCCCATTGGGGTTCCACAACCTTGGATTTATCCAGATGTATCAACTACAGAGACACACAAATAGGCATTTTCTTATTTATGCATATCTATCTCTGTTGCGACTCAGAAATCAAAACAGCCAGACACAAAAACTGAAAAATATCTAAAAGGAGGCAGGAAATCCATCCAGTGGGTTCTTGAGACATGAAGTGTGGCCACCTAAAAAAAATCAGATATAATAAAAAAACATTTCAGTGATCTAACTCTACAATCCAGTTCTACGTAGTTCAAGGTCTTTTCACTTGTTTTTAGCAATTATTTTCTTAAGTGCATAATATGTTTAGTACCAAAGCTCTGAATTTCCTTTACATGGACTTCAGTGTCATCTGCTTGATGTGTGAAAAAGTTCACCATATTGATTCAAGGTGACAACATGTCAGATGTAAAGAAAAAAAAACATTAATTCCGCTTTAACATTTAAGACAGACATGGAAACCCCAGAGAGGCATTTCTTTGGCATTTATATTTCAGGTGAACACAGTACAAGTAAAGCTTAGAGATTGACTTCTGGTGCTATGCAGGTATTTCAAATAACTTGTGAAATACCAGCTACGTCAATAGTGTTATGACATTAAACAGAAGTAGCTGCATGTGGCTGTGACTCGCTGGCTTTATATGTTCACTGATTATTAGTTGGAGCGAAAATGTTGTTTTAAAGTTCTTTTTTGTATTTGACACTAAAGGTGCAATTTGAGTTAGCTGGAGGAACGTCTCATGAACCACAGTGATACAATTAGGGCGAAAAATGTGGTGTTTTTGTCCATTTTAAGAACTACTATAGCGACTATGTCACCACATAAAGACACAGCAGGCAAGGTAAAGATGTGAACGCTCACGGGAAGTGGAACACATTTACTAAGAGAACAAAACTATAGATAATTAAGAAAGCTCACAATGAATTAAAGTGAACGACAGGTTAAGGTTGGCTATTCAGAAGAGAGTCGAAGTTACATAAAGGTGCTTTGTTGCAAGTTCTGCAGATTAAATGTATCAATAGATTCAACGTTGAATTTCAAAATTGTCCACAGCCAAAGAACCTTGTGTTCTTGGCTGCTGAAAACCAGGCTTTTGTGCGTCTGATTGTAGATATTGGCTCTGGCCAGCAGTTCTTTGTGTTTCTTTGGTTCATCTGGCAGAAAGCTCCAATGTTCTTTGAAAAATAATAGGCAGCCTAGGGAATGTACTGAATTGAAAGGACAAGACAAGGCATGTCAGGAAATTACTTTCTCTCTAAATGATTTTTTTTATTATAAAGAACTCAATTCTCTAAAACAGAGTCTCCTATTGACCACTTCCCTTTAGGCGTCTGTTTTTTAGTCCCTTTTTTGTTTGACACAGAATAATAAAAAAATACACAAATTGAATGATATTTGAATGAAATGCGTTTCCTCGTAAAGACGGCACAATCAATTGCTGTTGCTGTCATTTGCACAGCGGGAAAGACTCTGACTGTCAATGTCATTTGAAAGTCTGTGCGGTTTGAATGGCAGTGGGGACTCGGCGGCTTTGAGGCTCACTGCGAGACACTGAAGTGTGGAACACAGAGAAATTAAACGTACGACACCGAGCTGCAGTCTGACTGACGACGGCTGTCACTTCGACTCTCTGTTAAACAGTTTGACGCTGCACTTGCACTGCAGAGCCACCCACGGAAAGTTCAGCTGGATTACTTATGGATATGAAATTAAAATGAGCTTTCTTTTCTGTGGGTTTTACAGGAGTATTATTGGAAATCATTGCTTTTTATATGCATGTATGTGTGTGTGAGTCAGTGCTGCTGCTGCTTTATGTGTGTGTCCTTGCTCCTGTGGTTGTGGGTCTAATTATCGAGCCTCAGACAGGAGCCAGAGGCCAACAGGTGTCTAGAAGAGGCTGCTCTGGATCAAAGCCAGTGAAAATAATTACACAACCCAACTCTCCCTCTCTTAGATAAGACTAACCGCCTGCTGCTTCACATTCGGACATGCTCTAACCGCAGACCACATACCCGCAGTCCTTTCACTCGCAGGCAAAGTAGCACAATTGGTTACATTTGCGAACAACAGCGAGTCAACAGACGGACCGACGCCCTCATGCTCTCTGTGTTTGTGTGCACATATGTCGGGGTAGCGCCAAGCACAGGCGGACAGATGCAGGCTAATGTCACTCAGTTGAATATTTTATCTGTTCATCATTAACGCGCAGCCAGGACGCGAAGAGCAGACTTTAAAGGACAGACGTGCTCCACCGGTGCTCTGGCATTTTCATGGCCTCATTTCAAAGCACCTCTTTGAAGTCTCTTAACTAACTACATTCGAGCCACATTTATCTAAAACTACTGTAAGACGATAAAACTGATCAGTTCATCTAAAAAGGGAGCCTGATTTGAGGCGATTCGGCGCCACTGGAGTCGCCCCATGGTGACAGCACAAACCTTGACTCAGTCTGGTTAGATTTTTAGTCCAAAACAGAGATATGCATATTAAGAGTTCAAACCATGAGCAGAAAATAGCATGTGGGACTTTTGGATTACACAATATTAATATTAAAACGGACACTATTACTCTCAGAAGGACAAAACTTGAGCTTAATCTGTTGTTTAAACTAACTTTTTTCTGCAGCCTCTCTATATCATCCACAGAGGTTAGCCTGGTGCTAAAACCCAGTTGTCTGGGAGACAAGGAAGTCAAAAAAAACAGTTACGAGGACAAAAATCACAGAAACAAGGCAGAACTCAGGATGGAGGATGCTACTCAACTAAATAAGATTTATACAACTAAAGGACTTCTACTAGAAGTTTTTTTTTTACTTGTCTAAGCTGCATTAACACAATAAAAGCTTCAAAATCAAAGCCTAACTTGCCGATGCTATCCAAACCAAAAATACACAGGGAGCAGCACTTCTGTCTAGTGTCTAACCCTTTTACGACTAACCACAAGTAGGTTTTAGCTCATAGTGGTTTATACTAAGCTAGCCCAAATCTGAAAACTAGTGTTTTTCACAATTCTCAAAGTAATTCTCAACTTTTAATCCTTGAGGCTGGAATTTGGTCGACACTATCTTTGAGACTAGGTGTAAAGAGTGAGGTGTAGATTTGACTGACATCCTGAGGACACAATACACGGCAATATGGTAGCAACCAGAGAATCACAAGGTTGACTCACCCTAATGTATACCCTGCCATATGGTCTATTTTACTCTAAATTGGACCATAATTAACAGAAATATCATCTTGCTGTGTTGAGAAAGACTTGAAACTAGCAGTTGAGACCATACATTTTTAAAGAAAAACGTTCCTGAGGTAGAAAATCAAGTGAGCGGTAGAGTCATTTTCTGATTGGCTTCAATACAATCACACTTCCTTTAGCAACCAGAAGAGTCGCCCCCTGCTGGCTGTTGGTTTTAAAGCGTTTTGGCTTCTTTTTTTCAAACCTGGAGGCTAAATCCATCTTTTATATACAGCATATGGTTGGGTTGGAGAAGGTTCTGCTGCACCCATTAACATTCTGCTATTGAGAGAAAACGCTGTGGCTCGTTTACAGTTCTTTAAACCAGTCATAGTCAAGTCTGCACCCAGTAAGTCAGACTAACTGATGAAAGTGTCAAAAGCAACTGGAGCTTTGATTATTTGGGCTGTAACACAGTTTTAACAATTGGGCATTAGCAGGTATTTACATGTAAACACATGAAAATGTTACAGATTATCTCTTCAGCTCTGCCCAACAATGCTAATAAAGTGATATTTTACATGCTTTCCTCACAGTATTATTAGTTCAAACCCTGTAGTTCCACACAAGGATATCACACCTCAGGCAAAATGCACACTGAATGTGACAAGTATGTAAATGAAGTCTAACTTTACATTATAGCTCTGAGATTCTGACTTTGACTGCTGTCCTTGCGAAACTAAAATCCCCACACTGTGTCTTTATCTGTGTCTGTACCTTCCTAAATTTGCTAAACCTATACAGAACGTCCACTTAATATTCAATTAATGTCTTTTCACACTGTACGCAACAAACTGAACCTTTATCAGTAATTAACAGAACCAGATCCCACTTCTGACATCCCTCTAAATACGGTGTTTTGCTGGTCAGCTTCTGTCGGACAATACAGTCAGAGATAATATCTGCCATAGTCTGCCACTGTTGCCTGTTGTTGTTGTCTATCATCACTTATCCACACCTGATCAAGGACAAGTTATTGTGTCGTAAGCTTTCCAAATGTCATCAGCATGTCATTAACAAACTGAAGCCGAGAACTCTGAGAGGGTATTGAAACTGTGTAGGAAAGAGGAGGGAGAAAAGTGTCCTTGAATGTTAAGTAGCCAATGTAGGTGTTTGCACTTTACTTCAGTGTTTGATGTGGAGAATACACAAGTTCATGACTTTTATGAAAAGGAAATACTTGCAAATCGCTTCAGATGGTAACCAAAAGTTAAATATATATGTATAAATATAAGGAATAGTTGCATTATATCTGGTTCCTGTTATGCACCGTGAATCCCTTCATCTTCAGGATAAATGCAGATACTTGGTTCGTCCTCTTCCCCCTGTTGACTTGCAGAGGCACTTGGATGTTGGGGGTGTATTGTCCGCCGGCTTGTACTTAATCAAACCTGATCAGCACATGCAGAGGGTTCCTGAAACACAGTCTGTGCTTTTACTGACTCATCGTTCATGGCTTGTGCGTTGTGTTGAGCCTATAGAGCCATTAGAAACTGATACCCACATAAAACAGGACAATGGAGAGGCAGTGTAACCCTATAGTTCTGAGTGCAGATGCAGCCGTCTGAGCTTTTTTCATGCTGCTTCTTGAGTCACTGAGTTTTGAGTATGAGGGTCCGTTATAGATACTAGTTTCACTGGTCAAGCAAGAACCTGCAGGGGTGAATAAGCCTGTAGGACCCGTAATAGGGATACACCATTGACTGTAAATAGAGATGGAAGAAACCCTCAATGACATTGCCCATACGTTCCCCGAGGAGCAGAAAGTGCTTGACTCCTAGTAATGAAAAAATGAGCAAAGAAGGGTAAGTGGGGATGAGGGGGACCACGGATTGTGCCATTAACTATACAGAACTTCAGGTCTTAATACAATTTGAACAGGGGAGTTCTGTTAAAGTTCACCCCCCTGTACAGTTATCGTGAACATTAGCAACAGTGTGGTGAATATCTAATCTGACTACCATGCTCACTTATTTACTCTAACACCAAATAATCATAGCAAATATTGAAAAGGAAAAATGGAGCAGAGTCACTGATTGTATACCCCACAGAATCCCTTCAACAAAGTCGGTCTCAGAGTCAGCTAAAGTCGTCAGAGAAACCATTCACGTAAAGAAGATTCTTTACTCTGCCCAGTGTGCGTCATAGGTGTCCCCAAAGTCTGATTATCAGCTGATGCTCACCTCCTGTCATGAGTTACTTCAACACATCATGTGTGGTCACCCTCTCAAGCTTGTGTTTGCATTCAAACTCCGTACAGTCTTTGTTGTTGGTACATCTTGTGATCTGAATGTTGGGGCTTGCTCCTACCATATGCGATGACACACGGAGGGCTCACAGAACATCCTTAGCAAAGCTTCTTTTCAGACTTCACATACTGTTCATCTACTCCTTGAGTCACAAGATCTAACTGACTCATATGGCAGTTTATTAGTATGGTTTACACTCTCCTAAATAATTACCATCATTATATTTTAGCTACTATAATTGTAGATTTCAGCATGTCTAATAAATGCATGTACGGACATAGTAAAAATAACCTGCTTGGACGTACACCTGATAATAAATTCTGACAATAAAAACCAAAACCATTTATTTTAGCAGACTGTAAACAAGCTTGTTTCTGCTGTGAAGTTGGACATTTTAATGTGGGAGTCAGTGGGGATTGACTTTCTTTTGAAGCCAGACTCAAGTGGTCATTCGCGGAACTGCAGTTTATATCATGCGATGCTTAATTTTTCCACTCTAGCAGTTGCTGCTTAGGTTGCACCCATGCTTATATATGCATATGCATATTCTTGCTCACAGGGTTTACATGCTTTAAGCTTCTTCAGAAGTTCAATATACATACATGTGAATACTTCAGATGTCTTTTGGGGCGGCTGTGGCTCAGGTGGTAGAGTGGGTTGCCCACTGATTGCAAGGTTGGTGGTTCGATCCCCGGCCCCTCCGCATGCCGAAGTGTCCTTGGGCAAGACACTGAACCCCAAGTTGCTCCCAGTGGTAGATTAGCGCCTTGCATGGAAGCTCTGTTGCCATTGGAGTGTGAATGTGTGTGTGCATGGGTGAATGTGAAACACATTGTAAAGCGCTTTGGATACCACTAAGGTAGAGAAAAGCGCTATATAAGTGCAGACCATTTACCATTTTTCAGAGTGTTACCTCTCTCTGACTCCTGGTCACGACTGGGAGAATCTCTAGTTATAAGCTAAGTAGTTTGTAGCTGATGACCTTTACTGTTCAGATTAACTGATAAGAAAGAGCAACACTGCATGTATCAGAGTTTTGTTTCTGTTCTTTTAGGCCAGCAAACATGGTGCATAACATTTCTGTAATTCTACTATTCTACAATTTAATTTAGCAGATGCTTTTATCCAAAATGACGTACATCTTAAAGTAGATACAACACAAGCAAGAATATAGTCATTTCACTTGTTGTTATGCTGATACTTACGCCTGTCTAGACACTTATTGCCTGACTGCAGTAACTTTGTCGACCCCAGCAAATGCTTGACTCAAATAACCTGAGACAAATCAGGGATCTTTCATTGATGATAAAAGGCATCAACTTTCAGGAAGCAGCCCTGATGCATACAACACATAATTTTCTCTGTGTTCTGGAAAAGCTTTATGTTTAGGTTCCCCTGTAGAGCCATTACATGTTGTGTGATATTAGGATTAGGATGCATTAGTTTGATGTATTTAGTATTACTTTATCTCAGTGTTTATATGTTTAATACTACAACCTAGAATTGGTTTTATTCAGAAGAGATCAACATTTGTTTCGGTGTATTCATAAACTGTTTCCTCTTGCATTGCAAGTGGCTTGTTGACTGCACAGTTGAATGTTGTTTCCTTGAGTCAGCACTGACCTGAGAAAGACAGATTTTACATTTTGTGCTCCACATACCTGGAACAAATTGGAGCATACACTGGCACCGGATGCTGTGAGAGCAGTGGGACGATTCACCCCTGATTAACTCTGAATGTAAAGGTTGTTATTCATTTGTTTGAATCAACTCTGGAATTTTAGGGTACGCGTAATTAAACCTAAATGAAATGTTGTAAAAGCAGAAGAGAGAGTGTGTCAGAAGATGTCCCTTGTCTGTCTATTCTGTCTTAAACTGGAACAGCGGTGCTCTCACCTCGCAGTTCTGATTTCACAGAGTGACAGGGCCGTGTCACAGCAAGATCAGGCGTCACTGGAGGCTTGAACTCGGCCGCCTGATCCGCCCGTGAGCCAGAATCCCTCCCTGGAGTGTGACTGCCAGGCTCAGCACAGACTGTGTGACGGACAAACTGCCGTCTGTGGCAGCCCACAGCGGACCTGAGCAATACAAGGACAAGACCCAGTACGAAGGAGTGTGTCTGTCTGTCTGTCTGTATTCACAAAGTCCAGGATCTGCCTGAGCTACTTAATACAGGCAGAAATGTGACGGGACCCCCCGGTGAGACCTGAACTCATGGCTCAGGTCCAGAGGCTGTCAGGGCTGCTCTTAAGTCTCTCTGCTCTGTATGTGATCAGAGCTGGAGGGACTTCTATAAGGTTCTTCTCAGGTGGAAATATATGGCTGCTTGAAAGAAGTTTTAAAGTGGATGTAAAAATACTGGTTCAAAAAGCACTTTTTAAGACATATTCTTGAGTTGGTTAGTCTGCCTAGCCCACTTGCAAACTCAATTCTTGGCAATTTCTTATTTATAAAGCTATTTTTAGTGTGCCTTCTTCATATCTATGGATTTATGTCTGCCACTGAAGTACCAGAAGCTGTTTACTTCACTCTCAGGACTCATACTAACGTGGGGATAAAGGACGTCTGAGTACTAAGGTTAAGTAGTGAGTTTAAGTCTGCTGAGAAGCTAATGAAACTGCAGAACCAGAGGGGTTGAGGGGATCTTCGTACAAGAGATGCTTGCAATCAGTTGGTAAATCCCTGAACCTCTTTGCTGCTCTCACTAAATGAATTCTAAGCAACTGTAGTGACCTGGAGGCAGAAACATTCTCATGTGCAGGTTATGAGTGACCCTGCATGATGTTCATTGCTGATAACTCGTGACATCTCAGTTTTACTCACTCTTAGTCTTTATATAAACCTGTTTAATTTGTTTTGTTTGTAAATCTGTAACATCTTCCCTGTGACTTTCACAGATAACCAACTTTATTCTTTTTATTATCAGAGCACTTGATTTATTGGTTGCTATTGTGATTTGAAGATCTTTAAACAAATATAACAAAAAATCCTCCAGGATGCATCCCATACTTCAGGTTTAAGTGTCCTTACCTTGATTTTAGTGTGTATGTGACGAGATCAGTAGCCAAACCATGACCCACTCATTCTTATTTACAGATTATTTGCAATATGCAGTGCATGTGACTTAGTGACTAGTATACTTCTCTAGTAGTGCCCCAAACAACTGTACTGAACTGGAACATCACATGCTTCATATGGGACCTCTGTCTAATGTAAGATCAGTCCTCAGGATAAAATGAAACTCTTTTAGTGCAATGATACAGCTCAAACAACATATATATTACAATTATATCACAAATGAGAATGGCACAAACAGTACAAGATAACAAACTGAGGTTATGAATTGATTTTGAGTCAGATTTTTTTTTTGTTATTCTTGAGGAAAGGAAGAGGTTTAAATAAGTCAGCGTAACAAACCTTAACACTACTTGACTTAGTTGCCACAACATTGATTTTTTTCTTACATGGCAGCAACTCTCAAAGTTGAAACAAAATATGTTTTACAACATGAACAGGATTATGATTCACACACAGTACGTCAGTCAGTATACAGATGAGCAAGAAGCAGCATCATCGCTGTGCTGAATGCAGAGAAAATAATAATCTCAAATATTTTCAGCAATTTACAAACTATGCCACTTCAGTGAAACTGGGTCTACTGTATCATTATTTAAAACCTTTAGTCATCAGCCTGGACTTTGGTTTGACTGAAAGAAACTGGCCTGCAGGTCTCATGCTGTAACTTGGCTTATATGGAATTAAATATATTGCGATCCAGCACAGCCACAGGCCAAGTCTGGCTTTATCGTAAAACATGATTTTAAAATACAAATCACTGGACTGAATGTCCTGGTAGATGGATCCCTCCTCTATCTCTTCCATTTTCTCTCTGTTGAAGGGGTTTTTAGGGGAGTTTCTGAGGGTCTGAGGATTTAGGGTGACATATGATGTAGAGATTTTAAAGGCCCTTGAAGTGCATTAGTAATTTGTAACATTGAGCTGTTTAAGCCCAGATTCACACCAGAATGTGTAATAGCAACACAAGTCCACAGTGCAAAATGTATTAGTTTCACAAATAAAGGCTCTAAAAAGTTGTTGGACACTCACCACCCTAGCAACCGAGAAAATGTCTGTATCAGTACTTTAATTCAAACCTTAGCCATTTTTTAAACCCTAACAAGTAGTTTTTTTGTGTAAATTTAACCATGTAGTTGTGTAGTGTAAATAAAATGACAGTATTTCAGTACTGACTGGAATGACAGCAAACAGAACAAAAGTAAACAGCAACTGAAAATGACTAAAAAAGAAAGTAAACAGCAACTTAAAACAAAAAAGTTGTGACTAAAATTATAATATACAATGACTTAAAATGAAACAAAGCAAGAACTGAAAACAAAAGTAAACAGTGGCTGAAAATGAAGGTGATAGGGACTGAAAAAAATATGCAAAGACTGAAATCAAAAGTACAGTAATCCCTTTCCATATCGCTGTTCACTTTTCGCGGTCTCACTGTATCACAGATTTTTACATTGTATATAAAATACGTAGCGTACAGCAGATGAGTAGAAGCACGTATGGAAAACGCAGCTACGGCTGCTTCCTCTTGAGCTGGTCGGTCACTGATTGATTGGTGGTGATGGAAGCCAGCCAGAACCTTTGGTCCCACACGGTGAGTGTTTACTGGAAATAACCGTCAGAGAACCGGTGACCATCTGTAGGATTACCGTAACATCATCATCAGTTTCCCGGTAGGCAGCCGGACGTCCTTGGTGTCGGTGTGTTTAAAATACAGCAAAGCTTTTCCCAAGTGGGCGTTTCAAGTGGATCGCTGCGTCGCTGGTTCCATTATCAGACACGGCTGTAGAAGCTCCTCTTGATGGAAGGTTTAAGAGTGTAGGAAGAGTTTAAGAACATAGGGAGTGTTTATAACAGTGTGGGAAAGGTTAATAACAGTATGAGGTGGGTTTTAAAAGCCTTAAAATATATATGAATAATAAAATAAATATAAGGTCACTACTTCACGGATTTCATCTATCGGGGGAGAGTTCTGGACCAAGACAAGACGAGGGATTACTGTATACAGAGTGACTGAAAACAAAAAAAAACAGTGATTGAAAACAACTGAAAAAAAGTATACAGCAATTGAAAAGGAAAGAAAACAGTAACTGAAAACAAAGGTAAACAGGGACTGAAAAAAAACTTAACAGAGCTGAAAATGACAGAAAAGAAAGTAAACAGTGACTTAAAATGACTGAAAATGAATCTAAAGAGCAACTAAAACTAACTTGAAAAGAAATAAACAGAAGTTTTGTGGACCAACTTAGTTACTACACATTTCAGTGTGAGACTGCATTTGTATTTATAAATGTGTATTTATAAATAAAATGAACCTGACCAATTCTTAAATATGAAATAAAAAAACCTTCAAAACCATAACTTTCAGTCTTAAATTACTTCAGATGACAGTAAACTGGAAGCATTAGCTCGAAGTTACACACCCAGCCCTATCTGTTTCTCGACTGAGTGTTAAAAAATGATTATGTGCAGGATTCCTTTAAAATTTCAGGAAAATTCTCCACAAGACACAACAATGTGATGTTTACAGCTCAGCAGTAGATAAACAGCAGCGTTAATTCAGACCAGTCCTGTTTCAGTTAGATAAAAACACAATTAAAGCACGCTTAAAATCTCAACAAATTCAGGCTATTTGGGTATTTTTGCTGAAATCACATCATAATTCCATGCTGAATTGTCTCATGTTTTCATGTGTATTTGGATTATCTTGTCGCTTGAAATTTTCACAGCTGACAGCAGCAATAAAAAAAGCATGACACAAAGGCGTCCGTCTCTTTCCGCGACATTGTCCGGCAGATGTATTTATGGCTTCGCTGTCTTTGGTGTGTCTACTCGTTGCCATTGAGAATGACAACACAGAGCGGATGAGAGGAGCTCCTCATCTTCCCACAGCATCACATCCTGCCTCCCAAAACACAGAGGAGGGCGACTGTGAGACAAGAGACTGTCGTTTTGAAAGGAACGTTTGAATATCTTGGAATATTTCTGAGATACTGCAAGTCTTTCAGATGTACACCTCAACATTTTCGAGCTACCAAACCGCTAAAATAGAGCACCAGACTCAGAAGAAGCACATTTAAGAGCAGACTACTGACTGAATAACATCAGTGGCAGAACTGATCGTAGATTATCCCAACGCTCTCACCAAATGCCCTCATTAAGGCAAACTTGCAAAACCTATCAGTGAAAAAGACGTTAGAGCTCCATCAGCCTGCTCAGGTGTAGATGATGTACTGAGCTTGTGTTAACAGCAGCACATTTCTTGTCTCTTTGTGCGCCCCGGTGGTGTCGTTTCCTTTGATGATTCCTTAAACAGTCAATCGACTGGTGAGTGAGATGAAGCTGTGTGAACGTGAGGGGCAGTAAAAATACACTTTACACTCTCCATTTACTGGACTGAATCTGCTCTTAAAGTTAAGAAGGTATTAATGATCACCATTCCTATGTTTTTTTACTCCTTTTCTACCAGTTTTCCAGTATTTACCGTGTGAGATCGCAGTGTTTTTACACCTCTGCTCAGCCACAGAACATTACCCAGTAAACACCACACCGTTTCTTTGCTGTTCATCTGTTTATCTCCACCATGATGCGGCTGTAGTTTATTAGTGACCAGATTTCCTGTTTGACACGAGGAACAGATGGCAGCGCTCATAATGACCAGGTGGACAAACACTGATTTACATATTCATTTGCCTGATCTCTCTGGCTGTGATACTGTGAAGTTTTTATTTTGGATCATTAGTTCTTATTCAACTAAACATTATCCCTGCTTTAATTAAACATGCTGAGCTTAACTGTCAGCTATCCCTTAGAACTTCATTAACTCTGACTTTATCGTCCCTGAAGGGAAATGTGTGCAGCTGAGCAACACGAAGATCAAACGCAAACTTGAACAAAAGACACAACAACTATAATTAAATGTATATAAAAAGAAAACACTGTTCGCTGCCGCCTAAAGGTTGACAACGGCACGTTTGATTGTTGTTTTTAATTTTTCAGGTAAACTTAAGTGTTTCAGATAAATAAACCATTGAAGAAAACACTGGATTGCTTGGTAAAAGTTGACATTTTTAAGACACGGCTTTTACAGGGAAGCCAAATTTACCAGAAACTTACCACATACACCGATCAGTCACAACATTCTGACCACTGATAGGTGAAGTGAATAACATTGATCATATTGGTACTATGTGCTGTTCTGATGGAAAACCTTGGATTTTGCCATCCATGTTGATGAGACTTAGACACCCAAATAAACATTGTCCCACAACAAACACACTCCCTCATGCAAATGGAAATCCCAAGTGTCACTGGCCTACCCCCACAGGAAAATGCACCCCACCACATGGTAAAAACATCAAACAATCAGGAACATGTTGAGAAACATGACAATGACCCAACATGTTGATTTGGCCTCCAAACGTTCTAGACGCCATTCTGATCAAGCATCAACAGGAAGCAGTGGAACAAGTTGGATTGACAGAGACCCCACTGCACAAGCCAGAGTACCCAAAGGATCCAGTGCCAACATCCTGGTTCCAGACCTCATAGGACACCGTGAGAGGTCCTCTTGTCCATGTCCAATGGTTCAGAGCATCTTTGAGCACATAAGGGGACCAACACAATATTAGGCAGGTGGTCATGATGTTATGCCTGATCGGTGTGATCTCAGCTTAAACATAGAGTGTGTGTAACATAAAACCTGGTGTATCTTGGTAGATCTGGTAGAATTTGTGGGGTGTTTCCAGTTTGCAGTGTTTAGTACCTACCCAAAACGGTTCAAGAAGGGTCACCTTGTGAACCAGATACAAGCCCATGGGGATTGAAGGCAATTGACCAATTATACAGAAGAGCCAGTGTAGCTCAAACTGCTGAAAACTCCCAGTGAAGGCTGTGATAGAAACGTATCAAAACACAAATGCATCACAGTTTGCTACGTATGAGGCTACTTAGCTGCAGACAGGACAAATTGCCCATGCTAACAACACCGAGCGCGTCTGCACCATGGAGCGATGGAAGAAGGTAGCCTGGTCTGATGAATGTGGTTTTCTTTTGCGTTCTGTGAACAGCCAGGTGGATGTGCGTCACTTACCTGGAGAACAGATGGCAGATAACAGCGGGAAGCACTATGAGAAGAATGCAAGGCGGTGGAGGCAGTGTGATGCTCTGAGTAATGTTCTGCTGGGAAGCTGTGGATCCTGGCATTCACGTGGAAGTTACTTTGACACCTACTAAAATATTGTTATAAACCATGGACGCTCTTTTATGATAGCAGTTTTCCCTGACAGCCTCTTTCAGCAGAATAATGCTTCCTGCCACAATGCAAACATTAAGAAGCTGCTTGGGGAACATGACACAGAGTTCAAGGTAATGACATTGCCTCCAAATTCCCTAGTTCCCCACTTAGAGTAGTTACCATGGCTAGTCCCGAGTTCTCAATCCAGTCAAGAGTTTGTGGAATGTGCGGATCCATGGAGGCTCCATATTCACGACCTCGAGGACTTAAAGAGTCAGTATTGCTGATGTCTTTGTGCCTGATACCACAGGACACCTTCGGAAGTCTGTGGAGTCTCTGTTTTGATAAATCACAGCAGCTTTGGTTACACAAGGGGGACATACATGGCAAAGTATTAATTTAGATGTTAACTGTAAAAAAAAAGGTCACATCAGAAATCTGTATATATACCACCAGTAATTTGTTCTTTAACAGTGTCTGATGGTTAAATTATAATGCTTAACTGTATTTAAAACAGCCAAAAATATGATTGTTTTAGGGATATTTTCTGCACCCTTACTGCCAGATTTTCACCATTTGTTTACAGATTTAGTTTTTTTATTGACAGTGTACACAATGTTAGGTAGGTGGTTTCAATGTTGTGGCTGATTGGTGCACTTCAAAATGAGTTCAGACTAATTATTTCATCACAGTTTTAAACATCGTGCTGCTAATCGTGACACATAACAGCTGCTGTCGTATGTGTCAGTGTGCACCTGTGCATTTAGTTCTTCAGCAGTGAATAACAAATGTGCTGTAGGAGTGATATGTTTGGATGTGTTTGAGATACTCGATTATCACGGCAATCTTTCTCCTGTGCATGTAAAGTGTTTATTTGATTTTCTGTTAGTGACAGTTTGCATGTAAACGTACAGTGAACACAGCGTCTCACCGTGAATATGTTTTTTCTTCTCTGGTGCTGTGGTGTTTATGTGAAACATCCTAATGATCAGTGTCACGGCTGGAAATTCCCAATATTTCATTTTATCTCGAGGGTGAAGACACATCTCACTTGTCTAATTCCTATTAGGCTTTGTGTTCAGCCGGTTTGTCTACTTGTTCAGTTGATTGAGTACAACCATGATGTTTCTTTTGCACCGTCACATTTCATTTTCATTAATTCCTCAGCCTGTGTTTTGCCTTTTTTGTCTGCCTCTCTTTCATTTTTTTCCGATTCATTTTGCTTCTTTCTTTGTCTGCCACTCGCTATCTTTCCTCCTCACATCACTTCAGACACACATTTCAGAGAAAAACAAACGGTAAAACACAAACGACAAACACTTCTCATAATCTCAGACTCTTGCAGTCAGTCTCTGTGAACTAGAACAGCTCATTTTCAAAACTTTAAAGCAGAGAAACAGAGATTTAATGTCATTGATTTTGCAGAATCTACAATGGAAAACATCCTGAAAAAAATCTATGAATATGATAATCTATCTATTGATACTAGTTTCTGTAATTGAATGCAACACTGGATGAATATTTAGTGGCTCATGTCAATGTTCGTGTCCTTGTGGAGTAGCTCAAAGAGCACGGACACATCATCGCACTGTTTGAACACAATGCATTCATTCTTTTATGCTATTGTGGCTTCACCTTCAAGCATCTCCATTTGGTAATTACACTTCTTTTGTCGTGCCTCCTTTTCTTTTCTTTTATCCTTTAGAAATGACATCAGATGTGACATGAAGGAGGCAGGAACTCACACTGACAGAACATAATCATTAGCCTTGAAGGATTATTCCTGAAAGTCATAATTAAATAGCAGCTTGATAAAAGGAGATGGAAAGAAAACCTTGATGCGGTGTTGATGCTGGTAATTTAACTATATTACATGGACGTGAACATGTGTTCAGCTTACCAGAAGTGCATTCAACCTCCATACCTTACATGACAGTGATGTTTTATAATATAATAATAGCTTTTTCTTCACATTAACAGTCAACAGTGATGTCCTTAATCCAACCATGTGGTGACTTAGGTGCACATGTGGCTGAACAGCGCAGAGACGTGGTTATAAAGCTGACGTGGTTCTTCTTTTTTCTGTGCTGAACGTCTTCACAGTGCTGAAACTGCTGCTGTTTGTTATTTGTGTCGTTGTATAAGCTGCAGAGAAAGTCCTGCGCTGTAAACAAACCAAGCAAAACTTTCCATCTCACTCTGCGATGGCAAGTATTTTAATCCTACCGAATACTCGTTAAATGTTACAGCTGAATTTAAATGTAGAGCACATTCTCAGATGCTTCTATAGAGCATATGACAAGTCCAAATTTATTAGGTGCATTTTTACATGCAATAAAAACAAAAAATGTCCGACTCATCGGCTCACAGTACAAAAAACTAACAACATTGACAATAATGCCAATAATTACAGTATAACTTATTCAGAAATCCTCAGAACACTGATTAACAACAGTGTACCATCCTAAACAGAACCTAAACAGAACCAGACTGACACTCATTTTAAGGAGCAAAAAGAGTCATTGCAGTATATTTCAAACTAGTCAGCCACTTACTGTAAGGACAAAGCTTGACTCCATATCACCTTCTGCTCAGATCTGCTGCTCTGCTACATGTGCTGCAGACATTATTGAGACTATTGTAGACAGTCTATTACTAAATTAGCCAAATATCTTTTTCTGCATTATAGTGTGTTAAAAAATGTTTTTATAACACAACGCAACATATGCCTCAATACCAACGCATCTCTGAGAGGGCAGTATAATCAACTCTCCTAAAATGAAACCTGAATTTTGTAAATCATCTTGATCAGTGTGTCCCAAAAATTAATGCTTTTAAAAAACCAAAAACAATGAAGCCCCTTTTTGTCTTTCCTGAGGCTATATATATTCTGTGCTAAACTTTAATGACTTTTTGACTCAAATGTTTGTAGGATCAGATTTTAAAAGCTTCTTGTGCAAGTGTTTATATCATCAAACATTTAAAAAAAAAAAAAAAGGGTGTATAAACCTGTAGAAATCTGTTTTGTTTCTATATCGGTCGATCCCCGTCCTCTGCCAGTGTCAGCTGCGGTGGCCTCACACTCCCTGTGACCCTCTACCAGAGTACAGAAATCATAGCTAATGGATGGAATAGACTAAGCCTTGTCCTTTTGTATGTCTTCTCTGCAGAAATGCCATCAGCAGCCTCACAAATTAAGCCTGAACTTTCCAAGAGCATACCAAAGGAGTAACTTATAATCATGTTTTAGGCTGGATTTTGCCTTTAATTCTCCCTGACAGTCCTTTCTCTTCTAATCAGCTCTTTGTCAGAGCTCCTTCTCATCTTCAGACGATGTGTTATTCACCCCTTTTAGCTTCCGCTCTCACCTCGCGCTCGCTTCCTTTCACACCTGTACCTCTGATTCTTCGCCGAGCGTCGTCACTCCTCCACGTTTCACCACCAGCCACTCTGAGACACACGTCCTCCACGCTGCCTCTTCTCTTTTCATCTCTCTCTCTCTCCTTCTTTCAGCCTTTTAATGTCAAACACATTAAAGAGCTTTCCTGGAATGATAAATGTTTTATTAGGCCTCACTCTCTCTCTTTTTTTTTGAAGGGTAAATACAAAGAGGAAGTGGAGGAAAAGTTCGTATCTCTGTCTCCCTCTTGACTTAATTTCCATATCTGTCAGTCTGCTATCCCCTCTGCTGTGACCTCTCATCTCCATTCATCCCCGCTCGCTTCCCTTCTTTCATCCAGTCACTCCCTCTTCACGCCGCACTGGAAACCAGCACTTGCTTCATGAAAAGTCTGGTAATCTCCGATGACAAACAAACAAAAAGTTGTGTCATTTCTTATTTTAGAAGCTCTTACACTTTGTGGCGCTCTCAGTAGGTGCAACAAGCATCTTTGATCAAATTTTCAAGCAACACTTTTGAGAGTGAGCGGAGGGGGTTTGTGGTGGTTGGACTTTAAAAGGACTTACCTCCTCTGCTGCACTGTTGCTGAGTCTTACATTTAGCCTCTGGGCTCGTAGATGATTGTGTTTCCTGTGCTGTAATAGCTGTCTGTCCTCTGGGACGGCAAGTCTCTGGCACCCCTCGGCTCTGCTGCTGATTGCTCCTCCTTTCTGAAGAAATGGGTCACGTTATGTGGGCTGCAGCACGACACCTGCTTCTACCTGAATTCGGGGCAGCCATCTCGTATTGCTTGATGAAACCCGCTGCTGAGTAAGAGCAGGAGGACGCCCCATGTTGTGAAAACCATGCTGGCAGTGCCGTTCTGTCGGTCAGTCGGTCGGTTCTCTCCTGGCTGCATCTCTTCTCACTATCATTCTGCTATAAGAGGGAAAAGCTCTCTGGATGTTTGTGCATTTGTACATTGAAGCAATCCCAGTCGTCTAGGGCGATGCTAAGCGAAGAATGCAGCTTCGAGGTTCCCTCAAAATAGTGATGGGTTGAATTGTTGCATGCAGGGATATGAGCACTGCCATTAATATGGATAAACCACCAAATGAACTAGCTTTTCTGCCTTATTACATGAGCAGCAATGCTAACACTTGGATTTGGATCATGCTTGGAGTTTATTGTTGATTCCTGTAGTGAAGAAAACAGTAAAATTCAGATAGCAGAAAAAGAGGATAAAGCCATATGAAATGAGCGGCCAATAGCAGGTTTATACTCACTTCATTTCACAACATGTCAGTGTGCAGTATTTCATTTTTCAGGTGCAACATTTCACTATCATGTGCGATGTTACTTCTTACCTCAGTAGAATTGCCAGCCTCACTTTTTCCATTTCTATTTTAGTCTGATTTTAGCTCACTTATTTTACTTTCAGTGATGTATTGTATTTTTTTTACAGTTTCTTATACAATGACATTTTTTGTGCGCTTTTAATGACCATTTTTTTCCTGAGCAATATCTGACAAAATAATTTTCTTCAGGATTAAATTTTCTTTAACTTGATTCTGATTATTCTAAACTTATCTTACCTCATCAGCATGTCTTATCGTATGTTAGTTTAGCTTAACTTAGCTTAGCCTATCATCCTACATGCAGTTAGTCAGATTACTTTTTCAGATTCTCTACTGTTGGTGAATTGCTTTGAAATTTGTCATTCATGGTACCCAGAGGTTACATCCTTTGTAACACATGAGGTCCCATGAGGTCAAAGTATCAGTGTATTCAGCTGTACTGTGTTTGGTGCATTGTCAATGTGAGCATGCCCAACCTAGCATTTAGCTGTGACAAAGTACAGCCTCACAAAGCAGCCAGCTGCAGACTCTGAAATTAGTTGTTCATTTTCTCAACTTTAAATAAAAACGTTGCATCATTCAACCACTGATGTGCTGGCTGCTGTGCTCCATGCAACACATGAAAGCCAGACATGAAGGCATCCCACCACAATTTCCACTCAAAGACCTGTGCTGTCAGTGACCCCTCCCCCTCTTTGTGCACTCACACATCCTCCACATGCTTTTCATGTTCTCTGCAAAATCCAATATTTCTCGGCTGTGCTCAATTCATCCCGGAAGGTTGGCATATTTCCTTTCCAGCTTCATTTGTGCCGTAATTGCGCCAGCCTTGTCCATTAATACCCAAGCACAAAAACCTGGGAGACCGCACACTCAGAGCAGCTCTACAGCATCGAAGCCATTTCCTCCATTTCCCCTCAGTTATCCTATTAGGCTATAGGGACATGTGATTGGTATGCCGGCTAGGCCAGGACTAATGATGCATGGAGCTGTAGCCTCTGGTTAGACGTCATGGACCAGAGGAAACCAGCCAGGCGCCTGTGTACGGCGCTGCACGCTGCAATAATCGGTCATCCCCCGAAACATTAAGCACGTCAAAGTGGGTAATGGATTGGCCCAATTAACATAGAGCTTTGATGGAGAACACACCTGTTTATACATCCAACTCCTACACATCTTTCATTTACTTGCACTTGTCTGGGAGACTGTGTTATCAAGGTGAATGCAATTTAATTTAGTCCTCTTTGCTGTCCGCAGACAATTAGAGTTTAGTGATTATTCTGAGTAACGGTGCAGACAATGAATTTACGCAGACAAAGGAGCTGAAATAATGGCTCACACCCCTTTCACAGCCTCGTTCTCCATCCTCACTGTTGTTCATTGCAGATGTGTGTGCGTTTGTGGCTGTTTCAGTGTGTTTGACCCCAGAGTTCAAGGACAGTCTTGTATGTGCTGCCTCTGGCTGCTCCTGTCTGTACCCAAGTGGTGTTTATTTAAGGAGCTCATCTACCCACACACACACACACTGGCCTAACCTTGTGCTCTGAAACACATCACCCCCAGTTCTACACAGATACAAAAACTCTGTCTGGAGTTTTCTATCCTCTGTTTCCTATAATGTACTCCAACACACACATACGTGCACGCTATGTCCTGAAGCTCGCAGTCTGTCCTGCAACCCTGCCTCCCATCCTACTGGATTAATTACTCTCCTCCCTGCCTGTGATCCCCGAGAGCGTCTGAGCCGCGTTAGCCGGCCTCTGCCTCTCGCTGGTGGGCACAGAGATGGCAGCGCTCACCCATTCATCACCGTGACTTTGGGAAGAGTGAACACGAGGGATGGGGTGCGTGGGCGAGCCGGAGTAGAGAGAGAGAGAGAGAGGGTGGAAGTGAAGGTGAGAGAAAGGTGGCGGGAGAAGGGGAGCGGAAAAAGCCAGGTCCCCTCTGACTGAGGCCCTGATTAAAAATTAAAAGTGTTGCCGTTTCGCTGGTTCCAAGGGTCCGACTTGTAATGTATGGATCGGTGAGGTGAGTCTCGGGGGAGGAGGAGGAGGCAGGAGGCTGTGGAGATGTAGGATTAGGAAATGGGGGAGGAAAAGTAGGAGAGGAGACACATCTTTACCTGGAGATAAATAACCCAACGCTGCACAGCGCTGGGACTCTCCCCCTATTGTTTCTGCCCAAAAAAAACATTGTCACATTCATTTTTTATCTGGCTGGAGATGTCTTTTTTTCAGCCGTGGATGGATAAAGGCCGGGGTGGGAGGGACGAAGAGGGGCTAGAGCAGCTCTAATTAATGGAGACGAGAAGATAAAGTAAAGAAAGATCGAAACAATCTGTGCAGTAGGGATGTATGTGTGTGTTTGTGTGTCAGGCTTTGATCAAACCACTTGTCAGGCTGCTCAGGAGTGTTTGCGAGCCCTATTTGTGCCTCTGTGCGTCTCATTTGTGTTCTGGTGACTGAGGCATACACCGCGCAAAAGCTGGCAACAACCTTAACAAGTGTGCGTGTGAGGGCACAAACACAAGGGAGTCCTGTTCTGCTCGTGGGATGAGAGGGATGCGTGAGAGGAGGCAGCGAAGAAGAGAAGGAGGATGGCAGCGGCGGAGGAGGAGGGAGGGATGCCGAGGTGTGTCTCAGCCATTCAGGCAGCGTAGGCGTACGTCTTTCATCTCCTCTCTCGCACAAACAACAAAGAGCCTCTAAAGAGTTTTTTTCCTCCTCCATCATGTACAATACCCTTTCTTAACTCTCACCTATTTATAGCAGCACAGGTTGAGAAGTACCCAGCATTCCTTAATTAGTGCCTGTTTACCAACAAACTTGGCTCAAAACGTGTGAGCAAACAACAACTGTACTGCAGCAATCTGACGGAAGAAGAAGAGGGAAAAGTGGCGTACAGTGGGGCAGGGAAGTTTGTTTTTCCTGCAGCGGAGATGCAGAAAGAGATCATTATTGCACTTTTGGAAGAAAAAGGAGACAGACAGAAAATCAAGTGCTGCAAAGTCACACAATTGTTGGGAAGAAGTGTTGGATGCTCATTTACATAATGCTTTGCTAACAATCATGTCAGCAGTGCACACAGCGGCGAGAGCAGCGGAGCGGCAGTAATGATGTAACCCCTGATCAAAACTGTGAAGCACGATATTATTTTTCTGTGAGAGTGAGGATATTAGTGCTTAGTACAGACATAGAGGTGGCAAGCTGTTAGCTTAGCTTTGCAGAAAGTCCTCAGAAACAGCTGTCAAAAACAGTCAAATGTTTACTCATTAACATCTTGCATCTTGGTTATTTAATCCATACATCAACAGTAATGTAAAAATGAGAGAGGGTGCATGAAAATGAAAAAGTCTATAGAGCTGCCCATGAGTGTGTTTTCCACTCAGTTGGGCTATTTTCTCTATTAAATGGGCAGGTACACTCCGTTATGGGCAGGTTGCTATAATATAAAACAAAGAACAGGTTGTATTCCAGGTGGTATTGAGCTGTAAGGCAGGGTTGAGGAATTACAGGGGAGGTTTTGGAGGGGAGATATGGGATCCAAGGATGCCACAATTTGCCTCAAATCTAAACACACAGACATGATAAACATATATTTTTAGATTCAGTGTGACTTGCACTTTAGAAGATATCATTAATTGAAATAATCAGCCATAGAAATCATAGAAAAAAATGCTCCTTATGTCTCCAGAACTTATGTTTTTATGTTGTCTCAGTGTCAAAGGAATGCATGAATAGTTAGCATACTACGGCTGCACGATTATGGCCAAACTAAAAATAATGAATATTTTGATTAATATTTACATTCCAGTCATTTATTGTGATTATTATTTGTTTTAGGCACAAAACATAAAGTTGTCCACAAAACATCTCTCTTGTTAAAGAAATTGCTAATCGATGGACACGCTAATTTATCCTAAATGCCTAACAAGCAGGTTACAGTAAGCAAATGATTAAGCCTTGATTATACCCTGATGCAGAAGTTACTGCTCTACTTTTTTAAGTCCACTTGGAAGACTATGTTGCAAAGATTGTGGTTAGAGCTTCCTGAGTGGAGCAACTGCCAATGGATCATCAGTTGATAGTGGTGGAGAGTTTTGGCTTCGGGCTAGTGGTCAGGAAGATGGAGGTTGAAATCCCAACACCACCAAGCTGCCATTGTTGGGCCTTTGAGCGAGGCTTTTAACCCCATTCTGCTCCATCGTGTGCTGCCCTCTGATCCCAGCTTCCTCAGAATCTGGAACATGGACATGCAAAAAGACAATTTTCCCTGCAGGATCAATAACGCATAATAAATATAGAAAAATATTTGCTGTATCTACATATTACGTGGATACACACCATAGCTGAGCATGCGTACTATTGCCTCTGCAGTGTAGTTGCCAAGCAGACTGTGGACAAGGAGTCAAATTTTTACTGGCTAGGTAGACTCCTGTGGAAATAAGAAGATTACTAAACGTACTTGCTGTCAAGACTGGCAGACCTCTGCAGACCCGTGTGTGAATGTGGAAAGTATAACTCCAACTTTAGAGACTAGTTAAGCTTTGACTATACTCATTAGCCATGTGGACATGCAGACAGAAAGCTGCAGACACCACAGACGTTTAGTTGTTGTTATTATACTACCTTCTAGTTCACTTGGAGTGCGCTGAGAGGACTTTCTGTCATACATGCACAGCAGGTTGTATCTACGTATAATGCACATACACACTTATGTTGAGCAGGTGCACTACTGCCCTTGTAGTTTGAGCTGCACACTGATGCCCGACTCTTGGCAAAATTGATATCACGGAGCTTACATGCTTAGATGCAGAGAGTATAACACCAGGCTCAAGCCACTGTGCACAAGGAAGCCTCTAGTCTCCACTTACTTGCTGCAGTGTAGCAATTCAGAGAGGTGTGAGAAAAAAGTTACTTTGACAAGAATGAAATAAGCTATTATATTGTCAGATTTTCCCAAGATAGAAAGTAATTTTGTCTTCACGGGCTGTTGTGTGCCGTTTGTGTGTTAAGTGTTTTTTCTATGAGCAGAGCGTGCATTTTAAACTAATTATTGCAGTCAATCATGTTCATTTAACTGTGGGAAGCCAAAATCATGACTGTGATTAATACACATTTAATTGTGCAGCCCCAGTGCATCGCAGAAAAGGAACTAGTAATCACAAATTTAGCATAATTAATTTTTTAATTATGGTCTAAGAAATAGACTCAGGTTGCAGCCCACAGTACAGCTATATATAGTCTATGGCAACATTATATGTCCTGTTTCTTACTGTTCGTGTAGCTAAGTAAAGATTTTCTTTAATACCTAATATCATTCAAATGACTGTGTAGAACAATAAATAATTATACTGGTGGGATATCTATTTAGGGGCTGCACAGTGGCTCAGTTGTTAGCACCGTCGCCTCACAGCTAGAAGATCCCTGGTTTTTTGTGTCCTGGCCTGGGCCTGGGATCTTTCTGTGTGGAGTTTGCATGTTCTCCCTGTGCAGCGTGGGTTTTCACCGGGTACTCCGACTTCCTCCCAAAACATGCTAAGGTTAATTAGTCCGTAATTCTAAATTGTCCGTAGGTGTGAATGTGAGAGTGCTTGGTTGTCTGTTTCTCTGTGTAGCCCTGTGATGGACTGGCGACCTGTGCAGCCTTTGCCAACATGGGACACTCTGAGTCGGCTGGGATTGGCTCCAGCAGCCCTCCTGTGACCCTACAGAGGATTAAGCGGTGTATAGGTGATGGATGAATGGATGCATGTCTATTATTTGTAATTATACTAATGTATATCTTTGTACAATAGATTTCTGTGACTGAGCTGGCTGGTTTTGTGTTGGCTCCCTGTGCACATAATTTGGACTAGATTGATTTAACAATTGGTTGTAATTTTGGAGGATTTGTAAAACTTAGAAAAACAGAAGCTGTAAAATGGTGAGTCATTTTTTCTAACTGCACAAGGGGATAAAGTGCTTTTTGTGAGGAACGTGTTTTATTGTCCAGTTAGCAACCAGAAAAAGCTGGTCGACAGTTAGCCAGGCAGTTAGCAAGCTAGCTAACACTGAGAGGTTTTCGCCTTCCTCTTTAACTCATAATTACATGAAACAATATTCAGTTGAAGAAAATGTTGAAGAGGAATGAATGGCACAGTAAAGAGAAAATACGAACAAGCAACAGTTGTGATTATTAGCATGTTGCCAGCTTGCTAGCATATTAGGCATTAGCTCACCAGTTCATCAAATACACAATATCAGTATTTCGCAAAGTTGTAGTAGTAGTAGTAGTAGTGGTAGTGGTAGTAGTAGTTGTATTAGAAGTGTTAGACTAGTAGTAGAAGTAGTAGTAGCAGCAGCAGCAGTAGTAGTTGAAGTGGTAATAGTGGTAGAAGTAGTAGTAGTAGTACTAGCAACAGTAGTAATAGTAGTGCTAGCAGTAGTAGTACTAGTAGTAGTACTATTATTATTATTATTATTATCCATAGTAATAGTAGTGGCAGTAGTAGAAATAGTACTAGTGGCAGTAGTAGTCGAAACTGTATTATCATCATCATCCTTATTAGTATTATCACTATTATCAGTAGTAGTAAAAGTAATAGTAGTAGTGGTAATAGTAATAGTAATAGTAATAGCAATAGTAGCAGTGGCAGTAGTAGTATTAGTAGTAGTATCATCATCCTGTAGTAGTAGAGGTAGCAGTGGTACTAGTAAAGTATGATATTAGTAGCAGTAGTAGTAGTAGTAGAGGTAGCAGTAGTACTAGTAAAGTATGATATTAGTAGTAGTAGTAGTAAAGTGTTATCTTTGGCAGTGGTAGTGTTTCTTCCGCTCCTGTTATATTTACCACTTGTTCCTGGCTGCAGGTGTTGGTTCTGTCTGAGGCCTTTGTCTTCTAATCTTTATCCTCTCTGCTGCCCGAACACAAAAACACTGTACCCTGATGGCTTTCCAAATAAATTCCTCCGTCACCTTGGTGAATTTAAAAGGGAGATTATGCCACAAACCATAATGACAATTTCCAGGAGATGCAATGTTGCGGTAAATTACAGCACTGAAGCACATTTGAATGTCCTGTGAAAAAGGCTTTCACCATATTGTGATGTTTGTTGCTCGAAATGATGTTTGGGCTGCACAGTGGTACTAAGCCAAATGCGTTTTTCAGATGTCAAAATAAAACACGAGGATCTCTGCTCTGTTGTGTTGCTGATTGAATTAGGTGCCAATCATGCTTGTGTGTTTTTTAAAAACCATGATGCTTTTTACCTCTTTCATCAATTTAGATTTGATGGTTCATTATAATTTGCCAACCACTGTGCCATCACGGTTAAGAAAATAATTGCTTGCAGATTAAAGGGGCTTATAGGCAGGAAGTGGTTTCTTTCTAAGCGATCTTTCAGCTTGAGATCAGAAAACCTCCTCCTCCTCTTTGGCCGAGAGATTAATTGTTTGGACTCTTTTTTCAGAAACTGACATAATCCCAAAATCTCAGGACATCTGGTGCGCTTGTCGGAGGAGACCCGGGGCACTGTTAGGCTCATTTATTGGGGACGGTGCCATATCAATATGTTAGTGTGCTGTGGTGAAACAGTAATTGAAAATTAATACGTTGGTGCATCGTGGCCAACAGCACGCCACCAGCAACTGGAGCCAATTCTGTGGTGATACCAATAAAAACAGGGTCTCTGTTGGTGTTTGGAGCGCCTTCATTCATGCTTGTCAGTAGTGTTGGTTATTTTCGTTTCAGATGGCTCTGATTAATTAGTCCCACTGGCCTCAGTAGTGACCGCATTTTTATATCAACTGTGTCTCTTGACTTAGTCTATATTATAAACAACATAATTGCAGTTTAAAAAAATATAAATGTTCCATGTAGGAGTTTTAAATGGTCGCATAATAAGATGAATTTGTTTTTTTGCCTTAACTCCTGGAGGGAGATGACTGAATTAAATCTATACAGCAGGATTTAAGAATTATTATATTTTTTAGGCTTTATGGTTAAGTTGTAACTACAATATTTGCACACTGCGTCTACATATACATGACTATCAAATGACTGTAGAGAAAAACAATTGTACTGGTAGGCGATCTGTATTGTTGATGTTGTTGTTATTGATGTAGTAGTAGTAGTAGTGGTAAAACTATTGTATATCAGTAGTAATAGTAGTAGTAGAAGTAGGAGAAGAGGTAGAAGTAATAAAGAAGTACTAGAAGTGGTAGTCTTAGTAGCAGAAGTATAGTAGTAGTAGCAGCAGTAACAGTCTACGTATACTGTATATAATAATATATGAGGAAGCTTGCACTTCCAGGTTTATATCATGTTTTTACTGCATGTTCTTTGTAAAATTTTACATTTTTTTGTTTTGATTAAAGAGCATGATCCCGCAATTGCTTCCTACCAAATTGCTCACTGTGTTGCAATTCACAGATGTGCAACTTCTAGGAATTGAACCATGGATTTTACTACGTGTTCTTTATTCCATTTTTTATTTTTTTATTGATTGAAGTGAATGATCCCTCAACTGCTTCCCACCAAACTGTGTTGCAATTCACAGATGTGCAGCTTCTAGGAACAGAACTGAAAATTAAACTATGAAACTCTAGAAATGAGAAGAATAATAACAACAGCAAACACACACATATATACCTTGTAGCCCTGAAATCTGATCACCTCATTTAACAGTTGCATACTTACAAATGTAGCAGAGGAACTTCAGGAGCGTGCCATGCATTTAATACACCTATATTCAGCATGTGCACTTTAAATGAACTAGTTTAACCGCTGTCCACTGTGGTTGCTTCTAAAGAACAGCATGCACTTTACTGTAAAGCCTTAACTGAAAACATGTTAAATCTATGTGTCCAAGGTTTCCTGGACAGACAAGACATTCTTCACTGTCTGCTTATGTGTAAAGAAACTCATGACTCACAGTAAACACAATACAACTCTGATGTTCTCTTCCAGGAAGGTCCGTGTACGTCGTGGCCATTCGTTTTCCTATTTTGAGATTTCAAAATAAAAACGAAAAATAAACTGTTTCCCGTTTTTCAGTGATAATACAAAATGAAAAATGGAAAATGGGCCATAATCCATTATCCATTATCCGTTATCCAATTTAATTGGATGTGTTTGTAAATGGAAATTAAAATTAAAATACACCCGTGGAAAACGTAGTTCTCGATGTCCTGTTCTTTTTGGCTCCATGACCCGTCTGACTTCTGATGAGGAAGGATCTGGTATCTAAAGCTCCAGTGTTAGCTCACTGTTAGCTGACCTTGCTGTGTGCCGTGGCCTGATGAAGACCCACTGTGGGGTCCAAACGTTGCTTGGAACACATTGTTCACAATTTCACAGTGGACTTCACCAGTGTGGGGTTTATTTGTCCCTTTGGAGGGACCTTGTGGTGCCACTAGTGCTAAATCGCTAGCGTTTTGCTGCTTTTCGGAACGTTTTTGGGGAGGTTTTGAGGTTTGCCATAAAGAAGTAATAAAAGATGAGATTCTTTCCCTTTTTGAAGTCGGGCCTATGAGACATGAAAGCCATAAGGAAAGTAGCGATTTAGTGCTAGCGGCGGAGCTAGCACTAAATCGCTAGTGCGAAATCGCTAGCTCCACTAAATGGCGAAGTCAGACGGGTCACGGAGCCAAAACCAACAGGGAATAGAGAAATAAGTTTTCCACGGGTGTATTTTAATTTTAATTTCCATTTACAAACACATCTAATTAAATCGGATAACGGATGATGGATAATGAATTATGGCCCGTTTTCCGTTTTTCATTTTGTATTATCACTGAAAAAAAGGGAAACGGTTTATTTTTCGTTTTTATTTTGAAATCTCAAAATAGGAAAACGAATGGCCACGACGTACACGGACCCAGGAAGATAAGAAGGTTGGAGTCAGAGTTAAAACATGAGAGGAAGTTGTTGAAACGGCTTCTGCTGGCAGATTGTTTCCAGCAAAAGCCAAACACAAGTTGCGTTCAGATTTTGGATCTCTTTAGATGACCTCATGTGCTGAATTCACTCTGTTTGGTCACTGATGAATTTCCAGCAGACTAAGCTGGACAGTATCTCATCACTGTGTGTCTGATTTATAACTTTCTCCAGAGGTTTTAGCACTGAACAGGAATATATTATCGCTTCAGATCATTTACTTAAAGGGCCTTTATTCTGCTGTTTGGGTTTTTCCTTTTTGTGTTTTATAGCTTTTTTGTGAATATTAAAGATCTAAAAACTTCTAAAAGTCCACACCAAAGGAAGTTACTCACTCCTACAGAAACCACTGCTCTTCACCTCCCTGAAACACATGTTGATTTCAGGTTTTCTTCTGTTGCTTATCTACATCACCAAGTAACACATTTCCTGTCTCATCGCCTCTTTGGCATGAATGAGTAACTTCTTTGCATTATTTCCCCACCTAATGAGTGTAGGAGTCTAAACTAGGAGTCTTAATGTCCACCACAGATCTGATAGATTAAGTTCATTCACTGAAACTCAGATGACTAAGTTTCATTGAATGCAGCTATAGTAAGTAAAAGCAAAATTAGCTGATTGTAGCGGCTGTGTAGTTGTTCATGAGCGTCACAAAACACAAAGGATAGTTTGTGCCTTTGAATTCGACACACAGGCCTTAAAGTGTTAACAGGAGCTGAGGTCTGATTTGTCGCAGCTGTTTATAGGAGTCTTTCCTCTGAGTTTATTAAAGACCTGCAGCATCAAACAGCAGTAGACTGAATATGAATGCCGCCAGAGAGAGAAAGGAGAATGCTTTTACGAACAACAGGACACAGCAGTACTTCAATAATTACTTTTAATTATGAATGATCCCCGACTGTGAGACAAGATTGATCATAATCCAACAGCAGGTCACACTGTGAACTTTTCTTCACCTCAGACAGGTGAGCTGTAATACAGAGTCACAGTTTATACCGCCAACCTGCAGTTAAATCATTTGTTACATGGATGAGTCCTGAACTCAGCTAAACTGTAATATTAGTAAGGTATAAACATGTTTCATATTTTTTTAAAGTTTGACAGATTTTTCTGTTTGACAGCAGGATATTTACACCAGTCACATCAGTGTGCATATGAATGTGTTACACAATGTGGATTGGCTATGATTAATAAAGTATGCCAAATGAAGTCAAAAGACAGTCAAATAAAACACATTTTATTAGACCATATGTTACTTTAGCTTGATAAATTGTAATCACACATGGACAGAATTTAAATATTGAAATCGTGAATAAACTCCAATGAGTCTTTACCGTGTTAGTATTTGTAACAATGTCCCAAATTTATTTATTTATTTTTATTTATATTTTTTAATTAATTTACACTGTTTGTCACTGGACATTTACATAATAAAACATCACAGAACAATAAGTACACTACATGAAACAATAGAAAAAATATGTTTTCAAGTTTACGATGCCTTTACCTTCTTTTTCCTCCAATACCCCGCAGCATTTCCTCCCTGGACTGTTTTGAACAGCGGTCACCTAAATATCTAAAATTTACCTGTAGATAATCAGTAACATTAACAGTATATCCATAAAACAACTGCATGAAAGAACTACTGAAATTCAGTTCTGTCTTATGGTTTTTGTGTAGCAACCCAAGATTTTCAGGTGCCTCATGTTTCCACCCTAATAAGAGGTTTCTGAAGGCACCACTGACTTCTGCTAGAGTTGCTCGTCTAAACTCATCAATCTGGAGTTTCAGTACATCACAATCAGTTCAGCTGACCAATCAAAAGAGATGATGGGGCCACGAAGAGACAGGAGCAAAAATGGAGTAATATTTGGGACAGTGTCAGAAGAGGTGCTGCATGAAGGTACAGTATTAGTAAAATCATGTGTTTGTTGAACATTGAAGCATCAAAACATATTCTAGTGAACCCCAAAAATAAAGTAAGAAACTTGTGAATGTGCTTAATATGGGCTCTTTAAACCTGATCTTTTTCCCCTTATGCTCCACTGATGCCGTGAGCACTGCAACGCCTCTAAAAAACACTTTCAAGTCCTGTCGAATTTTGTTGTCCAGCACATTCACTTGTAGTTTGTACTTTGCAAGTCAAAACAATTCAGTATGTAGCTTCTACCCTGCTATGTTCTCTCAGTATGTGTTTTTTTAGGACAGCTCACTGTAGCAGCTTCTGTTGGATTTCCCAGCAAACTCAGTTCTTGCATCATGACTTCTAAATGTAAAAAAGTCTTGCTGTAAAGGGTTAAAAGTGCTTCTTTTCCAGCAGGTGAAAAGTACAAGGAACGTACGTCTGTATTTACTTGGAGATGAAAGACGGCATTAGCAGACTGACAGGCTGTCGGCTGCATGTGCACATATATCGTTAAAAACATGTTGCAAAGAGAATGAATGTCGTGTACTGTATGCACACTGTGTAAAGTCAATTTGTCTGTGCGAGAAGGAGAAAGTGACAAATTATTTCATGAATTTTAAATGAGCCTTGCAAAATGCTGTCGTAGCTCGTTCAGGTTCTTTGGTTCCTCCTGGCATCCTTTGTGGTCGTCAGCATCATCAGGGATTCCTCCAGTTTGCACTTAAAACGCCCAACACTGATGCATTCTCTGTCATCTTCTAAGTCGGGCTTTGTGAGATGTCTTCTGCTTTGCTCTTGTGGTTTGACTTGTTGCCATTCCCTAACATGTTTTTCCTTTCTGAGACAGCTGCTTCCTTTTTCTTTAACAAACTCCAAAGCTCGCTGCTCTGCATCTGATAACGTTCCCGGTTATATTGAATGTTTCGCAGTCGATCTGTCAAACGCTGCTGTTAAATCAGCATAAATCTTTTCCCTGCTCTTTAGTAGCCTCTGGCTATTCCAGTTATTTCCAGCTGATCTCTCTCCTGCTCACCTGCCTGACCTCGCTGCCCTCCTGACCAGGCAGCTCAGCCCTGATACCTCCCTCCTCAGTCACAGCTACACCGATAAGCTGTAAGCTGCTGCTGCTGAACTGTAGGGTCCAATATTTTCTTCCCTTCTTGTATTTTAAAACCTGTGAAGGCTGCTTTCTACTGGCAACAAAAAAGCTCAGCTAGTGCCTTTCTTCCTCCACCACTTTTTAAAACTGCTGCTGGTAAAAAGCTCCATATTTTCATGTTCTACATCAAAGTCTGTTGGCATGTTATTTCTCCCCGAGGCCACCCATCCTTTCACAAAGTTAAGACTCAAGTTGAAATGCTGCTGCTGAAAATGGAGTCTTAATGTTGAATCCTCTCTGCCGACTTAATGTTCTCTGGTTTTGAGGCAACATCTGAACCTGCCTTGTCACGAGGTAAAGATACAGCAAACAGTGCAGGCCTGACTCTGCACTCTGTAATGAAACTGTCCTTGATGTCCTTCAACCCTCAGGGCTCCAGGCAGTCAATTACAAACACGATTACACACTAAAAGCACAAACACACACTCAAAGTCCATTTGATCTCCTGACAAAGAATAACTAATCTTATAGTAGCAGTATATCACAGTACAACTCTGTGATCATTATGTAGGAAATTAGGCCAAAGCAGCCAATAGACGCAGGTCGCAGTTAATTATTAAAGCAGCAAATCACTGGGCTTTCTAATCTTTTATTAAATTCAGCTTGTAATAATTAAAATTTGTTCTCATCTCATTTGTTCGTTTTTATGTTTTAGCACAAGAAGTTAAAGTGAATGTGTTGTAAGCTGTGTTTTAATCTTAACACTTTGAGGTCGGAGCAGCAGAACTTCTAGCAGAGGTCACGTTGAGGAGACAGAAGTCTGACATGATAGTTTTAGCATCTTTTTTTTTTTCAACCGCTGAAAGTTAATAGTCTGTGTTTTACAATTAAGGCAGCCGTCCTCCTGCACCCTCACTGTTTCACTCCATCTCTTTCCCTCCATCTCTCGCACTCCTTGTATTCTCCCTCTGTCTCACACTGTGCACCCATCTGTTTCGAAAACTTCAAAAACACTCGCAGCTTTTTTTCCCCTTTTTTTCACAAGTTCACTTTGCTTCAGTCCATCGCTCTTTCATGTTTCATAGGCCCGACTTCAAAAAGGGAAAGAATCTCATCTTTTATTACTATTTAAGCACTTCATGAAATGGCAATGCAAATATTTCTTCTATAACATTTGTTCCCTTTTTTCGAAATTCTGCAGAATTAAGCCGATGCATGGGCGTGATGCGCTGCGAGCATGAAAGCGAGACTGAGGGTGAATGAGTGGGAGAGTATTCATCTTAAACCGCAGGATCCACTTAGAGATGCATATTGGATTAATAGAGCTTGGATGCTTAATTTGGAGTGGAGTGCTCAAGCTGCGTCAGTCGTGACCTCTCTCATCTTTCTGCTCAAATCACTTCCACTCTGGATGGGCTGAAGGCTTTTTATCCTCGAATCAGAGCAACAAGAGCTGTGGGTGTGTTTCTGTGTGAGTTTGTGTGTCCTGTGTCTCGGCCTGTGTGCTGGAAGTGAATCCATTATTGGAATAGCCTTTCACTCAAGTATCACTTTTCTGAGCAGCAGGATTCCTCCGAGTGTGAGGATGTTTCTGCTACATGTGTGTTTTGCCTGCGATTCAAGCCTTTTTATTGGGGTGTCAGGTCTCTCTCACCCGTGGTTGGATTTTTGGCGAGAGGTGTGCGATGTGTCTCACGGCTCTGGCACCGCTTGACTCCAGCTGCCTTTGAATGCAGCTTCAAAGCTCTGCCTCGCTGAATGTTTCTCTCCACACGTTCTGGCACTATTCGCTAACCCCCTCCTCCTCCTCCTACTGCTCTTCGTCCTCCTCTTCGTCCTCCTCCTCCCCTCCAGCTCTCTGCTGTGTTTTTCCAGTTCACTTTTGCCCCGACGTCCTTCCCACCTCACTGTGTCCTCTACTCTGCCGTGTCCTCTGGTAGCGCCGGTTTGCCGGGCAGAGATAGAAGCCCGGGTCAACTTTGACCTCGGCAAAGGAACCGCAGCGCCAGAGATCAATGGAGTCAGTGGTGGCAGCAGAAATATGGAGGCTGCTGGCGGATTCTGTATTACCCAGGAACAGCAGCTTTTGTCTTTGTGTGTCTGGCGCTTCCTGGTTTTTACTTCAGTTTGATAACATGAAGTAATTGTGGATGTGGATTTTCCAGTTAAGTAAAATAAGATTATGTGTTTTCTATATTTGGAGATTCATAATATTATTTGGCACAGTAGTCAAATCAAGCCAAGCACAGAGAATTTGCACACATACGCCACTTTGATTCGGTGAAGATGTTCTCGGGCTAACTGATTTTAATTCAAATGCAGTAAAACTCTCAGAGGTTGTTATTGCTTGTACATTGGTCAGTGATTTGTGCATGTGTGCTGCGATTTTATGTACATCCGCCCAGTCTTGTTTTTTTTTTTCTTATTGCCACACCTGTATTTTTTCATTTCTTATACCAAAAGTTGATATGGTGTTCATCATTGTTCATCAACCATCATTCTCAGGAAATAACATCTGATTCTAGTTGGCAGCAGGTGTCTTATCACTATAGCTTGTCAATAACGTGGATCGATAACAGCAATTTGACTCAACAATGAACAGAATAGCCAAAAACCAACCATATTTTCATCAGTCTTTTAATACTTGCAACCAACTCAACTGGTATATTTGTTCTACTGAGGAAATAAATCTTTAAAGCTGGAGTTTACAGTGTTTTCCAGAGACATTCTTGGTTACATTTGGTAAAAAGTTTGTTCACGTCCAGAGAGCAATCACAAGATTAAATGGTCTGATATGAAAAAGACAAACACGTGCAGCAGTCACAGGCAATGCAACCATTGGACAGGCGTCCAATGGTTGCATTTGGTTCATCTGGGATGATCGGATGGCTTACACCTGCCTACTGGGGCTAAACAATAAATCGATTTCCAACAGCAATCACAGTTTAAAGGTTGCAGATTAGGATATATGCTTTACATTGCGACTGACCCAGTATTTAAACTGTGTCAATGGTTTTTGATGGTGTCTCATGTGGTAAAGATCCATCCCATGTTTTTGAGCTTCGACAAAACTGAACTGAAACATGAGCTGAAAAATATATCTATATTGCAAGTTAAATCATAATTGCAATATCTGTCAGAAAAATTGCAGTTATTTTTTCCAAATCCTTCAGCCCTATTGCCAACTTGCTAACTGGAGTCTTTCACAAGGTGGACACATTGCTTCAGCCAGCGAGCAGATAGAACAACAACATACAAAGTGCAGCCACATTTTACATTTCCACCTCCAGCGTCTTGCTGAACATGCTGAATGATCACATTTATTTGTGTATTTGTCTGATTTTCAGTCTCCTTCCTCTTCTAGTTCCATTAAGGGGTGTTTGCATGTATCTGTGTATGCATCACACCTGTACTTAGCTACACCAGTTACCGGTTGTATACAGAATTTAACTGAAGGTTCTTTTATCTGTGTATAAAAGCATCTATGTGTTGGCACCTGAGTACATTTCAGAACTTCTTTGCCCCTTAAGGCCTCTTAGATCCTCAGAAAAGCTGCTTTTAACTGTTCCACGATTGAGGCTGATGGGTGAGGAGACATTGAGCCTTTGCAGGAGCAGGTTTCCTCTTTCAATCAAATGTTCCTCCTCCATTCATATTTTCAAGAAAAACCTCAAGATGTACGTATTTGCTGCCTATCTAATAACTTGTACAGCACTGTGGTAACCTCAGGTTGTTTTTACACAATATATAAATTGATGTGATATGATTTGTGTTTGCTGTCTGTCTGTCTTGCAGCTGAAACTGAGCAGGTGTCATATGATGGTGTTTAGATTATGTTAGTCTGTGTTGGCTTTGAATGGGACATTTTGAAAATGCAGTGATGCAGCCTGTTTGTGTGTTTTTAGCCATGATGTAGATTAAATCAATGCACTGCTCACCTCACCAACACTCCCCCTGTACTTCATGAGTTTTGGAGACATAGTTCTGGATAATCTTACTTACTCTAGCTTAATAAAAAAGGATCACAAATATATAGTTTCCTTCTCAAAAAAGAGCCAGATATTACCTGGACACTGTAGTTTCTAGCAAATGCTACTTACAGAGGAGTACATTTATTGAGAACTATTTTCAGCAGTGGATGAATACAGATTTGTGGGAGTTGCTGAAAATAAGCTACAGTGCCCAGATTCATTATAATAAACGAACATGCTTGTTTTTCATTTAACAGTTTTTGTAACACAATATAGAGTAAGCAAAGTGTGTTTAGCAGAGAAAATGAAAGACTTATGCATCAAACATTGCTTTGATTGAGTCAAGTCTGATCTTTAACCTAGAGCTGATTATTGTAGTTGTGTAGTACAGTTTGGGGTCGATACTAACATTTCAGAGGAGCTCATTTTCAGTTCGACCTGTAAGTAAAGTAGTTTAGATGTTATAACTAAACTGCTTTCAAGCCCTGTTGAAAGATTCCTTTCAGGGTTTCAGTGCTATCATAGCAAGCAAAGAAAAAATAAGACCCAAGCTGAAAATATCCTGTAGCAATAAATCACACTTTAAAGAAAAAGTCCTTCATTGAATGTAAAAATGTTTCTAAATGGATCAAAGAGGGCACTATAAGTTTTAGAAAAACACCTTTTCTAGTTAATTTTCTGTGTGCAGAGCAGATTACAGGTAATAACATCGGTGGAGGGTTTTTTATTACCGTACTTTGTCTGGTAGTGAGGAAGCATTTTCCACAAGCTCGCAGGGCAGCAGATGAATGAATGGAAAGAAGAATGTGCCAGTGTATGTATATGTGGAGCTCAGGTCCTTACACCTGACTTACACCTTTCCCTCCCGCTATGGTTTGCCAAATGTTCGCCCACACTGTCACCACCTGTGCTGTGCTGTGATTGCATTGTGTACATGTGTGTGTTTGTGTGTGCGACGAGGTGCTGCTTTCTAACAGATGGAGTAACCTAATACGCGTCTCATTTCCACCCCGCTGTCCATTGGCCCTCATGGTCTGCTGCTGATGCTATCTGGGCCTTACCAGCATCCCGTCTGCTTTGTTCCTGGAAGCAGCCCGACCCCGCCCCGCCTGCCTCGCCGCCGCCGTCCCCGGACACAGACGCACTCTGGTCCCCCAAGAGAAGCGACGTCAGGTGGGGCGGGTCTCAGGTTACCTGGGTGCAGGTTGCTCTGAGTGAAATGTGTCTGGAAAAAGCAGCATATTGTTTACAGTCAATAAACAGATGCTGCTTCTGTTGTGGACAGACACATGAAGTCAATGCTGAGGCTGCTGGGAGGCAGTACACTCAAATAGAGACCTTATAAGTCCAGTTCTAATGTTGGAGCAGGTTTTTTTTATGCGATGCAAGACAGCTGGACTACTACTGACTTTCATTCATCCTTTATTTAAACTTAAAGTACATGAAAGCCTTAGAAGAAGAACATCAGGAGAGCATTTAGGTTCTAAGACAAATTAATCAACTAAAACACAAACACCTGTAAAATAAGATGAACTTAGAAGTCTAAATTGACCAAAGGATAAAAAAAAGCTTTGTTGTTCTGCAAGTTATTCCAGTTTACAGGTGCAATTGTAATAACAATATTTCTATTTATAAAAAATAAAGACTGTTGATGTGGACATCATTTAGATTTTTTATAAATTAATCTAAATTAGTACTGTTTTCTGCCATTTCATTTTTTTAACATGTACAATTGGTAAAATAACAGTTTAAAAATACTGTTTTTTTAATCCTTAATACATTTATTTTTTTCTTTTAAATAATGGCAAATATCATTAAAATAACTCTTGCTGAGAGTTTTGGTCAGTTTCTTTGCTGTCAACATGTAAATTAACACTTGTTTTACTATGAATTTACAAGTTATTATCTGTAATCTGACAAAACAGGGACATTCTGTAGAATAACTGTAAATTGTTCATGATATTACCAATAAAAACTGGTAAATACATTGATTTTTTACAGTGTAGTTGAAAATTGGGTGATATTCAGTCTAGAAGATGTTTTTTGTTCTTTTTTCCAACCAGCTAAAATGTGGTTACAACATCAGCTTGTCACAAAACACAAATTTCTTTTGTTACTTTAATAATATGGTTAGCTGTTCCAGTCTCCAATCATTAAAAGACAGCAGTGAAGCAAGGTAAGGGGATAAAAAAAAACTCAGTAATTTAAATAAATGAACTGAGTGTGTATTACACCTTACAGAGAGTGAAGGCCACCCAACCTTAGTATAAAAACACAGCGATGAGTGTTATAATTACCACCAGTAATAAATCTTAAAGCAGATGCATGCATGTATAAAATGTCACCACAATCCTCCAAAAAAGTTTCCCCAATAAGTGTTTTTCTATAATTCAGTGGCAAACTTGATTTATCCCTGTAAAAACTTTAACAGAGTCCCTTCAGAGAGGAAACATGTCTGATCACCAGAACTGACGCTCTGGCTGCTCTCCCTGCCTCTTGGACAGGTACTGCTTTGTTACCGGGACCAGGTGGCGGCGGCTCCTCCATCCGTCTCCGTGGCAGTTAGAGGTGAAACTCCATCAGCCAAATGAATTAGTCTCATTGGCTGGGTAATTTATTGATGTTTCCCTCTCCTGGGGATAATGGGTGTTGGGGGTGGCTGATTGATGAGGTGGCGTGGCGCGTGTCTGACTTCACAGCGTGTCAACCACAGTCAACCCTCAGTCAAGTCTGCTACGTTATTTGACTTATGTAACTCAGAGACTGATGGCCTCCTGAACATCAAATATGTTCATTTGACAGGCCATTAATAGATTATGTGAAAGCCTGTTTTATGTCAGAGCTGCAGTAACTTAAAGCCTTCAGATGTCAGGAATAAGTGACCTCACTGGGAGGTAATAGATAAGCTGAAATCTGCAGTACTTGATCATTGTTTAATTGGCATCTACGCAGAAGAAGCAGATATTATGATAAAGCATGCTCATATCAGATTCATATATCCTCAGCGGCTGAACTGGACCATGTTTGTGGGTCTGATATACATATTTTAATGCCTGTGGAAGCTGAGAGGCCCCAAATCCTCAGAGTAAACATTATCTGGCTGGTGCAGTAGGTGGACGGAGGTAAAAGAGGACAGAGACATTTCCCTCATTGCCTTGTACTGCTGATCTGCCTGTAAAAAGGCCTTCAGTCTCTGGAGAAACACTTTTCCAGCAGCCAGACTTCTGCCTCCATCTGTGACACTGACAAAATAAATGCTACTTGCTAATTTTAAAGCGTGACCCAATATGCGTCCTGTGGGCTGCTGCTCGGCTAATGTGTGCTCTTGACCTCCTGCAGTTGCATCCAGAATGTCACAGGTCCCTGACACACGGCCCCTTTCCCCCTCCATTAAAGGATACCTGATCCGGCGCAGGCTTTCACCGATGAAAGAGAGTGAGCAGCATGCGTAGGAAAATGGGCTCACAATGGTTCTTAACTCTCAGAGCCACTGAATGGCATTTATGAAGAGCCCTCTAGTCTTTCTCTTTACCATCACAAAGTGGCTCTCCTCTTTATGGTGTAAGAGATACTACGGATAGCAGCTGAATTACTGGGTCTGATGTAGGAGGATTTCAGAGAAACCAGGATGATGAGAATCAAATAGCTATTATGTGTATGTACATATTCACTCAGAGCCCAATAACCAAATATAAGAGGCTCTCCTCTTGCCGGGAATAGAAAACTTTATCTGTGTGTTTTGTGTGTGTGGGCGCGACTTCCCTCCTTTCAGTCTGTTTTACTTGTCTCGGCTGGCAATCTGCACATCTGTCTGCTCTCTGATCACAGAGGGAAGAGCTCCGCAGACGCAGCAGGACGGCCGTAGCCTGAAAAACCGAGCAGATGTGCGCCGCTCTCGAGCATCCTCTCACGCTCACCCGCAGCATCCTCAAATGCTTCTCCTAACCTTTATTCACACAGCAACTGTTCCGCTGAGCGTGCATGCTGCTTTCCAGCCTGATTCGTATTCAAACCCACAGCCGCAGTGTGGTACAGTCGAACACGGAGGTAATTTAAGGGTTTTAGTTCAGATAGGACTTCATAACTTTTGTTGATCAGCAGCCTCCATGTCCACATGTGGTGAATACAGGTTATTCTACAGGATTCACTTTATTCTCACACCATTATTCAACAATGACACATTACATCCCTCCATCCCCATTCAGACATCTTGAGTCAAGGTTGTGAAGAAATACATCAAAAAATGGTACAGTACTGTAATGTTCAAAAAACTGTGAAAATACTGGCAAATATCTGTAAAATATTGATATTTTTAGCTGATTTAAATACAGTAAAACTGGCCAATTTTACAATCACACATTGTAAAAAGAAGCTAACTACTATTAGTAAAATGACAGATTATTATTGAGGACATTATTTACAGTTTTAGAAAGTTTTTAAGACATCAATTAAGACTATTTTCTGCAATTTTAATAGATATGATCTGACATTTAGCAAGACAGGGAAGAATATGTAAAATAGCACTCTTGAATGAATTTTCTTTCAAATATTGGTGAATATCTGTGAAATAACAGGGTTTTGCTCATTTAAACACAATTTAAAAATAGTGTCATTTTATGGTGAAACATAAAATAACAATTGCCATTTTTAAAAAATACAGATTTTCATTTACAGTTTTAGTCAGTTTCTTTGCGGTTAACATGTAAACTAGCAACTTTTTTAAACTGGGATTTTACTACTTACTATGTGTAATTTAACAAAACAGGGACAATTGGTAAAATAATAGTAAATTGTTCATAAAATTACAGTTTAAAACTGTTAAAAACATTCATTTCTTTTACAGTGTAGCTGCTGAAAACTGGGTAATATTCAGTCTAAATGTCTCAGAACTCTTTCCCCCTCTATTCAAACAGCTAAGATGTGGTCACAATATTAATGTGTCACAAAACACAAATATTTAGTCATTTTAATCATTTCTATATTTGTAGCTTTAAAGAAAGAAGATAATGATTGGTTTGAAGGTATTTCTCCATACTGGTCATGTAATTTAACACATTTAAATAATGTTTCACATAAAATGTCAGGAATGTGAAACCATATAGGACATGTGCTGCAAACAAGAAGCTTCCAGGACATGATAATGGAAGCAGTTGTGTACATTAAAGTCAGATAAAAGATCACACTTGCTGCTGTACTTAAAGTGCTTAAATTCCTTCTCTTGTCATTAATTTATAACCCAAAAAAGAATCTTTCTGGGTATCAAAGTTGCTTATTTCAAACTTTTTCTTATGAAAATAATCCTTTCCTACCTTGAAATGGCTCAAATGGAACTCTTCATTTAGACTGCACTGGTGATCCATGCAAGTTGACAGGTTTAGTTCTTTAGGTTTGTGACGTATGAAGCCCATGTGGTCTTTGTTTTTGAGACTGTCATCAATACGTTGCAATTTCAAGATGGAAGTACTCAGTTATGGTATTGATTGCTTATTTTCCTCATGATGTGTCTTCTAGCACATCAAAAACACCATATGTACACGTTAAGAAGACCACAAGCAGCAAAAACCTTGAAACAAAGTTTTGAGGCTGACGAATTCAGCCTTTATTGAACAGTTAAAGTGAAGACATGAACAGGAAACATGGCGTATAAGAGAGAAGTATAGCATCAAAACAGGGGTGCTGCAGTTCCATAGTTTACATGCACAGCAGCATTCAGTTGGTCATAGTGAGAGAGCGATGTTCATTTCAGATACTCTCATATATTTCTGTTTATATTATCGTATGAACCTCTTTATATGCTTAAAGTTGCACGCAGAGAAACACATTGTACGTCCTGCACAGGAAGAAAAAAGAACTGCCATATTGTTTCTCAGTGATGTCCAACGACCCACAGCTCTGCGTAGGCTGACGAGCTTCATTTGACCTCAGAGAAGCATGAAGAGAAAGAAATTAAACCGCCCAAGCAAGGAAAAAATCAAATAACAAAGATGAAATGTCGGGCCATTGCAGCACAGAAACCAATAACTTCCTCTAATGTCCCCTAAACCAGTGTCTCCCCCCTCCTGCGCTCCCATCGTCACCAAGCAGTTGTGGCTATCACTCTCAACAAAGTGATGTAGTGGACTAGCGGCGGTATAAATGGATTTCAGCATCCCGAGCTATTCTCCTGTCCAAAGCTTCATTTCACTCAGTCTCGGCTCCCCTGCTAAGTTCAGTAATGGAGCTTTAAATCCCCTCTGTTGTTGGGTCCTCACTCATTTTGCTACTGGGTCGATGATAGAGCTCTCGCTTCTTGTGCCACCTTGTTGATAAGACTTCACTTTGTGCCTTGGAACACCGCTGATTAGTTTCTCTGCTCACACTGACCGTGCAGCCCTCCTCCATCCTCCATCCAAACCTCTCCCACTTGACTAGTAAAATAACATTAATTCTGTCTTTCTAAAGACTGTGTGAGCTCTTTCACAGACTGCTGGTTTTTGTACTATTAAAAGGGCAAATCCTGGATCTTGCTTTTCATGTCTTGCAGCAGCTTTGCCGTCTTTGTATTTCATACCATCAGCTATTATTGCAGGATTGCGTGTGTGTGCATGTGTTTATTCCTGTGCATGTGTGAGCAGTCCCATTAGAGAAAACAACAGAAAAACTGGGGAGAGGGGAAGAGAAGCTGTGCGTGGGAAGGTTTCTGTAGCTGTGATCATTAAGGATGGGATCGTTGTTTGGAGGGAGTCGCATCTAGTTGAGTGTTTCATGTTTTCGAGCTAAACTGACGCCTATTTTCTGGCAAAGTTGCTGTGATTACCGAAGCCTTTCAAAAGACGTGGCCCGACACTCACCTCATCTGACTCTTTGCTGTATTGCTCTTTTGTTTTCCCACAGAGGCCTTCGACCTGGTGCTGCGTCACGGCCGTAACTCCACCTTGGCAATGCTTAAATCCGAGTTTCCAGGTCTCGGAGGCGGTGCCCAGAGCTCCGTGGGGCAGCTCTTTCTGGACATGTCACTCTACATCCTGGGTTCGGACTCCACGGTGGACCACATGGTGACAGTGCTCTTCGGCCGCCTCTTCCCCCTCACGTACCGCCGCCTGCTGGGGGGCAGTGGCTCCTCTGTATCTGAGGAATGTGTCCGAGGGGCCTGGAAGGACTCGGGAGCATTTGGACCTTATCCTAAGCTCATGATGACACGCCTGTCCCGCTCCCTGCTGGCCACAAGAGTCTTCCTGCAGGCGCTGAACCTGGGCATCGAGGTCGTCAACACCACGGACCACCTGCGGCCTGGCCGGGACTGCAGCCGGGCCCTGCTCAGGCTGTGGTACTGCCCACACTGCCAGGGCATGCTGGGGCCGCCGGCCTGCAGGGGCTTCTGCCAGGCGGTGATGCACGGCTGCCTGGGTGGGGCGGCAGAGGTGCAGCCTCACTGGAGGAGCTACATCGACGGACTGGGGAAGCTGGCAGGCGCCATGAGGGGAGAGCAGGACATGGAGGCCGTGGTTCTCAGCATGCCCTCGATGATTAGACTGGCTCTAAAGCACGCTGTGAATGCCCGCAGCCGCCTCAACACCCTGGTGAGTGCAGTCCAATAACACACTCGCACACTTAGTAAGGTGTCAGACTGTCAGTGGCTCTGTATTAAAACATATAAACACTTGCCCTGGTGTCGTTGTGTTCCCAGAGGATCTGGTGAGACGATGAAATTATCACCTGCAGGAGGTTCAGTTTGAGTTTAAAGGTCAAACAGATGCTAAAACAAAGCGTAACCCCACGAGGCAGTGTTTTTTAAATCAAGGCAACAATCGTCTCAGTTTGCAAAATACCCATTAGAGTTATGGCACACAAGTTAAGTCACACAAGAACCAGCCTCGTTCACTTCAGTTGTAGCCATTAGACACACTACTTCCTGTTTTGATACAAACTCATCTATGTGAGAAAAAAGTGGATATTGTGTTTCCAATGAAAGCTGTTAATCTGTGCCTATGCCAGACGTTTACTTACTGTTGGGCCTACAGAAGCATGACCATCACAGGCTCTCTTTAGCTAAGCTGACTCACTTTCCTCCTCCTACGGACCAAGAATTTGACAAGTGTTTTAATTTTGTTGGCCCTGTTGGCACAAACTACAGTAATGCAAAAGTGCTCGTGCTGCTTGCCAAAAACTGTAGCATACATGTCTTTTTTTATACCAGTGGGCGTCATGTGACCTGCAGCTACTAGTGTGGTCATCAGTTATCAAAGTTCATTCTTTGATTAAATAATGATGCATTGTGTTTGGGGTTCTAATACCACCCTGCTTGGTTCAATACTACCCTGCTATCCTGCAGCCCTAAAGTGTAAAACTTTTGTTTCCCCCCTTCTGGCAGTGAAAGTGGGTGAGCTAGTCTGACTCACTGGATGTGGACTGTGGGTATAAGTCTGCTGCTGGCTGCTCATTTCAGGCAGTTTTCTCCCCCTACTTCTGCTATTTAAGTGTTGCCATTTTTAAAAATCCACTTTGCTACTGGAAACAGCAACTTAGAACCTACCACACTGAAAATTTCAAGCATTGTCGAGGCTTTGGTTTGTGCAGTTTAGCAGACCTGCTAGGTTTTTCGGTGGATTATGCATTTTAATGACAGTACCTCTTTGTTTCAGTATGGGCTTAGCTCCGCCTAGGGTGACTAGAGAAATACAAATAAGACAAAGCGTTTTTTTCCCCCCGTATAGCAGGATGATAGTGTGGTGCAGTCAGATCATTATATTCTACAGAATGAGCTGGGAAACATTTGCTGGCAGAAGGAGGCATTACTTTAAACACTGCACTGATCTGTCAGAGCGATCAAGGTTTATTGTCGTATTAATTGTTGATGAGATAATGATGCCACAGAGAAGAAAATGATACCCGCTGGCTGCTCTGCTGTATATTAAGTATTTTTATGTTATTCGCCAACCTGTTCATTCATTTAAGATTCAATCGTTGCTTTTCATCAAGAATAACCACGTTGTGCTTGTGTAAGTCATGTGGTCGAGGTAATTTCAACACTTGAATACAGCATTACATCTGACGTGTACATTGGCTGTGATGCCTTTTAAACAGTCAGCCTACTTAGAGCATCACAGACGTACGCCAGCCCAGTAATGGTGCAGAAGAGGACTGAGGGATTTGGGGAAAACACCTAATTGTGATTCTTCCAACATATATTGCCATATGAAGCCTCAGCTCAGTATTCACAGGCATGTGAAGAAACGTTACCACAGGAGACACCATCAAAAGTGTGACTGTCACTCAAGTAGGGCGGTATGAATTTGTAAAACCACTGACACAATAGTTTAAATCCTATATCAGATAAAATATGCAAAGTGTGGCTATTAAATAATAAGACTGGGCTTATTTAAATTAAAATTGCAAAAAGTAGTATACATTGATCGATGGTCAAACTCCTGAAAGTTTTAATGTAATTTGATAGAAAAAAAAAAAATACAGCTTTAGCCACTTCACTTAATACCCACACATAATATATTCTAAAATGCAGTCTTTGCAATTTGCTGATTGCATTTTTTAAAATTTATAAATAAATTTTAAATTGATCGAGCCCAGGACTTTACACAAACACTGTCAACAGATAGTTTTATCAGCACTGATATACGTAAACATCATTGTTTGAACTCGCTTGGCAAAGGCTGCAATGTAACATTCATTAATTTATATGCAAGAGTCCGATTCACACAGCCAGCACACATCTTTTTATCCCCACTGGACCTGCTGTAACATGTCTATATCCAGTGTTCAGTGCAGAAGACAGCAGGTCGGGACATTTCACTTATCCTTAGACAAACATAAAGTTTCTCCACATCCAAACCAAGACTGTATTTTGGACTGAGTTGAACCAAAAAGGAGAAGCACTAAGCAGACATGTGAGGAGGAGGAACTAGCATGCATTTCTTTGTTCAGTCAGACAGATGTTGCCAACACGTCTCTTTAAACTCGTCTCTCGCTCCCCGGCTGCAGTGACCCGTTATGTGTGATTCTGCAGCTGCGATAAAACCGTCAGGTTTGCTCGTAGCCCACATGTGAAGTGGGGGAGAAGTGCTCATGAAATATGGAGGCCTCTTTCTGCCGGAGTTACAGAGCTGGATGTGCTTTTGCTTCGGTATAACTGCTGAACTTTTCACTCTCACACCCCGAATTCCCGCGGTGACCAGGTTTTCACTCAGAACCCATCATTTATTAACACACAAGTTGACCTCACTTACTCTGCAGCGCGAGGGCGTGGCTGCATCCATGAATCCCTGACTGAGGGGGAAACAACTCTCGCTCTATCTCTCCTGTGTGCCAGTGTGTTTGAGATCTTTATCCAAAATTAATTAAGACCTTTGTGGGTTTGTTAAAGACTGCAGTCACCACAGATGACTTTACATTGTGTTCATGGCTGTGGGTCTGGTTCCAGTATATGGGATTAAAGCTGCTATGACAGTGCATTGTTTAGCTCAGTGAAAGGTGGAGTGTGTGAATGTAATCTTGCAGAGACACTCTTCTCTCAGTGGTGTCATTGAAGGGACAGAGGCATCATCTCCCTAAAGGCTAATTTTGTCTCACTGAGGAGTCATCGGAGACCAACCAGAATTAGACAACACCTGATTAGTTCACCTCAAATAAGCAGTTTAGCATTTGACTGAATGAACTTGGGGATTAAAGGACCATTGCAGTGGTTCCCAGTGTACATTTGAATGTAATGCAGAGCAGGAACAATATGGAAGTCATTCTTGCTCTTGGGTTTGATACTACCGCCACCATGCCTGCTGCATTTGTAGGTGTTATTTGTCCTTATTCTTACTATTAACATGAACAATAATAACAACAGTAACAATAATATTAACTTTATGTACATAGCACTTTTCGAAAACAAAATGAAGTGCTTTACAACAAGACAGATGTCAAATTAGAAAATAAATCCAACAAATAGATAACATGCAACAAAAATAAGATGAAGTGTTAAGGCAGGTCAAGACGAAGTTTTTATATAGCAAATCTAAGACAACAGCTTCCACGCCTTCCAGTATAAAGAATTATGCAGCAGTGGTTTAAGATTCTTCATTTTCAGTTTTTGATGTTTTATACTAGTGAAAGCAACATATTGTCAGAAGAGATTAATGTTTGAAATTTACTTTCCAGGATTTGTATCAACAAACTTGACTGTTAGAACCATGTTCATTGTAAGTTACAAAATATGGTGTCATGTCAGAGATAAGGATGTCAGATATGATTAAATAGCCATCAAGGTGTGAAGTGTACATCAGAATCACTGAAAGTAAAAAAAAAAAGATTCAAACCCTGCATTTTTTGCTGTATAATTTGTTTGTTTTTAAAGAGGAGAATTTTTAGATGATAACGGTGCTGGACAAGACTTTTTGTTTGTAGAAAAATGAGACATTCCCAGTGAAAGAATGGTGCAAACATCTTTCTTGTTGGCAATCTGTCTTTGTCAGTTTTATAGCCTCCTTCATGACCTTCATCTCCACATGAAAGGGAGTCGGTCAGTTGGCCCCCACCCGGCTGTAATGACCAGACATTTCTGTATAATTTGACAGCGGACACACTGGAAATACTTTTGTCTCCAACACCAAATTGGCCTTCAGAAAGCGGAAATGTTACTCTGTTATTTGCAGCTGAATTTATTTTAATTAAGTCCGGTAGTTTAAAGATAAGAAAATATTGGTTGTTTTCTTGAGTGTAGCATATCCTGCACACTCATCGCTGTAATGAGTTGCATTATCTTTTCAGACCAAACAGGATCACAGTGTCTGCAGGTAAACAATGTCATACTGGTTTGGAAAGTGTGGCTAATTTTAGCAGTGCTAGCGTCAGCATCCTTCTTTCCTTGCAGGTTAACGTCCACGTTCCTGTGCTGAATGTGATTCCACATTGCGCGGGTCAAGTGGTTGTTTGCTAGTTTATTCTGACAAAGCCTACATTTAGCGTCCTAGTTCAGTTTTCTTGAATATATTGTTGCCAAATCGTGCTGGTTTCAGAGATCTCATCTGTCCAACTATCACCCTGCTGATTTGCAGGAATAGAGGGACTGCATAACAGTTAGAGGCAACAGTTAACCAGTGTCGTACACCAATAAAATATCAACCAGTTATTTCACCAACTAGTATTTTTTTTTAGATTTTTTTAGATTTAAAAAAACAAACATGCAATAATGATTCCTGATTCTGACAAACTATATCTAAGTGACATCTGGAATTAAGGAGCAGGACTGAGTACCTGAACGACATTTTAAAAAACATTACCGCGTCAACACACACTGAACATAACCAACAACAACGAAAGGCAATGAAATGTTAAATTGTAAACAAGACTGTCATTCCAAGAAGACTGGCAGCATTTAGCATGTATTTACTTACAAGGGACAAATTCCTCTGGTGAAGTAAACAACGTTTATAATGAAGGCAAGGAGAAGACGTCAGGTAGTGTTGTTATAGGCATCCATTGAGCCCCGTCTCCCCAGACAAATAACATTCCTATAAACTGCCTTCTCAGTTATGTTTTGAAAGGTACCACAAATATATTTCAAATTAACATATTTGTCATTTATTTTATTGCTTTTGCTTTCCAACTGTGGCTCCTTTTGAGCCAACCAAGCGTATTTAACAGTAGACGGGAGGAGAACTTCCAGCGTGTTGTTAAATAATGTCTTTTCACCCAGACCACCTACCTGTGAGCTGCAGGCCTCACTTCACCCAACAGATGTGCATGTTTTCACACAAACACTCCCAGATTCTAATTACATTAATTCAGTCTGACTAAATTTAGTTTAGTGTGTTGATCAACACCAAAGGTCGACTCACTATCAAGATCAACACTGGATCCTGTTTGGTCAACTGACACATCATTTGAACGTATATTCATTAGTAGCTTTGTCGGCCATGTTTTCTTGTTTCTCTGAGGTCATTTCAGTGTCATGGAGGTGTCTGGTGATGTCACTCGGCCTCATTGGAGCAAACCAAGTGGACTGACGAAAGAGGGGGGGATTGGAAATAAGTTGAGTTGTTCAGTTTGGTTTCTTGTTTGTTTAAATGGAATGGGATTAGTTAGTTTCAGTGGGGAGTGAGGGCTCATATGCTCTGTGAGAGAACTGTGTGAATCATTGTACTTAATGTATAAATATAATTGTGGCCCACCCCTTCCTGGTTGGTAATAGTAGAGACTAGTGCTTTTTGAAACTAGGTGGATTTCACTGTGGGTTTTTTTGTGCTAGTTGTTAGTCAGGGGGATCCTGTATCACACAGTGCTATTATATCCCTGCATCTGTTTTAGGAGTGATAATCCTTTAAAAAAAAAAAAAACAGAGCTTTGCTGAAATTTGGTGACTGTTCTTTATTCTGCTGGTCATGTGTCTCATTTGCTGCTGACATCCTCACTTAAGTAAGGGGTAAACCATTGTTAAAATGTAGTTTAGTTCCCTAAACTTAACCAAACAGCAAATGAAAATTAAAGTAAACAGCGAGTGACAATGAAATCTAAGTGTACAAATAATAGTCCTGGATGAAATTCCAGTCTCAGGAATATGCCTCCACCACAGTTTTGTCCTTGTAATGTTAACCTTGTGAGTCTTGGAAAATGGAAATATGTTTCTTTTAATCCAGTACTGGAATGGAGTTTATTTGTATAGTAGTGTAATTTTGGGGAGAAAAGAGTGGGAAAAAAGTTGGATGTCAACACAGGAGTCAACAGTTTATTTGTTTCCAGTTTCAAACTGACAGACAGTTTTTAAAAGTAGTACTTATGTCAACCCAAACCTATCTAAGTTGGAGTTTTGATCCTGAACTTAACCCAACCTGAACCACAACACTGTCAAATTGTAAAATCTTTTTATTTTTCCAGTGAATATTATAAAGATTTTTGAAAGACACAGACGAGTGATGCTGGCATTTCTTTAATTTTTTGAACCTTTGACAATAAAGGAAAAAGACAGGCAATGTGGGGAAAGAGTTTTGGAATAACCAGCCAAAAAAAAAGTCCAACCAGCCTGAAAGCAAACCACTGATTCACTGCTGAGAGCATTTTTATTCAACCTTTATTTAAATACAGCGAGGTATGGAGGTCTCATCTACAATATACCCAAGTTAAAAACAAAAGATGTAGAAACATGAATAAGAAGCTTGGATAAGAATGTGAATTAAATATTAATTATCAGTAAAATATAAAAACTTTAAAACTAATTTGCGCCTGAGCTTACAGCACAGCTTTATTTGGAGTATTTGTTGGATAAAATGTATATTATCTGTATCTGGTCCCAGATCATTTATTCTAAATATGACCAAATTGACTCATTTGACACTTTGTGGTGCATTTTTGCCTTTAGGACTATTTTGCTCACGCTGTTTTGTACACTTTATTATGTATTTAGTGCTTTTTAGTTGTTTTCTTACCTTACTTGCTGGATGCTCCTGCTCACTCTTTTGTATTTGCAGTGGTGGTCACTTTCTGCCTGGTACTGTAACAACAGAATTTCCTTTGGGGATCAACAAAAAGTATTGATTTTCTATTCTAAAGATGTAAAAGGTACAAATGTAAGTATGCTTTGGCAAATGGTTACCAGTAATCTAAGCTAAACATGTCCATATTCACTGCTGTGCTTGTGTGCTCCCTGCCTTTTGCTTTGAGCATTAAGTAATCTTCTAGTTCGATACTTTGTACAGCAGCATAATGGATCAACAGTGTAGCGTGTCTTGTTCTGTGGTTTCATGTGATGCCGAGTGTGTCGCAGCTGTGGTCAGTATCTCTCACTTAACCTCCCCTCTGGTGAGAGCGCAGACCCCCGTTACCGAGGGTGACAGACAGATCGACTATCTGAGTAAAAGGCTCCTCGAGGTGTGAGGGAGACATCCTCTTTCCTCTCTCTCTCCTTTTTCCTCCACCGACTTGAAACATGTAACTGTGCCGAGGAGATGACCACTCATCGTCCATCCGCCGGCCCACTATCTGGCATGTTAACATTCATTTCCTCCACCCGGCTGCAGCTCCAGCGTGAATCAGCCAATGTTCACAGAGACGGTGAGGGCAGCCAAGAAGCCCTGCAGCTCCAATCTATTCCCCTGTCAACTCCCAGCCCTCTCCTGGAGTTTGATGTCATCCACCTCCGTCTCTACATCTCATCCTCAACATCCCTCTCTTGCTCTCTTTCATCCCCCCTCTACATTTATTTCTTCCCCTCTTGTTCTTACGCGCTGCTGTGAGAGAAGATGCATGATTTATGAAGCTCTATTTTTACCGAGGAGAAGGAAAGAGCGACAAAAAAAAAAAAAAGAAAACGAGGGGGAAGAATAGATGTGTGAAGAGCGAGCCCAAGGGGAAGGAGGACAGGAGAGTGTGGAGGAGACATCCATCACCTCGCGACCCCTCGGCTGAAAATGAAGACGAGAAGTAGGTTGAGACAGAAATATGATGGATCTGACCAAGATTAGAGGAGATATATACTGCCGAGTACACGAGCTGTGTGTTGTTACACTCTCGACACAGTTGGGTGCACAGTTAGGAGTGTAAAATCAAATACCTCTAGTCAATAACACACTTTTTTATCAGTGTCGTCTTCTTTGTGCACGAAAATATCTCAGGCAGATCAGATCTCATCCAAACTGTTGCTTCACCGAAGGAAACAGGAGCGCTAATTAAATCTCTGCTGCATTTTTATTACTTATTAATCCATTCAAACATGTGAGCAGCTGCAGACACAGGAACCAGACTGTAAAAACCATTCTATAACATATCAGCCAATTTATTATTTATCAAGTCAAGCTTATTTATTATCCTCGATATTTAATTAATGGAAATCTTGTTTTGCTTAAATTATAGAAGACACTCTGTGGTATTTTGAAAGTCCCTAAAGGCTCAATTTGTTGTTTTTTTGACAATGTAAATTAAGACACATTTGCAAGTACAATTGAAAACGTAGAATTTGACTTAATATCTCAGAAATATGCATTTTGTTTGTTTAATTGATCATAATTGAATAAAAGACCAAACAAAAATGAAAGACGAATAATAAACCAATTTGTTTAATGGATTTTGCTGTCAAAAAAAGACAACCCTGTGAACTCAAAGCTGTTGCTTGCTATTTTTGCTCACTGTAGGTTCAGTTTGTACTGTGCATGTAAAGTCCTGCACCTCTATGGAAACAACCGTGGTGAGAAGCAGAGAGAACTGAAAATGTCACTTGTGCAGCATGACACAATTAGAATACCATAAAGCGTTAAACAAACACAGAAGTTGAATTTCTTTCATTATTTATTCCACAAAATTTGAAAAAAAAAAGCCTGGTATCAATGTGTACACTATTTTTCCAAGCTCCCACAGATGTTGCCAAGACTGGAAAGACAAAGGGAGATCCACATGCAGTAGATATTTTTCTATTTACATTTTATAACCTCTACAAACTAGATTTTTTTCCCACATTGGACAGATGTTTCACCATGCTGAATGTATCTTCCAACTATTTCATGGTGGCTTGCTCCTCTGTTCACCGTCTTTGAACCGTGCTGCATTTATTTTACCAGCCAGATATGTGAGAATTTTTATCATGTGACTGTTGCAGCTGAGTTAAGCCCTATTCTCACGGGATCAGTATTACCTGGGGACATATTGTAATTTGTAATAACTGCTGAGGTCGTCAGTGATGTTAATCCCGTGAGAATCGGCCGCGTCGGTAATTTGGAAAGTAAAAATTCCTTCGCAAGTTACCTACTATATTTTGCTGAAATCCAATGTCCTGGGATAATTTTAATCCGTGAGAATACGCATCTCGGTGATTTGGCCAGAAATAGGCGGGACCCCACGGGCATTTTGGTGGTTTTTGTTTACTAGATGCATTTTTATTAATTTTTGGCGAATGATGGAGGCTGCATTGGAGTTTTGAGAGGAGCTTTTAGGTCCCGGGCCGGTAAGAGCTTATCGGCCCGTCACGTACGGAGAAAAAAAAGACAAGGCTGAAAAGAAGGAACAAATTCACCTCCAAATGGTGGATCACTTGCCTGACAGTGTGTGGTAAGAATTATGTTTTCTATTTTTAGCCTACTGTAATACACAGCTAGCTCAATAACCAAGAACATTTTCAAGCAGTGGCTGCATCAGTGAACGGATGTTAAGCAATACGTAACGCGCTGACATCATCCAGGGGAAGTCAGTAAAATCTTGGGGAAAGGCTGACTTGGTTATCCCGTGAGAATGGGACACATAAAAAGCTGACGTAAAAGGGTAATTTATTTCGGGGTCCCCAGGTAATACTTATCCCGTGAGAATAGGGCTTTACTCATGACTTCTTACTTACAATGAGAATTTTTTGTTTTTTACTGGACTTGGTGTAAATTTTCAAAGTAGACGTGGAGGATAAAGTGGTTTTGATGAAATATCACAAATTATGCTCATTGTTTTTGCTTTTTTTCCCCCTGATGGAGCCGTATGTCAGGCATGACGTCTTCATTAACCACCAAAAAGCTATGTCTGATCAGTTTTTCTTGTTTGTTTTTACGGCTGCGATGAATGGTGTCATTTTGACAATTTTTGGCAGTTTTGCTGTTCCAAGCAGTTACTGGCTGTTTCTTTTTTTTTTTTGTTCCTGTTGCATTTTTACTCACTGTGGGCTCCTGTTTCACTGCAATGTAAAGTCCTGCACCTGTATGGAAACAGCACAGTCATGACTAGAAGCAGAGGGAACTCAAAAATGTTACTTGTGCAGTATGACACAGAATTTGTATACCATAAAAGACGACAAAAACAAAAGTAGCATTTGTTTATTTACTTAACAAAAACTGAAACAAATGAAATCATTATATACAGTATTTTTCCGTGTGCACACAGATTTTGCCAACACTGGAAAAAATGGAAGATATTTTACTGTTTACATTTACAGCCATGGACAGATGTGTCACCATGCATCTTCCAACAGTTTCATGACAGCTTGCTTCTCTGTAGACCATCTTTGAACTGTGCTGCATTTATTGTATCAGTCAGGTATGTATGAGTTTTTGTCATGTGACTGTTGGTCACATCTGAGTCAGTCATGGCTTCTCACGATGAGAAGTGCAGAATTTCACAGTTTATTTTGAACAGTTTATTTTGGCGATTTTTCGAATGAGACTTGGAAAGAAGTGCTTATTTGGGACTTTTTTTCTCCTGAGGAAACCGGACGTCATGCATGACCCCGTCATGGACCACCGGGAAGTACTTTTTGGTTAGACTCTTTTTTCTTTTTACAGTTTCTTCATCTGATAAATAGTATAATCTTAGTGATTTCCTTTTTTAAAAGGAAAACATACTTCTAGCAGTTTTTGGCTGTTTTTTGTTCCTGTTACATTTTTCCTCACTGTATGCTCATGTTTCACTCCAGTACAAAGTCCTGCACCTCTATGGAAACAACCATGGCCAAAAGTGGAGAGAACTAACAGATGTCTTTTGTGCAGAATGACACATAGCAGTGATCCATGAATCACAAAAACACAAAAACAAAAGCTGAATTTCTTTTATTATTTCTTTGACAAAAGCTGAAAGACCTTGAATCAATATGTAAAACATTTTCTGATGAGGTTCTTTCTGTTCTTAGAAAGCTCGCTCTGATGAATTTTGCAATTTTGGTGATTTGAAATAAATGAATCAAACTTGTCTTTCAACCCTCATGATAGATTTTGTTGTTCAGCGTTTTTAAAAAGATAAACTAGCTTCTAAGCGAATTTTACTTACTAGTCATCGCTTCTAATTATTTAGAATTTAATTCCAAATTTACCTTTACACAATATTGTTTGCTCTAAAGAGCCATTTATCAAATGTTCACTGTTCTCCTGAAGGCAAGAAATTAACTCCTCAGGGCGCCTTCTCAGGACATGTGTTGTTCCTTGGACCTGATTTCCATGTTAGGAGAAAACATCATGTCTCTGCTTCAGACTAACTGATCCTTCCAGTTTCGGCTGTATCAGAACACTGATGATAAAATCAAAACACGTCACGCGTTAATGACTTTTCACAGCTCGGAATGCTTCCGGATTTGCAGAACTACGTGTGAGAAGTGTGAAATCAATTTGTCTCACAAGTGGCTTCTTAGCGTTGTTACACAAACAACTAATGTTTCATTTTAAATTAGACTCTCATCTGCACATCGTCTATTTAAGTGAGATTAACATCCTTGATTCAGTTTAGTATTTAGTCGTCTATGTTTAGCTCTGACAATTTTACCGTGGGGGACAACTTCTGTAATCCATCTGTGTTTTAAGATATTAGCTGAACCTGCAGCCGTATCATGTTTGAACCATCTTGTATCAGTGTTTGGTTCACATACACGACTGCTCATATCCTTACATTAAGGCCTGACTCGGATTTTACCTCCAACTCATTAAGTCCCAGCCAGAAGCTACACCTGCCCAAAGGGGTACTTCTGGAGTTGCCAGAGGGTAAGATTGTGGAAAAGCTCAGCTAATTTGAAATATATCTTTAAAACATGCGCTATCTTTAGTGTCCTGCAGATGGACATTTTCGCTAACAAAGCAGCTTGCTGGAAAACCTGTAAAAGTATGGTTTACCTTTGACAGACATCTGTCAGCATATGACAGATATTACAGTGTGAACCGGCAGCTGGTGGCAATGATGGTTATTATATTTGTAACATTAGCATTTATGGAAATTCTGCTCGGTCTTAAAAATACACCAGACAGTGGATGGATGTAATTTAACAGCTCATAATGCAACACTTTCTAAAGCCATCAGCCTGCTTCTCTCACAGTCTCCTAAGATGAACCTCTAAAAGCATTTCAAACAAAGAGCTTGATAATCAGCAGAGTTTAAGCTTTTATTCCTGCAGTTCAATGCCAGACCATCCACAGACTTCATTAAACTCTGACCAGATACGTGAAGGTAACAGCCAGTTAGTGTCTGCACTCTGAGGTAACAGGCAGGTATCTACACCTGCCTGGGATCTTGAGATAATGAATGGATGATTTTCTACTTCTTATTTTTGTGATTCCTGCAGTTTTAGGCACAAAAACAACTTTTCATGTTGGTTTCTGAACAAGTCATTTTTGCTGGTTTGCTGCCACCTGACTGCTTGCACATTTTGCTGATGACATGATTTGGAAACAGGTTTCACTAAGCTGAAAAGACATTTTACCCTCCAACCAAGTCAGTTGGAACCAAGGATGCATTAAGAGAGCTAGATGTGGCACTGCCACTCAGCTTTGCTGCCAATTTTTGCAACAAAAAATTCCCCGGTGGCCCAAAAAACATTTCCCCATAGATTGTGTCTGTAAAATTGTTGACAGATTGCCTCCAACTGTACTCAAGCTGGGTTTTACTCTTTCGTCTATGAATTTTTAATCTGTGAAGGTTTCTTATTTGTCAGATCTTTCCAGCACCAAGAAAAGTGAGTTTTACTTTTGCAAGGTCATCACAGTGTAAAGTCAATGGACTGAGCACTGACTGTGTATGTGATACAAACACGGCCATTGCGACATCAACAACTGGTTTGTTTTTAAGCCTCGAGTTTGGAATTTGACCATCATAGTCTTTTAAAACCAGATGTGATCGAAGGAGACTTGATTGAGACCATAAATTCATTAGGAAAATGTTTTTTGAGGTAACAAATCAAGTGAGAAGTTGCGTCATTTTCTCATAGATGTCTATATAGTCAGACTTCTTATTGCAGCCAGAGATGCCGCTCCCTGTCGGCTGTTCAAAGAAGGTTTAATACCATGTAGGCTTCACTGTTCAGACTCAGAGGCTACTCCATCTTTTATTTACAGTCTATGGATGAGCAGGAACAAACTCTAATGCACATGTGCAGTGGGCCACACAACACAGAGGCAAGTCTGGAATTTAGAATTACACTTTTATTCAAGTCTTTGAGTCCAGTATCTAGTTCTCCTTAATGCATCATGGTTGTAACACAAACGGTTAATGTTAACTAAAAGTGTCAATTACCAACTGAATATACTGTAGTTACCAAAAAAGACTGGATAAATGGTCAACACTCGCATAGCTCTTTTTTGTTCTAAAGCTCTTTACAACATGTTTCTTGTCATTATTTCACTTGTACACCAATAGTGACGAAGCTGTAATGCAGGATGCTACCCCATCCATTTATATCAACTTGAGGCTTAGTGTCTTGCCCAAGGACACTTTGGCACATGGAGGAACCGGAGATTTAACTTCCAGCCTCGCAGTTAGTGAATCCACTCCACCACCTGAGCCCTGGCTGCCAATTTAATAGCACAGTAGAACAAATAGTTCAACTTTAAGCTCACAAATACAAAGTATTGCAACAATAACCATGGAGTTAACGAAAAGCCAGAGGCACTTGGGCTCAGCTGTGAGACAAAAGGTTGAAATCAACTGCTTCATCTGACCAGAGTAAAGGTCAGTAACTTGAATTCAGCAAAAATATGTTTGACAATTCTTCATTTTCATCCGAATTTATAACCACTGATAGTTTGGTATTAGTTTATGTTTGACACACAGTGAGGCTTTCCCACCATTTTCACTGTACTGGCTGGGTTTTAAAAAGGGCTTCAGCTGAAGTAGGACATACTGTATGTAAGGTGCACATTTCAGCAGAAGTCAGTTCCTCTGCTTGTGACAACAGTCTGAAGGGGAGGAGGACGAGGAAGGAGCGTTGAATGCTGACTCAGTCAGTCCCCTGAGCTTTGACTACGCTGGAACACAAACATTACTCACCAAATATTCTCCAATATGTTGTTACAGCTGTGCATGGCACCGTGCCACCTCATAACACAGATACTATCATCTGCCCTCCCGAAACTGCTTATTAAAAACTCCTTAAGATTAATGTAAAGGCCTGATCATACGTTTGTGCTGCCATTGATTTGTTTGGAGTTTATCTTTACACCATGTTTGCACAAGCAGAGAACCACATGGAAACTGAGATGCAGGTGTGTGGAGGTGTGGAGTGTGGGGTTTGTATATATATATGTGTGTGTTTGTGTATGAGTTGTATTACTGGCCGTCAGCACCTCTCCCCCCCAGTGAAGCAGGCTGCTCAGTGCAGATAAAAGTGTGCAGATATTTCCAAGCTCTCACGCTGAGACAGGCTTTATCTGCAAGACTCTCCTGTTGGTTGTGTTAGTCCAGCCCTGGGTGATATTAATACCCCACTAATGAGCCCCTTCCTTGAAGAATCCGGAAACAATCGGCGGGGTGTGGTGTGCGTGCTGAATCAGTCTCTCTCCCTTGTGCCACAACTCCCCCTACGGCTTCCCGGGAATGCACAAACAAAAAAAAGAAAGAAAAAGAGAGGAACACAGCTCCGATCACATTAATCATGGCCTGTGGGAGCGCCGGCACTCGCTCCAGGCGCGCAAGAACGAAAGCATCACACGAGAGGAAGAAGTGGAGGAAGAGGATGGGGTGGCTGAGACAATGGGCTGAAGTGTGTGTGTGATTTTCCCTCTAAGTACACTGTTATTAGTGAGGTGTTGAAGGCCTGGTGCCGGAAAACTCAAACATCTGTGGCTATGTGTGCCGAGGTGTCTGTCCTGTGCTTGGATGACAAGATGTATTGATTAACCCTGATGATGCTGTGTGTTACAGCTGATCAGCATTTTTGTGTGTCAGCAGGGCTTGTGTAACACCAATGTGCAATGACTGTTATGTAGGAGTGAGTGTTTATCATAATAACAGGCTTAGGTGCATTATGTACAAATGAGTAATTGCACGAAATGATTCAGTTTTGTTTGTGCTGGAGAGCCTGTGCCTGTTACGCAGCCTCGGTTAGCACCAGATGAAGACGTCCAGTGCAGCTCTATCAGCTCCCATCAGTATTCAGCAGCAGTGGTACCAGCCTATTCACTTAAAGGGGAGCTGGGCACAATTAGCTGTTAACATTACATGGCAGAATTCAGCCTCAGCCAGCATCCCCAAGGGAAATTAAACCACCGGCAGATCATTAAACCACAAGCTAAACATTAACAGCCATTTGCATTTTTATTGCACCTGAAGAGAATGTGCCAGGTCCATTATCTCTGAGAGACAGAGAGGGACTCCTTATTTATTATTGTTATGTCGTCCCGCGTGGAAACACAATGGCGTTTATATGGGGAAGGAAGCGGCAAACGAGAGGCCTGATTTTCACGCTCGCATTTTTTGGAGTGTTATGATTACAAATTCGAACACGGCTGGCAGAGGATACAATGACTTGTTTGTTATGCAAATCCCCCCTGCTTTCATCCCTCCCAAAAATAAACAAATCCAAACAGATGACAATTTGCAGAGGGGCTCAGCTGAGTAAGGCCGGCAGCTCGGCTGTTGACTGTACTGTCTGCGGTGTCATTGCTATTAAGAGTTTGAATAAACAGGCTCTGGACCCGGAAACTGGGTGCAATGGAACATAAATGGGGTGAAGAGGGGTTTTGGAGGGAAGTCAGTTCCCTCACTCAATGCCAGTTTCTCATTTTCTCCTCTGCAGGTGAGCGGGATGTGTGGACAGTCTCCTCAGCGGGCCTCTCGCTCCGTCGGGTCGCCTCCTCAGCCTCCAGCCGCCTCTGCAGCCCGCGGAGCTCAGCCCTCATTCTCGGACTCTGATGAGACTCTGGCCGGCCTCCGCAGGTGAGCCAATCAGAGACTGTAATCCAGACGCCTTCAGATGATGGAGCTGCAATCCCTCTCCAGAGCGCTACGGGGGAAATATATGTCTGACAGACCAATATTGCCCCTGACAATGTGGACAGGTTCCCTCCTGCTTCCCTGTGACACTCAGTCTTTCTCCACTTGAGTGTTTTTAGCACCTCTGATGCAGTAACAGGCTTAAATGAACAGTGTAATAATGCCCAGCGGGGCTGCTGGCCTCAGCAGCACAATGGCCAGATTAATGTCAATTAGGAACAGAGACACTGCTTATTCTGGCCTCTTTACTCTCTGCTTCTCGTGGGGGATATAATCGACTTACTTTCACCGCTATCAAGCTGAATTCCCTCCTTTATGCTATTTCTGCCTTTTGTCTCCTCTTTCTGTAGGACAGTCTCTGCCCTTGTCACTGCAGTTCGTACTAACTAAAACTTTTCCACTCTCTACTCTTTCCAGGGAGTTCATAACCAACCTGAGAGGCTTCAGCTCCTTCTACAGTGGTCTTGGGGAGGCGTTGTGCAGTCGAGAGCCCACTCCAGCAAACCACTCCCTCTGCTGGAACGGGCAAGAGATGACAGACAGGTAAGCCAGGCCTTCATTTGTTTGGATTTACAGCCAGCACCTCTAAACGCAGCTGCAGATGAATCCTGCTCTGGTTTATTGGCTTTCTGCGTGATCTTTTATACAAACAGTCGGCTCTGAGTCTCGGATTCCCAACACTCCGGCATCACATCTAGGTGTGTAGGTGATTTGAAGGGTAAGTAAGTTTGCCCAGAGCTGATGAGCTTCGCACAAGAGGCCCCACTCTCCCACTGAGTGTGAGTGTAAATCTTGACTTTGGCTCTATGGGATGTTATTAATGTCAGGCATGCTGTCACCTTCTTCTCGCTTAGTTAATTGCCGTTTCGATCGTTCTCTCCTCCTTCATCCAGCATCTCCGGTGCACCCTGCAGAACCGCTTTTGGTTTCCACAATATTTCACTTCACCTCTGTCCTCTGGCTCTGCACATCATAACTTCTCTCTTTCGCGCTGTCAGCCAGCCCCAATTTCAATTTGGCGTAGATAGGTACAGATATCATCGGGGTTTTTTTCCGTTTTTTTTTGTCTTGTAAATTATGTGTGGAATTTAATCAATGCAGAGGCACAAGTTTCAGATGAGAAGCACTGTAGGTTAATGTTTTACCTCTTGTTCCCAGAGGAGGACGGAGAATAAATTCTGTGCTTTTTCCTCAAACTGCTGAAAACGAATTTGTTACAAAGATTAAAAAAAAAAAAGCTTCAATCTGAGGAGGAGACATCAGGTTGGCAAAAGGGGGCAGAGCTGTCCTGAGGGGATGATTACAAGCTGGACCAAACAGTGCGATAAGAGGGTGCAGGGAGGCAGGAAAGGAGACAAAATGATGGAGAGATTACAATGTCTTGCGGCAAGCAATTCTCCATGTCATCTACGAGGGCATATGCCTGCAAAATTCACTCAGGGAGCATTTGCACTCGGAGATTTGTTCTGGATCATCTTCCATTATCTTCCCAGATAGGACCTTCTCCAGAGCCAAACGTGGCATTCAGTCAGTGCATTGTCTCATGCAGATAAATTTAGCCCAGGCGGGTGTGGAGGATAAGCACCGGAGGGGTCGGGTGCTGAATGTCTCCGATACTTGAGGAGTGATATTTGGAGCTAAATGAGGCTTGTTTACCATCCCACCTGGAGCCAAGATCAGAGGAGCAACACTTTTCACCACATCAAAGAGCGTTAACACTGATAACTCTGGTATCAACTGCAAAAATAATTCCATTCCTCTTTTGGATCTAATGACAGTGTAAACTAGTGTGTGTGATAAGAGATAAAAGATAAGATCCAGAGTCGACTGAGAACATTTATTTCAGGACTTTGAAAATTAAGATGGGGACAGAAGGTCAGGAAACAAGGGGAGGACTGCAATTTGTCTTCTGCGTGAAGGTCGGTTACTCTGACTTTATAAGGGAGAAATGAACTGTCTGTTATTTTTTTTGGGTCCTTATTTGATCATTTATTTCAGCCTTCCTTTGCAAACTAGTTCAGAGTTAAGATAAGATAAGATAAGCCTTTATTAATCCCACAGTGGGGACATTTGTAGTGTCACAGCAGCAGAGGAGACTGTACTAACATGTAGGAACATCAGTGAGATAAAAATAAAGACAAATATACATGAGTACTGAGTCTTCCAGATGTGGATTTCCAGATGTTTACAAAAAACGTGCCACTTGTGTTATGGCTCATGAAGCTGCATCTTTTGGCTCTGAGGGTTTTATTGTTTGATTTTAACACAGATGATGTAAAATGGTCAACATGAGTGTAAATGTGCCAGAGCCAGTTGTAGTCCTGAACACTGAACAGAATCCAAACAAGTAGGGAATGTTTCCACAATGCTGGCCAACATTACCTAAAAGTTATATTAATGTTTGAAAGAAAACATTGGAATCTAAGGATAAGGATCTTAAGGCTATTTATCATTTCAATTAACTTTATTTATTGTTTCTTTGAGTTTAAAAGTGAAGTAAGACTAAACATTTTAACCCTTAATGGGATGTTTGGAGGATGCTGTCAGATTATTTAACATGGAAAAAAAGAATGTTCATTCTAAAAATGTAGAACATTTTTCCTGCAATAGTCTGAGGATGTTTTGGGGATGTTGTTGTTGAGAAAGTTCTTCTGAAAAACGTTCCCACAATGTTACATGATAACAAAGGAAGGAGGTTCTCGATGGAACATTTGGAAAATGTCTCAAGGACATTTTAAGAGCATCTTTCGCTGCTTTTATCCTGTGTTTCAGAAGAACGTTTTGGGAACTACAAGAAGAGTCTAACTTTACTGGAACTTTGTAGAACATTTTTAGAACATTATTTTAAATCTGGGATCCTTTAGTTTCCCAACAGTTTCAAACGGAGACTAAAAAAATTTTTTCAGTGATGTCTTTATTCAAATTTTCTTTTAGTTTAGACCCAAACAGTGTCTGAGATGCAGGCTGACGGTGTAACTGAGGCTGATATTCATAAATCAGAATTTAGGAAAAATGGTCTTTTGACTTCACTTTTAATGGTGTGGAAAACCGAGCAAACACCAAAGTGATGCCATTCATCCTGAAGGAAACATGAATGTCTTTATTTGAGTTCATCCAGTGGTTGTTTTGTTATTGCACAAAAACCCCCACAAACATCAGATTCCAAGTACTTTTTCAGATGCTTTAGTTGAGTCTTTTCTGTTAATGTCACTTTCTGCCCTCCACTCTGCTAAATCTCAGAGAGAAATAGACTTTTTTATTTTAAATCTTTCAGTAGGAGGCCACAGGACTTCTGTTTTTGGTTCTCAAACCTATTCCAAGAGATGTCAAATATCTTAAAGAACCAAACAGTTAATAAGGTACAGCTGAAACAATTAGTTGATAAATCGATGAGTTGATTGACAGGAAAGTGGTAACTATTTTGATAGTTAATGGAGAAAATAATCAGCAGAGGGTTCAAAACGGTGAATCTCAACCAACTACAACAGGAAAAACCTGCTGTCACATGAATGCATGAGTAATAATTATCAAATGATGTAATATAGAACAATATAAAAGTCATGAGGGACATTTTTCTGCACTGAGCATTTTGACTTTTTTAATCACATTTTCATGATAGTACTTCTGTTTGCATTTACTTAAGTAACATTTTCACATTCAGTACTTTACAGTGTGGTTTTAGCACTATTGCTTTGTTACGACCCAAGACAGAGGGAAACCTGAACATAACACCTGGTGTTCTTCCCCACTGTTCAGCAAAGCACCTTTGTATATTCTTTAGATCATCAAGGACCAAAATAAGAAAAACAAATGAAAACTTCTATTTCAACCCTAAAACTTCCTTTATAACAAAAAACAAAGGTTACACCAAAACTAGGCCTCTAATCTGGACTCCTACAACAGTAAAAAACATGAGAAAGCAGATATATACTCGCTCCAAGTGCTCATATATACAAGTACCATTTAAATTATTCACTGAATCCAAAAACATACAGACTAAACAAATCTCTCTCTTTAACCAAAATCTTCATCTGAGTCAACAAAAGTTCACAATGGAGGTTTTGGAACCAGGCCGCTCACATTAGAATGCACTGAAGTACGCATTCTTAGCAAAATAAATAAAGTAAAGTAAGGATCTTCCTCCAGCACTGGTCAAGACGAAGGTTCAAAGGAAACATTAATAGCCAAAGGATGGCTGCACTCATTTACTGCTCTTTTAAGACACCTCAATTTGATTCTTTTGTGTTTAGCATTAAGGCAGAACAAGCAGCAGACGTCTGATCCAATGTATATGTTTGGGAGTGAAGGTGTGATCCTTCAGTTGGTGTGAGAACTGTCAGACTCATTTTTTCATCTCTCTCTTTTGTTCATTCTGATATGAGAGGCTGCGGTCTCATTCAGACTGGACCTACTAGCCTGATAATTGGTGTTAGATTAGATTAGGGTTTCATAAGTGTGAACCGATCTGATCAGCTCTGCACAGACGATCGGATAACAAACCTGACAACTGAGACTATCAGCGGTGAGAAACAGTTTAACGCTAAATTATATTGCCGTTAAATTACACAAAGCAGAGCACTACCTCAGTCAGAATCTCTCACCTCGTCCTGCTTCTCTGACCCATATTTCCTCTTTTCTGCTCCCTAACTGATCACACATCTCTCTATTATTAATGTGATAATTAGCAGCGGAGAGGGGATGAGATCATGGCTAATAAGAAGAATAAATAACTGGGGAAATGCAATTTGAGTTTAATGAAAAGTCTGACTTAAGGGAGAGGCTGATGAATGGACGTGGCAGAAGGTGGAAGGTGTGTGTCACCGAGATGAGAACAGAGTATGACCTCATGCTTTACACACTAACACACACACACACCTGTGCTCATATTTTTTTCAAGGCCCCCTCTCCTTCCTGCTAACCTTTTCTCTGAAAGTCATTTTTCCTCCTCCAGCCCATTTGTCCTTCATCCTTCCAAACATTTACTGCAATATAGCAGTTGACATTTACGCAGCAGTTCGACCTCTGGCCTCAGCACCACTCGTATCACCGCTGTGCCTGAGAAAGACATGTTGTCAGTCCTGACTCTGGCTCTTCCAACCATGCCTGTCTCATATGTGCAGAAGCTCTGAGCCTCCTCCTCAGAGCTATGATGCTGTGAAGGGGTTAATTCCTGTCAGTGCCAGAAGTTGAAGGAACACCTGCAGGAAAAGTCTCAACATGAAAGACAACAACTGGAGAGAAATCTACCTTTCAGACACTCCAGCTCCTCCTCCTCCTCCTGATAACATACACCAGTGTCAACAGAGCAGCGTTTCCTCAGTTGCACATGCAGACATGTAAGCACCTGCCTGCGGGCGGCTTGTACCTAAATATACCCTCGGAGCTGAAGCAGGACAAAAATACATCTCTGCTAATGTTCTTTCATTTTCTGCATATGATTAAAAAGTAACTAAGTGGTCTGTTAATGTGCATGAAATTAATAACCGGCCAAACTTTGCTTAATGATTAAACTCCTTTGCGGATGTCGTTGCCTCTTGGAACAACTTGAAAAGGGCCAAATATACATATATATGTATGTATGTGTGTGTATTTTGGCAATAAAGTGACAATAGGACACTGCGGTGGAGAATTTTTCACATTCACTGAATTATTTTAAATTCTGCAAACTTGAAAGAAGAAAATGAGCAGAGTCAATGAATTTTGGTACTTATAGATTTATTGTTCATTACACAGAGAGTACAAACAAACTGAGCTGGTCTTGAGATATATATACAGCATACTGGATATATATGTATATACTGCAAATACAGCAACTCCTCAGCACTGCTCAATTTCTCTCCCAAGACTGAGAAAAACTCTAATAAAAGAGAAGAACTTTTTATTATGAACAGTGTTTCAAAAAATTCCTAATTACATTTATCATATTTACAGACAACATATAATCCAGAACACCTAAAATATGTCTATAAAAGAAGCAAAAACCTAAAATAAATCTATGAAACAACCAAAATGCATGATTATTTTTTGTGATTCCATCATAGAAAATTCAGATTACTAGAAGTCATTGGAAACTCAAGACGGCTGTGATTTACTTGTTCTTTACAAGTGTGTGTTAATTGAAAGCAGATGTCTAAGAGTTCAACTAATTACATACCAAAGACACAGTTTCCTCATGAAGGCTGCTGCTAAATGTATTTTTAGCACAGTCCATTAAATACTCTTTTCCTTCAGAGATATTTGCGGTCTCCAGACCTTTTGTTAAAAACATTAAGACTATCTTTAAATGTCAAATGTTAGAAAAACCTTTATAGATATAAACTCTCCAATGAGGGAAAAGTCAGTCCTTTGATTAAAGCTCAGTTACTAATGAACTTTCCAGCTCTGCACTCTGGGCCCCTGAAACTGCAACTGTAAAAGACCTGTCGTTCATCTTATCAACACTAGATGGTGATAAGTGCCGTGTTTGAAATGATGGAGTCAGTGGTCAGCTCATGATGCCTTCCATACATGGAGCTTAAAGAACACATTTTTCTCCCTCTTCCCCACCAGGTTTCCGGGTCCTGGCCTGAAGCGACTCCACACCGGCTCAGAGTCGAGGAGCAACAAGCCTCCAGAGCCGATAATCAGCCAGATCATAGACAAACTCAAACACATCAACCAGGTGAGCTGAGCTGCTCGGTTTGTGTGTGTGTGTGTTTGTATCACTTGTTTGCTGGTGTTTTTCTTCGACGTTAAATGTAAACCCCTCCAGTGAGCAGTTTGTCCGTGGCCTCTCCACTGAGGAGGCGTTCAGGTTTACCTTCCCATTAGTTCTACCTCATGGCTCACAATTGGACATTGATTCGTCGGCTGCTGCAGGCCTCACTCTGCAGCTCCTGTGGGGGTCAGCACAGGACAAGTGAAGATGTGAAATGAGGGGGCTTTGCACTGTTATGCCCCTCTTTCTCTGCCATACGTCACCTGTGTTCAAGGTGATGTCGAAGCCTTGCTCTTCTTAAAACACAAAAAATTCTCATCTGTGCCGCACAAAAGAACGTCTGAGACACAAATTCACCTGCGTAGCAACCAGATGATGACCCATTTTCTGAAGGTTTGTTGTGACGGACAGGAATTATGTTCTCTGTCCTCAGTAAGTCCCAGCTGTCAACAAGGCCAAAGCCCCCATTTTTTATTTGCAGCTTTCATTGCCATGGAAACCACCTTTTGGAGCGAGTGCAAAGATACTTGTAGGATCAAACCCTGCAGATAAATATATCAGCCCACAGATCGACCGATACTTCCTGGTTCCTGGTGGTTGCACTTGTAGCTGTCAACACTTCCAGCTGACCACCTTCACACACACACACACACACATACACACACACACACACACAGACACACACTTTGTGCATTTTTGCCTGCATGCGTGTGTTTGAGTGCTGCAGAGCTGTCTCAGTGGATTACAATCCTTCTCCACTGTTTAAACAATCTGAGAGACCTGAGGAACAACCATGGACCCTCCTCCACTCTCCTCCGACAGCCAGAGACCCTCCAGAAATAATACAGAGGCTTCTGGGCTGAGACACTCTAATTTCCTCATTTACTTTTGCCATATTGCCTCATGTGTGCCTGTCAAATGCCCCCTGCTGTCTTCAAAAGGTCCCAAACATGATTCATCCTCGATTCATGCGACTTTAAAAGCATAATTCCTGTCTGAACACATGCATTTTATTTTTTACAGCTTTGGCCATCGTTTCTGTCAGTTATGAAGACGTTGCACTCACCAGAGTCATTTCTTCAAGTCCAATGGGGACAGAAACACGTCAGCTGTTTAACCACATTGTCAGAACCATTTTATTTGGTGCTAAAACTAAGTGTGTTAAGTGTCAATAATAATCTTTCATGCATGTAAACTTTGCCAGAGCAGAATGTAAGTGTGTAGACTGTGATTGATGTTTATTACATATAGTTTGGTTCATAATTTTGCTGTTCTCTTCCAGATACATTCGTGTGACATGAACGTTTGAGTAAAATCAGTGTGATTTTCGGACTCTTTTTTGCAACATTGTACGACGTTATTGGTCGAAATGACAAAAATAAACCCAAACTCGTGAAGAACAGGACACGCTGGCTCTAATGTAATAAGACTTTGGAGACTTCCTGCACTGACAAGGACAAACTATTATGTCCATTTGATTGCATACAGAGCTGCTTCAGTGCCGCCTGTTTACCGTGTGGATCAGGTTCCTGATAGGCTTGTGATGAGATTTTGCAAGAAAATGCAGTTTGGTGAAAATGACTGAGCTCATTGTGTTACAAACATTCAGACAATCCCTTAGAAGCACTCAAATCAGATGTTCTCAGTAACCTAATGCTCATTTTCTAATTGGCCCACGTGTTGCACTGATGACGCGGTGCACATGTGGACATTTATGGGGGTTTTGAGTCTGTTCTTCTATACAAACCCCTGATATTTATGCAGATTGACTATTCACATGGGAGCTGTTAGTCCTGATATCTGATGACCATACAGCGGAGTCAAGCACATTTCTGCTCCAACTCCCAACTTCCCCTTCAGATCTCGACTTCAATGGGCTGGATTAACATCTGACAGAAGAATGACTGCATTTGACTGCATATTTCATGCGCAGTAAAACTGTTTATGACTCGTAGCTGTGCTTTTTTATTCATGCAGAAATGAGATTACACCTAGTGTTTCTAAAAAACCAATCACCACTGAAGTAGGCTGCATAAAATGACAGGAACACCTTGCAATATCGTGCAATCCAGTGTAACAGTCCTGCAATAAATTAACACATTGTGAAGTTTTGAAAATCATATTTTTATTGCCAGAGTGCTCAAGAAAGTTTATTTAAACTTTTGAAGCTAAAATTCATGGTGTTCACTTCCCATTTTTCATCATAACGGAGCTGCTCCTGCTCATTTGTCTTTCCATTTGGATACATATTTTTGACATTTGCAGAATATCAGACTCACAGTTAGTTTTCATTGGCATGAGTCTACAGCAGTGATGCTCGACTCATGGCTTGTGGTTCAAATCAGGCCTTCAATAGGGTGTTGGCTGGCCAGTCAACTATTTTCTAATTCACAATGAAAACAGATTAATTACTGCTGCACATTTTGTTTGTTTTTATAGTAAATGATCAGTGCTTTCCCTTGGCTGTTACTCAGTTAATCCGAAAATAAGTAATATAAATCATTTTTGAGAAAGGTGAGTTATGGGTATTTAAATATTTATTTATTCTTGCTGATAAATATTAAAAGAAAAAGATTTCTTAAGATGTGAAGATAGGGAGTGCTGCAATGAAAAAGGTGCTCGTCAGGGCCACGAGTCAGTAAAGATGAAAAAATAATGACTGTCTCACTTCACTCTGTAAATGGAAGTCTTTCATATAGGTCAGCTGTTCAAAGAGTATCCGAGGCACTCTGATTTAAAATATAGGACTAAATGTAATGCTGTATTAATACATGGATAAAGACAGAATATAGGGAAATAAGGGCTTTTTAAATTCAAAATTAAAGTGTCTGGGATACTCTTTGGGCCGCCAACCATTACTATGGACTTCCATTAATAGGAAGTGGGACAGTCATTACGTTTACATCTTTACTAAAAATGATTGCTTGTTTATTCACTGGCCTAGTATCATTGGTCTACAGTCAAACTAGCAGCTGTGTGAGGCTGCACTCTTTTAAACAATGCTAACATGCTAATGGTTAGCAAATATTTATGATAATCACTGTGTTAGTTTGGTATTATCACTAAACACACAGTCTGAGCTGAGCTGAGGCTGATGGGAAAGACTTGAGGGTATTTGATTATAAACCAAAATACTGGACAAATCTTGAAGTGATGTTGGTGCTAAATGAAAAAAAAAACGTTATTAAAACTCATCCTAAGGTTTAGTGGCAATCCATCTAGTGGTTACCGAGACATTTTACTCAAAACCATAAATGTCAGCCCCCTGGTTGTGTTAGAGGAAAAGTGAAGGCCTGTTCATGCTTTCCGCATGTCTGCAACAGTCCACGTGAGATAAATTTTGTCATCTGCTAAAGCCCGCGAGGGTCCACCAGGACTCTCTGTAGATGTCCATGTGCAGCCGAAAATTTGTGACGGAATGCATAGCCAGCACGCCGACTGAACATGAGAGGAGGTTCTCCATCATCCACATCTTTATAATTCATCAGTACAGGAGCTGTAATTGAAGTATTCGCTGCAGGACGTTGGAGGTGCTTTGATTTGTAGCTGCCTGGGAAGTTCTAAATTCTTCAGATATCCAGTGCTCTGTCCGACCACTGTGTTACTGTGCAAAGTGCAAAGTTATAACCTTTCAGAAGCATCTACAGAAGCTCTGGGTGCTTTTCTCTGTTCAATATGAGGTTCTGTGCAGCAAACCAGCACATACTTAATTTAGATTATTCGTGCCGCTTTTAAAGTCTGCTTGTGTCAGCACATATTGATGAGGAAACCTAAAGAGTACAACCAAATTCCTCTGGACACATCGAATGCACAAGTGAAAGAAAATGTTCTCAAACTCAGTAGGATCTGTCCTCTGGGGAGCATGAACGCCTCTGCCAAATTTCTTGGTTATCCATCTGTCAGTTTTTAAAATACATCAGTCTGACCCACAGAGGTGGACGAGCTGACTTCCTGACATCACCATCCCTGAAGCCACACTGCATGACTGAAATCATATCTGCTGAAAGGGAAAGATGATGTCACATTTCAACAGCCAAGCTAAAACCTTAAACATACTTTATAATCCTGCTAAATGTTTATTGACTGTCCTCAGTATTTCATGGCCACGTCTGCTCCCAGCCTGCGTATTGTAAACAACCTCTGAGGGCACCGGAGAAAGTGATGTTGTTTAGTTAAAAGCAGTTTTACAAGGTCTCCGCCTACCCGCCAGTTGAAAGACCACCGGCTCTGGATGATGTGGGGCTAAAAGCAAATGGACTAATTAACCATCTGATCTGAGAGAGTAGGCCACAGCTCACAGGTAATTACTTTCATCTGCCCTGTTTATATGCAGAGTGTATGCCGACAAGCCAGCGGTGAGATAGTGTGTGTAGCGTTCCTGGAAGTTAACCAGCAGAGTGCCACGCACTGTTTCAGTCCCACGATGTTGTCTGTGTGATTGATCGTCTTGTTTAGTGGGTTCAGAGCTGCAAGCCGAAGAACGTGTACGTTATTGTCCTTTATATGCATTCAGCTGCACACTGTGACAGAGGTCACTCTCATGCATGTCTTTATAAGGCCTATAAGGCTCTTTTATCCTGCACACGTTTTCCATTTGAATGAACGTCTCCTTTTGGCTGCAACCGTGAACACAATCAATGGTTCTTCCAGCTTGTACTGACCCACTTTCAAACCACGAATCAGTCCCAGACCGGAGTATGTGAGCCTGTGTCATAAAATATAGGGGCTACACTCTCCAACAGTGAGGGGAACGTGGGACCCCTCCAAAGAATCGACTTCTTTCCAACTTTAATCCCCCTGATGTTTCATTCCTCCACTCCTAAGTGCTGCGTGACGATGGCCCTGTGAAATGCAACTATGCAGCGGAAATGTGTCATTTCTCACGTTGTCAGTGTTGATCAGAGTATCAGCAGATACAGAGACAGTTTGGCAGGGAGACCCTCGCCTTTGTGCCTTTGCGAGGCTAAACTAAACACCATAGGAAAAAAAAATCGGAGCCGGTCGCCTCAGCTTATAAAACAACGTTTTCTCACGCCTGAAGCAGTTGATGTCATGACTGAGCCGTAGCCAAGTTTAAAGAGAGCTGCACACTATAAATGGATGAAGAGAAATGGCTTTCTTCTCTGGTTATTACTTCTTGACTTGGAATCTTTAAACAGAGCAGGACTGTGTGGAGCCGCGGACATTTTTGTGCCTGTGTACACTGTGTAACAAATTCCTGTGTGAGGTCCTGTCTTTCTGTTGTGACTTGTATACGTGTTAAAGCTGATAAAGACGAGTGCACTCCAACCTGCTCTCCTCGGCTCTGACGTCAGGCCGCTGATACAGTCTGACTGACGAGTCTTGCCGTTTTGTGCTGAGAACTTGACTGTGAACGTGCCTCTGCATTGACGCTGTCATTTTGTGTGAAGCGAATTCCTGTGTGTGGAGCCATATCTGGACTCCTGAATTAGAACATATTATTTTGATGATGTGTTCTTGTTCTGTGGAGATGAGTTTGTTTTTCTGAACATCTGTTTAATTTCCCAGAGTATCGGGTTTCTCCTCTGAACAACTAATCTGGCAGGAGATGGTTGAGCTAGTGGCAAAATAGAGCAATTATGTGATTGGTCTTTGATTACAGAGCGTTTCATTTGTCAGATGAGTTTGCCATTTGGAGGGTCAGACCTCCTGGGATTATTGTGACAGCCCCTTCTTGGCTTTATGAAGCCGCATTTGGAATCCCATGAATATGAAAGACATCTTTGTTTGATGGACTGCTAAAATTGAAGTTTAACAAACATCTTCATACTGTGAGCCAAAGCTTTAATTTTCACTTATCCCAATGTCTTTTGCTCCCATCATTCTGTATCTGTGCCTGTTCAGTGCCTTTCTTTCCGTCTCCCCAGCTGTGCTGAGTTGTGTGTGACAGACTCCAGCTCTGTCGCCCTTCCCTCCTCCATCCCCCTCCTCTCCTAAACCCCTCCATCCCCCTCCTCTCTTCGCAGCTTCCCAGACTAATTGAAGCCAGAACCTGGGAAAATCCTGCAGGTAGGACAGGAATCCAGGGTGGAAAATAAACCAGATCCCGAGCGCCACAAATTCCATCACGCAGTCTCACTTCCTCCGAGCCAACAGAGCCTGGACAGCATGCGCTCAACACCTCGTGCATGCTCGAGCAGAATGCACTCTTTAATATATAACTCACGCACTTAGGCTGCAACCGTTTTTACTGCGCACACTTGCTGTAATTAATCTTACAGGAATATAACTACAGCAGATACATTCACAGCTCTGTGATATATAAGCATACAAATGACTGTAAAATAGCAACACTTGGAAAACACTTTAGAATGCATGAATAAACACAGTGCTATGTGTCTTATTGTTACAATAAAGATAAAGTGGAAGCAGCTTCACGACAAGGCCAGCATGCGGTGGCCTTTTCCTACAGGGTGTGCTTACAATCAGACTAATAGACACCATGGGTGTCAGACTGGGCCTGCTGTTTTGTAAACTTACACTTGCTAACCTAGTCATTATGCTCGCTCCAGTCAAAGAGACTGACTTCTGTTTGATGTTATTTACTGAGGGGTTTTGAAGCGTTATTTAATATACCCCCTCAGGGCCTTTGTCCTCTCGCCCTCCTCGTTCTTTATGTGTGTGAAGTACGACTGCTCTGGAAGCAGAGGAGGAAGAAGGGCTGCTATATTTGTGAGCGCCGATAAGCCATGAGGGTGCTTTAAATGAAGTATGACACCTGGTGTAAACCTCTGAGGGGCTGCAGGGCATCTGACTGGGCTCCCCTGTTAGAGCAACACGCATGCATGTTATCCTCTCGTCTTCTGGAGACTTATGACTTCACGGCAAGTTTAGGATTTGAGGAGTTGTGTTCTCTTAACTTTCAGAAATCCAACCAACAGATACCACCCCTCTCCCCTCCACCCACAGCTCTCTCCCCTGCTGACTGGGAGGTCAGACGGAGCATGTGAGGGCCCTTTTCCTCCCAATTAGTCTGCCTGCTAATGAGGCCCAACCATCCCTCTACCACTGCCATCCATCCCTCTTTACCTCCACACCTCCACCTCCCTCCTTGCCGCCTTTCCACCATCAATCCTGAGGCCCGAGCTGCCTCTCTCTGCCCACTCCGCCCCTCTGCTCTCACACCACCACCTCCCCACTGGGTGTAATTATCACGCAGCCGGCTTATAAAAACCCTGCAGCACAAGCCAGGCACTCGCCTTGCTAACCAGCCGTCGCAGCATGGGTTGTATTTTTTCTTTACCAGTGAGCTTTTCATTTTCTTAATTTTTCTTGCTGATTATTTGCTTATTCTTGAACAGCTGAGCTTCGGATCTGATGCACACATCCTGGACTTGTTGTCACTGGGCACCATCACGTGTTGCTGTGTAACAGGATTCCCCCCCCCAGCAGAAGTCAGAGGTCACACTTCCCGTTTCCTGTCTCTGCTGGGTCATCAGAGGGTCTCCCTGCGAGGGTCAGGGACCTCCTCTGTTCCTCCTCTGCCTTTTGTTTGGGACAGCGGTGCTCTGGGGGGCACCGCACAGTTGAGGCTCCTCTCTGGACCTGTCAAAGTGTTAACACTTCCTAACTTTATCATTCCCCTCACATGTTCGCTGCCTTTTCATCTTGCCAGACCCCCATATTTTTGCAGTATGTGGTGGGTTCTCTGTCTCTCTTTTTCTCGTTAACTCCCCCCCTCCTCCCTCTGCTGTTTCCTACCACCCTCTGTTTTCTTTAGTTTCTGCTACAAGCTAATCTACAGCAGAGCAGCGCTGAAGCTCGTGCATGTTCAGACCTCTCCACCCAGCTGAGCGTTGCCTCCCGCTAGGTGTGATCATGGGACACGCAGTGACAGTCTGCTGATGTTGAAGTGGAGGGTTTCTTAGCAACACATGACTCTGGAAACCACAGCGATAACGTGTAAAGCAGACGAGCAGCATACAAAAAGAGATTGTCTGAGGAGCGTAATCTGATTTAGCGACCAGCGGCCTGCACAGGAATGAGACTTTTTAAACTATTAAACCCCAAACAAACAATCAGGCTCATTCACAGACATAAGTCAAGATTTTCATTTGGTTAGCCTCAAAATTCAATTGCAGTCATACCAGATATATTTAATGCCAGAGGGAGAGAACTCCAAGCCTTGATCTGCGCTGAGTAGGTTGAAATACAGCGTTTTATTCTTCCAGAAGACGAAGAATTTATTTAATATGTACAAGAGTTTTCATTAGCTTTCATAGATTATATACGAGAGGAACCAAGTTCCTGCCAAGAAAGTGTAAACATCCATTCAGGATTCAGTCCAAACTATCTGGAAATAGACTTATGGGCTTAGTCAGAAAGGTGGAGTGGACACACGCCCAGTTTAACGCAGGACCAGAGAGCTACTTTTTTCTCTGTGTGTCCTGTTTCCGACTGGAATGAACATCAGGAAATTAATCTTGTCTGCATTAACTGTCTGAGGCTGGGCTCCCGTTGCGTGACATTCTCGACCGCGGACAGATAAAGGAAGACAAGGAAGAGGGTGAGGAGGGGGAAGAAAAAAAAGAAAAACAGAGAGAAGAATGAGACAGCACCGGTCCCCCCCTCTTTACATTTCAGATTCAATAAAAGTTGAGTAATGAGTGGAGGAGAGCGGGTGGGAATGCAGCGTCGTCCGAAACGCCGCTCCGCCTGCTGAGGAGGCTTTCCATGACTCACTCTGTGGAAAGTGCCTCCTGTCATTCCTCTGTCTGTCTCTCTATCTGTCTCTGCTCTCCCATGATGAGCCTCGTTCATTTCCACTCTCTCTCTCTCTCTCTCTGGGCTCCACACAAGGACGTCTGCCAGCGTGATACAAACACAGCAGCTCAGAGGACCAGTGGGGATTAGGTGTAAGGAAAGTCCATTTCCTTCATTTATCAAGAAAAATAGTCTGTGATGTGTTTGTCTAACATGGTGACCCGGACATCAGATGTAAAAAATGTGCTTTTTAGTTTTACAGGAGCTCTGATATAAATAGCAGACAATTAGAGGCTACAGTGTAAAATGCAGCAGCTTATTATTTTTTAACCAGCGCCTGGAAAGCACATTAAAATTATGCTTGTCACACTATAATATAAAGACTGACTACGGCTCACTATTGAACTTATATAATCATAGTTTTTTGCAACGTGGGTCTCATTTTCTTCCCCTCTGGACACAGTTTCTAGTGGTAATAATACAGTTATACTCACCAAATACATTTTTGAGATATGGCAAACGTCGCCAGGAAGAACTGATACAGACAAGAACACACACAATTATACAGTTAAACATGTTGAAAATAAAGCTTCCTCCTCGCGAGGATGGTTTTACACCCACAGATACTGTTTTCTGCACTCGTGCACGTGCCTGAGCTGTGCACAGTTTTTGCAACTAATTAAATGCAACACACACCTATACACATTGTCGTGATTCGTCGGTAATGCATCCATTTTGATTAGAACAGCTTTAAGGCAGCGCATGACTCAAACCCCCAAAATCAGGTCAGCTGTTTTTATCACTGTGTTGTCTAAAAACAGCACATGATGGCTGTGTCCATTTTAAGACTTAAACTCAGTGCAATAGCGAAACCGTGATTTTTGTCAGGAGCGTACGGCGAGTAGGCCTGCTCGGGAACTTAATCCTTAAGTTCTGCAGATTAGATTTGCAGACAAGATGTGTTGAGGCATTGATAGAAACATTCAGAGCAGCAGATTCCGTCTGGGCCGAGTCATGAGAAGCTTGTCCGGACATGTCCTGTGCATGGAAGAGGAGGACATAACATAGGCCCTGATCCCAATCACAGACACTGACAAGAAGACTCTTTTTTCAGTGCACTTTCCGCCTTCATTACTCATCCTCTTACTATCTCTGTATCACTCATTCACCTCAGCAGCTCCTACTTTTATACATTCAGATCCCTGTGACTTGCAGACATATGTGGAGCAGGGTCTCAATGCCAGCTCACATGTTAAAGACCACAGCTGATGATCAGTGAGCAGGTTGAATCATATCAGCGCAGGTCAAGCAGCAGCTCTGAGGCTCCGTCGCAGCTGTCGTGTTGAACAGTGACCCTGTGTGGAGTTCATGTCATGTGTGGGAGGCAGTGACAGACTTGTGGTTTCGGTGTCTCTGTCTGGGCTGGTCTGCATTGAGCAATCCGCCACATGTTTGGGCTTTGTGTGCAGCCTTTGAGCCCATGTTTCCTTGGTGTGACTTGCGCTTTTGTGTTAAAGGGAGGTGAACCCTGTGGCCTGCGGGATGCCTATAGTCGCGCTGATTACATGTTCTGTGTGTCCAGCTGTCTGTCCGAGCCAGGTCCTCGATGCAGCTCCCGAAACTCAGAGGAGAGAGAAGCGGAGAGTGAGAGCGCCAGATTTCCTCTCTTAATGGAAAACATACTGAGCATTTCTCCAAAAACATGTCTCTTTTATTTGTTTCCTCCCCGCTTCCTTTTGCTTTGGGTTTTATTTTAATTGCAGAAGATTCCAGTTCAGAGCTGCTTGAGGTTTTCTCCCTCTTGTGGTAAATCTGTGGAGGCTCTTGGCGGATCATGCAGCGGCTCAGCCATGCCAAAAGCGCAGCGTCACTTTCGACACAAACATACATCCCACCCCTCCCCGCTACCGCAGCAGTGGCAGAGGCAGGCAGCCAGCAGGCCGAAGCCACAGCACCCTGCCACAGAGAGGTACTGCCCTGCCTCCCCCCTGTGGAGCTGGGCACGGCTCGCTGCTATGGCTCATTTAGGCCCTCGCTCTTATTACATAGCCAATTTCTTTTTTTAAGTCTCAGAAAACCATTTCTTAAATAATTCTTTCATCTGTTGCTCATGTGCTGATATTTATAGCTGTTCTTGGTCCTGCTTCTCTCACACGTATGTCAGGAGCTTTTAATTCAGAAATGTAAAATTCTCAGAAAAATGGCGATGTCAGTTCACTACTTTATCTGATTTATTGCTTTAACTTAATAATTATCACATGGCACAGGTTTGGTACAAATATCCACTGTCCCCAGAGGATTAGCTGTCCCTGTATCATATTGTCACTACACAGTTATTATGGTCAATAGAATTAATGACAATATTATCTTCTTACTTAGAGGACATTTATTGTGGGTAGTGTGTTGCGCTCGTCTGTCTTCTTCTCTGTCATGATTTTACATCACAGTATGTGTTGTAACAGTTACAGCGTCTTCTTTTTGCTCCATTTGAAGGAAGGCGGCCACCAGCAGTAAGATGCAATAGCGCCACCCACTATGTCACATTACTGGCACTGGATTATTCACAGGATTATGATATGTGTATCAATAACAACATATAAATGTTTCATTCTTTTAATATCATGACTATCATCTATGTCGGCATATCACAACGCCCCCATGACATTTGTATTCCTGAGGTATTTCTTCTAGCGCCACTAGTGGGTCAGTAGTTATCCAGTGAAATATTTCTACACTTACTTAATAAAGTGCATGTTTAAAATCCCAAAAGGATGATTTTAACTATGAACCATAAACTTGACATTTTCCTACAGCATTCATGTCCCCATCAGGATGAATCACGTTGCTCATCATCCTTCTTCGATTGTTGATTTAACACCTAAAAAGTTGTTTCCATGAGAATAATCCCCACCTGTCTTGAAATGGCTTAAATGTAGTTCTACACTGTTGCTTCTTCTAGAACACGGAGATATGAAGTCCCTGCCTCTCTGTCCATGCACGCCTCCCTGTTTGCGGCAGCTCAAGCACACCAGCTCACCCACAGCTTTGCTCAAACGATGTAGAACTACTTTACATACTCCATACTCTGCATGGAACGTTCCCACAAAATTGGTTATCATTACCTACAATTTCTAGTAATTTCGAAAGACAGCATTTCAATTGAATGTTAATATTTTCATTTCCAATAATTTTCCAATAGTGAGTTAATATAAAGTTGTAAGATCAACATTTAAAGGATGTTGTCAGGAACTAAACAGGATGTGACTGGTGTTAAGTAGTTGGTGTTAGCATGCTAATGTGCTAAACTAAGATGACAAACACTGTGCATGCTAAAAAAATCTGCATGTTAGCATTGCCATTTTGAGGATGTTAGTATAGCAATTTAGCTCAGAGTTGGAAGTTAGCATTAACATTTAGCTCAAAGCACTACTAACAGAGTCTAACAGAGCAGCTAGCGTGGCTAAAGGCTCTTGGTGTGTCGTCTAACGTCAGCAGACAGTGAATCAGAGGGCAGCATGTCTATTTATGTGTTGAGGAGAGTTTATGCTGGAAGGTGGTGAGTTTCACATGGCAGTGATCACACAGACTGAACTCTAAACAGAAGTACAGCAGCTGGTGATGATGGTTTCCCCCTCAGTCCTCAGTCCTTTTTTAGGTTTTGTTCTGAAATACCCCGAGCCACGTCTTTCTCCCCCCGGCTTTACAAGTGTTTGTTTGCCTTTTAACAAGGTTTGTGAGGCGTCCCTCCCCTCACAGAGTCCGAGCGAGTTGCCAGGATACAAACCATGAAAAGGAATTTCAGGACCTCAGTAGATCTATGGAGGACTCTGGCAAATTCAGACAAACACATTTCAGTCTTTAACAAAACAGTTCAGTACATTAAAGTCCCATTCATCTCAGGGGGAGTTCACTTCTGGGCGTTTTCATGTGACACCTCGGAGCGCCGAGCTCTGTCAGCAGGTGGCGCTCTGCTGTACGGCCTCAAACAGGAGGGAAAATGTTCCTATGGATCCTGTCTGTGAGTAACTGTTTGTCCATCCCTTGGTCTAAGTGACCAGGCTTTTAGAAATGTTGTGGTCATCGTCCGTGTATGGCCTCAATGTTGGGTTATGAATGGAGGTTTGTTGGGCAGCCATGCAGGGAACAAGGTGATGTGTGTTCCCGCTCTAAACTTTAGAGTTTATGTCACTTGTAAAACCCAGATTGACTGGCTTGTATATGCAGGCGAAGGGAACAGGGTTGTTTATCTTCTGACTGACGTAATTCTGCGATTAGCTCTGGGTTTTTTTATGCCTCCGCTCACAAACACACAGTCTGAGGCCCAGGCAGACGTCGCAGCTGACCTGAGACGAGGCCCATATGAACTCAATTTTCTCCCATAGACAGCAGACCTAAAACAACAACAAAAAAATGCATGCTGACGTATGCAGATAGGAAGGAAATCAAAAAAAAAAAAAAAACAACAAACAAGAAGGAGGCAGAGCGGTGAGATGAAAGGATGCTCGGAGGGCAGGCGGCTGGAATTTAGCACATCTGTTGGTTTGGCAGGGCTCTCAATCATGTGTGATGTTGTGAAGCCTGAAGGATGGTCAGAGTGTGGCTGTGGAGGTTGTATCCAAGCTCACACACATGTTTTTCAGCCATAGATACAAGGAAAAAATGTCTATGTTGTTCTACACAAAGTGACTGTGAATGAGGTTTTTATTTAAAGGCGCCATGTTTTGCTCATTAAATATATAAAGTTTGCTGTTCCTTCAAACTCGGTTTAAGAGGAATTTAAAAATTGTTAGAGAAATTGCTTTACAGCTCTTGGACATTTTTTTTTATTATTTATGAGTTGATTAGTTTACCGCAGCTCTTAATAAACACTTCTGGTATGTGTTTCACAACGTATTATGAGCTTCTGTAAATTGCATGGGAAAACATTTGAGTCTAAAAGAAACTTTACAGCCCAGAAAACCAAAGTGGATTTAGATTCTGTTAAAGAATAATTTGTACTTTATACATACAGAGGAAATCCTGAATAAATACGAAGAGAAACGCAACATAATTTGATAAGATAGATAGATGGATGGACGGATGGACGGACGGACGGACGGACAGACATACTTTAACATACATTCTTTTACCAGAGAGCCTTTCCGGATTTTACGAGTGTTCATTTTCTTGATTTATTATATATTTTTACCGTTTCTGCCCTGCATAGGTTTTTATTTTAATCTGTTTTTCCTGCCTTTAAACTTGATGATTCATTTGCTGCCGATCTAAAGCACTTTGTAACGTGTTTTCTCATAAATGAAGATTATTATTATTATTATTATTATTGTTATTGTTATTATTATTATTATTATTATTATTTATCAGTCCAGAGGGAAATTCAGGCATCCAGTCGCTTACATGACACAATGTGCAAAATAAAGTTAAAAAAAGAAAAATAAATTGGCATACAGAAGAAAATCTAACAAAATAATGAAAAGTGTGCCGTGTGTTACAATTGTGGTGGTACATATGGAGAGAAAAGTGCAATACAACGGAGAGGTAATGGTGCAACTGGTATACACAAGGACTGAGTAGGTTGAATAATACTGTGGTGCAAATATTAAGCTATGTTAAAGTGATCATGTGCAGAATCATGGTAGTGCAAATATACAACTGTAAATGTACTGAAAAGAAGTAAACATCCAATACAATAAGATGTTGGACAAGTCCAGATAAGTATGAAAATGATAAGAGGAAAAGATCTACATAAATCTGACAGACAGTTTATTGTTGGGACACAGACGTCAGGAGCTTCAGTCACAAAGACGGCACAACTGGTGAGTGTTTTAAAAGCAGCAGTGATTAAAGCAAAGTGACATCTGCATGTAGATTTATGGGGGAAATGTCAGTAAATGTAAAAAGTCTATTGACTGTGATCCTTGTGCATTAGTGCAAAAACAAAAAAAACCAAAGAGCAAATCTTTGACAGGAGACTTTCAGTGCAGATGTGATCGGACTGTCAGAAAGAACAGTCAAAGAGGGACGTTATAGTGGGACTGCAGTGTATTAGCCGTCGTTAAAGAGATGAATGTACTTTTAAGATGTCTACAGTGTGTTGAACAAAGTGATGGGTCGGAGGAGTAATTGAAAATCAATTTAGATGTTCTGAGGGATCACCTTTATTCATCGTAATTATGAAATATTTTAATCCTGATGGATAAATGGGAGTCTTGCAGGATAACAATGACTCAATTCATGGGGCATTAAAGGTCAGTGAAAGGTTTGAAGGGGATGAAAATGATGTGATTTATATGCCGTGAGCTTTACAGTCACCGGATCTTAACTCACTTTATGGGAGATTTTTCGAGAGCCGTGTTCAACAGTGCTCACTACAACCATCATCAAAACGCCAAATGAAGGAATTTCTTTTGGAAAAATAGTGTTTATCCCCTCCAGTAGATTTCTAGAGACTTAAAAAAATCAATGCCAAGATGCACTGAAGCTGCTCTGGTGGCATATTGTGACCTGACACCTCACAAAGACACATTATGTTGGTTTTTCCATTCATTTGTGCTTGTCATAAAGCTTTGGTTATTGTTTTTTGGCTTTCTTGGTGTTATAATCTGTCTTTATATTTTATTTTGATCTGCTGTCTGGTTTTGTATTGCTGTCATTTTGGCTAGATCATCCCTGCAAAAGAGGTTTTCAAGCTAAAATGGGATCTTAACCAGTTCAGCAAAATAAAAACTGGAAATATTACATATAACATTAACAGTCGTCTTTTCTCATCCTTCATCCTGCTTTTTAATTTTAGATCCTGAGGCTTTGATTTCCACTTGGGCAGAGTGTGTTATGTGGTGTTATTGCCCTGAGACAACCACTCAAGACAATGATGTTTGCCAGTAACAACACAATCACACCAGTCTGCTTACCCCACAGTTTCTTTTTCTACCAGTAAATTACATGGACCCAAAGCCACAGCCCTTTGAATGAATCACGTTCGGACAGAAATACTGAAACTGGCAACGATAACAAAACTGTGTTCCTGCCTGGTGATTAAAATAAGAGTTTGGTAAATACAAACGCTTTCAGATCTCACCGAGTTTTTGTCTGGAATTCCCCTCATACTGTTATAATCACACGGTACGAGCCGGGATCAAAAGACAACCCTTATTTATTTTCACAGCTTTGTTAAACCATTAATACGCACCGGCACATTCCGACCGCAGAGTGACTCATGAAGAGGCTGAGAGCATTTTTAACGTCATTACCCTTTTTTTAAACCGCTTCCTGTTTGTCCCACAGTTGCTGCGGATTGTGACGGTGTCTGAGAAGCGCTGGAGAGCCCGGTCGCGTGGAGCCGGAGTGGACGGCTGGAACGACGAGGGCGAAGAGGGGTTCGAGAGCGGCGACTGCGACGACGAGGACGAGTGCACCGGCGTGTCGGGGCTGGGGCCGCCGCCGAGACGCAAGCGGTTACGCATCTTCGCAGGTCAGACCCACGTGTGTTCAAGCTGCATCTGGAAATTAACTTTAACTGCATCTTGTGCGGTTTCAAATGAGGTGCCTGCTCTCCACATTGATAAATTCAAATTACCCTAAATTGGATTTATGAGTCGGGCTGTGAGAAAAATTGTCGGGCACAAGCTATTAAGTTGTTTGTGCCTGCTAACCAAATTGCAGCTATTTACTTTAAAACTGTGCATGAATAGATTCGGCCTGTTTTGCAGCGAGTCAGAGTGATCGCAGTCCAAACACAAGCGGTGGGCACACAAGCAGTGAGGTGTTTACATGACTACTGTACATGTTGACACCACCGTGACACTATGCAGCAGGAGACGTGAGACTTCCGCAGGTAGCCGCTTCACCTCAACCTCCTGACCTCTCCGCCGTCAGTCCTGTGAAAGAAAAGCGTCTGACGTTCGCCCTCGAAGCCAAACAAAGAAAATAAAAAAGCTACAAACTGATGGAAGAAAAGAAACCAAACAGAAGAGGAGGGAGAAAAACAGCGAGGGAGCAGGAACGAGAGACTTCGATACGCCGACACAAAGCCGGCGCAGCTGAGCAAACACGGCAGTGGGAGTAGTCCTCCTGTCGGGGATGTTGTGGCAGAGATTTGGGTTTGCCGGGCAGGGAGCGGGAGCAGGAACCCGGGGTTCACACAGGAATCCTGCAGGGCCATCACTTCCAGCAGGCTGGGCCGTGAGAGTCTGATGCCCTCTCCTACACACTCCTGTTAGCCTGACTCCACAGTTCTGCCTCAATACACTCATTATGCTTCTGACTTCCAAGCTGCTTAAGGCTCCACTCCAGTCTCCACAATTTTCTCTTATCTGCTCTGTGAATTACGAGATTAGATGCTTTTCTTGTTTGTGTCTGCAGGCACATACACACCTGTTTGCGCCTGTTTGTACACGAGCCAGTGGTGTTTGCAGACCTTGACAAGTCCCTTCTCATTGGCAGATGCACAGATAGCTGCTGATAGCCTGCGATGACCCAGCAAAACGCTGAGCTAGCATGGACCGTTTTGGTCAAACAGGGGAACTGGAGTTCAGAGGTCGACCTGCAGAGCACAAGGCCTAATGGGCTGTCTGTCTGTGCTCTGCTGCTCTGAGATGGACGAGGCGGATCTGGTTTCACAAAGCCTGGACCGGATCGATGTGTGTGTGGCGCACACACACATATGTGCACACAAGACATGGGGAAAAGGTGACAGAAGCCACAACAACAAGGTGCAGACAAGACAGAAGCAAGGCTGAGACCCCAACGCAGCCCACCTGTCAGCCTGCTGACCGTACAGAGGATGTTCCCGATGATTGATCTCTGCTCACTCATTCTCTACACAGGTTCCATAACCTTCACATAACTAATACCACTCACCCCCAACACACACACGCTCACACACACACACACACACACACACACACACACACACTTCCCCTCCCAACCAATCAAACTTCATGCTCCACATTCCCCAGAGCATTCCAGGCCAGGGGAGCTATTCCAGGACAGGGACCCCCCCCCAAACACACACACACCACCCACCCCCAACCTTCCACAGCCAGATTACCAGCCAGGACTGGTTACAGTTTACACAGCTTTAATTTACAAATCATTAGAGGATGTAAATGTTTTATTTGAGCAGTGGGGGATCCAGTGAATTCCGGTGTTTGGCTTTATACCACCTGACCAGCTTTAATCAATTACAACCTCACACATGTGATGAGGTGAAGAACACATGGTAAGACACTGGTGATGATCAGATGATTAAATGACTTGTCTCCTGCAGCTCTATGTCCACAATGTTTAAAACAAACCCATGTCATCAGTTATAGAGGCAACTCATTAGCTAACATTAACTTGCAATAGCCACCAAAAGCAAAAACCTAAGAGTGTATTGAATTACACAAGGGTGCATTTTATTGCATGTAAATTCAACATTTGATTTCCAACACTAACAGTGTGTGCTTGCAAGAGTGTGACACTACACGGATGTAGCGCTGCTACATAATTATGTGCTGGATATTCATGATTGTCTCTACATTGAGGCCATGTACAACACTGAAACAAAGTTTTAGAGCACAAAGCTCCGAACACATAACTTTATTTACACCTGCTGCACTGTGTCCACAAACACAAGCAGGACAGTGACTTAATGTGTTAATATGTGTTAATATTCAATATATTCATTATTAATTAATGTTAGCCATGCAAAGCAGTCAAATACGTTATAAAATGCAGTTTTAAAAGTAGCAGTAACAGTAGTAGTTATAGCTTTAGTGCAGATATTTTATAAGGAAGCTAATTAACATGTCCTTATTCACAGACAGCAAAAAAAAAATCTAAAATATGGTTCCTGTAGGCATTTGACTAATAATTTTTGAGGAGGGAACAAGCCACTGCACAGTTAAGTCTTTACGGCCAATTCATGCTTTCCACATCTGGGTGTCCACAACTGTTGCAGATTGTACATGTGCCAGGAAACAAATGGACCTCAAGACAAATGCTTTTCAGAGGAAGGCTGTGTGAGAAGATTATCTGCTGTCCAAATCTTTATAATTCATCATTAAAAGAATAACTGAAGTAGTTGCCGCCACACTTTGAAGGTGTTTTGATTTATACCTACATACATTCCATTGCAAACACAGTGGGAAGTTCTGAGTTCTCCAGAAATCCTGGGCTATGTTCTCCCACTGTGCTCGGCAAACCTCACTGACAGTCTGTAACTCACTACTTTATCATGTACAACTTTTCAGAAGCATCCTTTGTGTTCTTCATAGCAGACTGATGCGTGCCTATTGACAAGTGGCCTATTGTAGCGTGAAAAAAGCCACAATAATGTCTGTTGTCCACTTTCAAGTCTGTATCCCCATGCACAAAATATGAATTGACTTTTATACGCAAATCTCACCAATTATCAACTATTTTGGGCGAAAAAGACGAGACAACTATCTGAAGGAGTTGTGAGAGAGAGTCAGAACTGCGATTTCAGTGGTCACCAAGACATCAAAACATAAAAATGCACAGAATCACAGTTCAAATCTAATTAAAAAGGCTTAAAAACTTTGGTAACTTGCCTCCAAACAAGGTTTAAAAACGGTTATTTCTCCACAGGTTGTATATTGACTACACATGAGCACAGTTTCACAACCCTGCACTTGTTTCAGCATGATAATTGTCAGTGTCTCTTACTTCAGCTATTATAAAACAAACAATGACTTTTTCTGGTGAGAGATGGTACATGTGTGGACAGACACCATCTTTGGTGTTATGGAATTCTCCCATAGATTTACATTCGAGTTACATGAAGTGGCAAGTTTCTACCGTCGAAAGTCTCACCTGCACTCTCAATGTTTAAAAAAAATCACATTCGCTACCAACTAGCATTAACTCCTACCTTCCTTCTTTTGACAACAGAGAGACAGGCTGCAATGCAACGCTAATCGATGTAGTTTGCAGCTTCTGTGCACTAGATTTTGATTTTTCTCGTGACAATTTTGTAGTGCACTATTTAGTGGATGAAATTTACAGTTTTGAGTGCCACTACAAAATGTTTCATGAACCGTATAGGAGTCTATAGTGAAACAGGGCAATAGTCTGCTTTTGACTTGTGTCATACAATCAAAACCATATGATATAGTCAAAAGTCAGAAATTGCATCTGTGTGAATCCATGTAGAGTAATCAGTCCGTTTAGGATCGTGCGGGTTTGTGTGTGTCTATGGCTTTATGTTAATCCATTAATCTGGGATTCCATATGACTTGCCTTTCGCTCACGATGAGGGCTCACCTGTGTTTCTATGCCTTTCATGCACACCTGGTCTCTGCCTGCACGGCCTCTGTGGGGAACAAAGAACGAGCCTCCATCTCCACAGAAGCCTGCTCGCTGATTTCCCTCAAAGCCTCTCTTCATCTCCTCGTCCTCGTTTCATTTTTTTCCCCTCCTGCTGTCTTTTCACATTTGTACTGCTATACTGTGATAATGCAGCAGATACTGAGCATTTTACAGCATTAAAGCTGAAGTTGAATCATATGTTCACCAGCTGAGTTTCAACTCTTAAAGTTTTGCAAAATAAAAGGCAGCACGGTGTAAATCACTTCAAGGTAATGTTTTTTCGACTAGTCAGTTCACATTGGTATCAAAAGGTGGATTTAATCTACATAAATGTCTCTTTCTATAACAAATGACCCGTCAGTTTCTCACCACTTGTAGAGATTGCTGTTTGGGACTATACCCTCAAGGCTAAATGACTTGTTAAAATGGTTTTTCGATGCATTCATTAGTCTGAAAGTGAACAGTTGGTGGGCTCTGCCTCATGTGTTTTCTTGCTGAGCTGGACCGCTGCTGCTACACCTCACCATGCTCAGCAGGAGCCGCGTGAATAGACCTCTTGTTATACTCCTGCACTCAGACATTCGGTCACTGTAAGCACCCCGAAGGAAAGCTGTTCATTTGGGAGCTCTCGAACATTTTTATCAGCGCCAGGGGTTAGCAAAAGACAAAGTGAAAATATTCCTGTAATGTGAAACATGCGGCTTACGATGAGAGGCTGGGCTGGGCTCACCTTTCAGGTCTGCTACAAATTTTGTAGCTAGAACAAAGGAGCGGGTAAAAGAAAGAAGGAGGCGATGAAAGAATGCAGGGAAAGAACAGAAAGAGACAAAAACACCTTTGATAACTCTAAAGGTTGATACACTGGGAAACCTAAACATTCTTTACTCTGTATGTGGGTCGAATTAACAGCCGTACGTGCTGCCAATACGAGAACCTGGTATGTTAATTAAGTGCAGCTGTGACCCCTGACCCTCTGCACCTGATAGGTGAGTCACACGGCGCCAGTCCTTCACAGTCGTGTTTGCCACATGTCTTCATCAAAGCACCAATAATCCAGACACTGTTGACATTAGCAGCGCTGGACGCATCCGCCATGTACGCCGTTTCCTCCTCGTTTAAGCCCCATATAGTTTCATAGAGCTGATTATCGGAGCTACCGCGCTCATGAATGTGCTCTCGAGTTGAAGAGGCATCGACATGTGGTCGCCAGGTAGAGAAGCCTGCGTGCCACAGTTTAGGCCGAGGCGGGATCAGACAATGCACATGTGAGAGGAAGAGTGCAGGTGTCCAGGTGGAGGAGGAATCTGGGTGCCCACATGGCCTGAATGTACTTTCAGCAGCATGCAGAGATGGATGATACCGAAGCACAAAAACATGCAGACTTAACCAAAGTAACACAGTTTGAGGCCTGCCCCCATGCGGATTAAATCATCCACTAAACCTATAGAATAAGAGGAAACATGTGAGACTGATGAGGCCATTTTTCATTGACGTGGACTCAAGTCAAGAACAGGAAATATATTGTTGAAGACTCATTATTGATTTAACTCCAAAAAGCTCATCTCTGTGCATCACAGCTACATATTTAGCCATTTTTTCTCTAAAAAAGAATCCCTTCTTGTCTTAAAATGGCTTATGTGTAATTCTACACAATTCTTTTTCTAGAATGCGCAGATCTATGAAGTCCCTGCATTTATCTATACCTCTTTCTCCATGGCTTGCTGCAGCTCAAGCACATCAGCTCACCCACAACCCTGCTCAAACACTGCAAAACTACTTTACGCTACACTACAGCTTTGTGTTTCTGTATAATTGTCATGTAATTTGAAGTGAACTTTTGAAATGTGGCGAGTCTCGCAGAGGGCCCTCAAACAGGAGATGTCACTCTGCGGACTGCAACCAATACATGAGCAGTACAGTCAAAGCTTAAGGCACCATATTATGATGAAGTAGTATTTCTTAATAGTACTTGTACTTCTTTTGGGGCAGCTGTATAGAAAGAAAAAATAAACCGCCAAAAAAAAACATCAAAGAAGAAGAAACAAAGCAAATTTTCACCATCTATGAGAGAAAAAATAAAAAGAAAGTCTTCAGAAATTGTTTTCAGTCGGGCCAGTTGTGAGTATTCTTTCATGTCAGCTGGTATTGTGCATGTTTCATGTTGTCCAGAGAGGAACACAACAAAAAAAAGCAGAAAGTGCTGATCCGTCATGTGAGTTAAATATTCACTACATCAAAGATTATTTGTGAAAGAGTTTCTATGACCCAATAATTCTTTTTTGAAAAAGTCAAAAACCACCTCAATCATGTGAAATTGGGAATCCTCATTCAAACTTTGTTGTGTCTATTAAGTTTTTTCGAATGTGATGCTTAAAAATGTGCATAAAAGAACAATATGGAAACACGTCTACAAGTTGTTACAAGTTGTAATTCAGCCATACAAGTTTAAACTGGAAACTGATTCTGAAGAAGAAGAATGATACAGAAAGTCCCGCCATGCAAGTTGATAGGATTGATTCATTAGGTCTGTTGAAACATTTGTATGAAACCCTGGAAGTTTGTTTCTGAGGCTGTCATCAGTGCAGTGTCAAGATGGAAATACTCAGCCATGGTGTTGACTGTTTATTTCGCTCATGATGTTGCGTCCAACAAATACAAGACAACTGATGGACAAGTAAACAGGGTCAAAAACTTGATTTTCACTGGAGGAGGTCTTTACTAACATGACTTGGTTTGCTTAAGATATTCCATTGTTAGCTATTGTTGGCAGTGTGGCTTTAGTGATGTGTTGCCACCTAAAAAACTTTTCCACCACTTTGGTTCGCCAAACATGACACATACTGACATTGGTAATTCCTTATCCCGCATGTGGCAACACCATGCTTTTATTTATAACCATATACCTACACTGTCACTGTGAGCAGGTTAGCGTGCTGATTTTGGCATTTTTAAGTTTTAGTCTTGCAACAGCATAGTTGTAGACTTGTGGTCTTTGGTTCTTTATGTCCACTGAAATGCCAACCAGAAACAAAACTCTTTCAGCCACCTCCAACACTGAAGCTTTGATTTAGATGGAATCTCGGTATCTTAAGTGTGGCTATGAAAAAGCACAATTATAATTAGAGAAATAAAAGAGATATAAATAAAAGAACAGATGTTGTTGCTCAGTCTGTGTGATCTGCAGCCTCAGAGAAAATCTAAATCATCATTCCAAAAAAGACATTTGGAGAAAATGCCTGCTGCTTTCATCCTTGGCCTGAACAAGGATCATTTTCTGGCCAACTAAGATCTGTTTATGTTTTACATGATTAATGATGAATAGAAAAGTAATAACTGTTTTCCAAAATGGATACATAATATTTACTGGAGAAATCTTAAACTGATGAAAATGTGGAATCCATGGGGGTAGATGAGGTGACGAAAGGGTGGTTGGTGGCGGCGGTGGAAGGGGCTGATAATGCGTAACACACTGGAAATGTTCTGACCCAATGTTCTCCACGACCATCCCTCCTTGAGCTTATAAACAACCTCTGTAAATTCAGCCAATCCTCCTCGTTCCCCACCTCCTCCACGCCCCTCACAAAAATAATGAAGCTTGCCACCATCTGTGTAAACAGGCTTGGCTAGTGAGAGCTCGATCTCGTTCTTGCCGGGGCCGACCACAAGGCCCTGTGTGTCCCCGAGTGTGGTGGCAGTGGAGGGGAAAGATGGGAAAGGAAAAAGAGGGAGGAGAGGAACAGGGGGATGAAGTTACCCGCTTATTGGACTCTTGTTGGTGTTCCACCGTGGAGCTTTCTCAAATCAATCCAGGGATAAAACCCTTAAGATTAGCCAGAAGGCAGGAAGAAGAGCCCTGGTTTTAATTTGTGTGGATACAAGCTCACAGAGCTGCCTGGGTTCTCATCATCTACATGAGGGGGGCCCACCAGCATTTGATTCATTTTGTAGGCCTTTGCATTTTTCTGTGTTTGTATGTGCCTCTCGGAAAAGCGTTTGTTTGCTCAAGAGCTTTATTTACATTCACAGGCACTTTTTGGACGCACTAAATTGATTCCAGGCCCATTCCTGGGTCGTGTCCATCAGCTCAGCCACAGTCCACAAACACTGTGCACACAGCGGGACCATTCTCGAGGCCCCGCTGCTCTGCTGCTCACCGCCACAGTGACACACAGAAGCCATTTTGTGGGAATGTCTTAAAAGTTCGGTTGAGAGTTCTGCATTTTACACGTTAACCCTCTGCTCTCACCTGCGTCTCCTAAACTTCCCCCTCTGTCCATCTCGCTCTGGCCTGCTCTGCTTTTCCAGCCCATTCTTGAAAGCAAGTCGGCGGTGCGGCGAACATCGCAGGAGTCGTGCTGTCAATAGACTCAGAGCTGCTGGAGGAAACCGCAGGCTAAACCACTAAAAAGAGCTCAGACAGATAGTGAAGCTGCTCGACAGGAGCTCTCTGTGTGTACAGTCAGACCGGCCAAATTGTCACTCTTGGCTGCATTTCTGCTCTGCCTTTCTATGACAGGAATGTAGTTCTGAGAATGAGTTCTGCTTGTTTGTTGGCAGGGACATTTGCACAACAAACACACGTCTCTATCTGCCAGCAACATTTTCTTCACTGGACTGACTGACTGACTGACTGACTGGTGGATGTGCACACAGCTTCGATCATTAGTAGAAGATAAAGACAGTATCTGAAGAATGTGTTCCTCGGAGGCTCAGTGACCAGCACAAGGACATCCCTTAAGGCCAAACGCTGACCCACCAGCTTCTTGCACAGCCGCTCCCTCACTATACAGCTCTGATAAGAACCACTGTTGTCCAGTCTCTTCAGAAACAGCTTTAAACGGCTGCTAACCCTTGACCCTCCATCAGCACTGACCTCTGAGCTGCTTCACACTCCCTCTCTGTACGCAGCTCAGCTCCCCACCCAGAACGAGCCCCTTGCCCTCGGCACAGAATCACCTCTTTGTATGTTTGATTTGTTATGGTTTTTACCTCTCTCGCTCCTGCACACACTTTCCACCCTCGCAGCTTCGGCGGCGAGGAATTCTCGGTGAAAATTTATGCCTCTGTTCTGAGCTTTTATTTCTCTTCGAGCCCCATGCTCTTTCTCCCATCTGTGATCATATTAGCCGTTACTGGAAGTAGAGACTAAAAATACAGTGGAGTAAATCTAATTTGGACGGCGCTGGGAGAGGCCAATGGGTGCAACATGCTGGTCATCCCCTCTGTGACACCACCTCCCTTCACTGGCCGTGTTAATTAATAGGTGTTGACTTGCATTTGTTCCACAAGCCACAATTTAGGAAGTGTGTGTGATGGGTTGGTTTACCCCCTTTTGACAGGCTGTATTCATTTTCTTATCGGAGCAAATCCTCGCTTTCAGTTTGAAGTCTGTTTTCTTTTTCTCCTACAGTGTTCTGTTTTGTGTTTTTCCATACTTTGCTATGTCTCCATTTAATCACTTCTGCCCCTTTTCCTTTTTAAAGATCACTAAACTTCAGTATCTCCTTCTCCGCCTTTGGCATCACGTCTCCCTGCCTTACTCTCTTGCCCTTTGTGTGGGAGGGTCCCTCAGCCTAGAATAACAGTGAGTGTTGTGGAAGTTGGGAGGCCAGAGCAGCTCAGAGAGCAGAGCTGTTGCAAAGGCCAGGGGCAGGGCCTCCTCTGGGCGTCCCGTTTGTCTTGGCCCGACATTCCCAGCCTCTCCAAGCGCCCCTGTGGTCGGCCTGTGGGTGTGGAGGCAGACGGTCACATTCCCGCCAGCCCATGTACAGAGGCATCCCGCACCGCTCCCTCGGCTCTCAATCAGCAGTGTCCCCGGACAAACAGCTCTGGCCAAGTCTCAGAGTTGTAGAATGTGACCAACAAGCCAATAATCACAGTCTAGCTTCTTATCAGTTCACCTCTGCCAGATAAGACGCAGTGAATTAGGCATGATTTTCAGAACCACTGTCTTCTCTGCAGCTGTAAGGGCGGCTCCTGCACACACACCAGGCCTTCAATTTCTGAATTTGCTGAGTTTAATATAAGAGTGAATAGTTTGCTCTGCGCAGATGAGACGAGCGATAAAATATTTGCTTTACCTCGGAAACCATAATATCTTTTAAGCTGTTGAATCTTGAAAACCTAGATCAAATTTGACCAGCTTAGGTGTGTTGTGTGCACACATCGTCTGCCAATGTAGCAGCAATCTAAACCATCTCTCCCGTTTCATAAGAAGCACCTGTGTTTGGAGACTTAACATTCCACATACTTATCTGACCAAAAAAAGGCCTTTGTGCATAGCACACATGTACTGAATAAACTGTACTGCACCATGAAGGTACACACTCGCCGGAGGGGTTATAATAATGTGTCAACCGGCTGCTGATGTGCACCCAAAGTCTGAGAAGTTAAATTTAGGAAACATGTTTACTGGCAGCGTGAGACAGCATAAGTGAACCATTTCCTGTGATTTTCTCTAACATGTAATCTTCACCTGTACTTGCGGAGTGCTGGGAAACATGGATTTCTATTCGCTGTTGCAATTTTTCGACATAGTTTGCTTGTTGTGACAACTGTAAACGACAAGCCTCGGGCACCAGGCAGTGCTGAAAACAAAACTCCAGACTCTCGCTCCCCCTCCTTTCCCCTTTCCTTCTTTGCACAGACAGACAGAGACACCACACACACATGCGCACACACACACACACACACACACACATGCGCGCACACACACACACACACACACACACACTCCAGCCACTGTTTGACCTGTTAGAGGGATCCAAACAAACATCCGCTCGCCCCCCTCTAAAACCAGCAATGCCTTGGATACATTGGTCTGTTCTCCCGAGGAATGGCCACTAAAGAAAACATAAATTTAAAGCCTGAATGCTGCTTCGGTTGTTGACTTGCATGTGACTACCATGCCTGCTCATTCATAGTCCAGAGCCTTTACCGATCAATGGTCGGACTGTTGACCTCTCCCCTGGGTCGTAACTCGAGCTTGTAAGGCCACGATAAAGCCAGCTAGCAAGGTGGCGTCCTTTGCAGAGTGATAGCCTCAAAATGGAAGGTTTGAATGGATGAGCAGGAGGAGGGCTCTGCTCTACTGAAAGCCACAAGGGCCCACATTGGTCGCATTAATCACAGCTGGGACTGTGGCTCTATTTATAGCCAGAAGTTATCCATCTATTTGCCTAATTGTCCCTGCCTGTCCACTCTCCTGGCTCCTCCCTGAAAGAAAAAGAAATCTGGATTACCTCTGTCTGTGTTTTCCCTTCTCATTCACTCTCACCCTGTCTGTACTTTGCTGCACACACAGGCACAGGTGTTCATCACTAATTATACCAGGATATTATTAGTCCCAGCCCTGCGTAGGAGTGTAGGGGATCTAAGTTTGCATAGTGTTCAGTCCCCGTTGGGTTGTTTTTAAATCCTGCAGAACAAGGCCCCTCTGTGGTGCTGCTCATGTCAAAGTGTTTAAACTAGCAAGAAAAGACCCTCTTCCCCCTGGTTTTAGGGATTTTTTTCAGACTTTTTTTCACTCACATTATTGCCGCTGTAAAGCACACCAACACAATGCGCTCCCACTTTGTCTCCCGCTCTTTCACAAACACGCACAGGGACGGGCGCACACACCCCACTCAATCATCCGCACACAAAAACACAAATGCGGACGCTCATGCCCCCCCGCCCTCCCTCTTATCCGCAGTGTATATAAAAGCTGTATCGAATTGCACCTTGAGCTTAATTGGCTCGGCAGTACAGTGCACCGCTGTCGACAGTGACAAATCGTTCTTTCAGAGCCCCGGAGAATGTCTGCCCACTGCCATGTCAGAGGACACAGGAGGAGAAAAAAAGTTAATTGTCCCCTGGCCGGCGTTCAAACGATGTCGTAACTGCAAAGAAATTCGTAGGAGATGCAGTTTGGAGCTTTGAGGCTTTATTTATTTGCTTCGCTCCTCTGTTTAAGATGGTGCCTGGCAATGTAGGGGCCCGAGGGCACTAGACTTTTGGGAGAAAGGGCCCCTTTCTCTGTGTTTCTACTCATGCAGAACCGGGCGAAGCCTTCTCTGGTCGCTCTGATCACACAGTGGCTCAGATCAGGCACTTCCTCCCACTGGATCACTCCCATAAGGGAGAACAGCACACAGATCAGATGAGACGGCTAATTCAATTAGGAGCAATCTGTTATTTTTAGGAGCTCAGATGTGACAGCGTGCATGAATGCGTGAATGTATATGTGCACAGCCACCAAGACTGTGTGGAAGGAGGGAGGTATGTCAGAAATCCACCAGAGCATGTGTGTTTGTAGAGGTTCTCTGCATCTGGCTTGACAGGGGACAGTTCAGCTCATAGTTGGCGTTCCTAACTATAGTGCTCCTTTATTACTGATATCCTCCTGGCCTCTCTCATAACTCAGCCTCTTTATTTTAGCGTCTCATTGCCAGACACAGAATATGTCGCACACACACAGGGAGGAAGATCTGCTCAGCGTCAGTAAGCGAACAGCTGTGGATGCAGAGCAGTAAGACGGCAGTAAGTAGGAGCAGAGCAGCAGGTGAGCGTGAAGTTACTGCAGAACAGATGGAGGAGATGGGAGCGAAACAGGAAAAAAGGGATTATCATTATGGAAAAGTCAAGACTTTCACTTTTTGAAACTTTTTTTTATCTAAATGAAGCCCTTCCAAGTCATTATTCAACAGGAGCACAGTGTCACTAACCCCTGAACTGCCCCAGTGGAACAAATGAGTTAACTGCCTTTCTTGAGGGCATCTTTACAGTAGCTGTGGAGCGAGAGGCGAAAGTTAAAAAATAATAGTCAGTCACCCACACAGGTGTAATTTTCTTCACATCGCCCCTGATGTCATTTAAACCTCACCACAGACCACGTATGATTAACGATATAATGATAACAAAAAGTGTTAGCCACTAAAATAAGTAATAGCTGCATGTGGGAGGAATTGAATTAATGTCTCCTGACAGTGCTGCGGCAGGACTTTAGAGTAAATTAGCTTCTCTGAATGAGGCAATTGTTTATTCTTGTAGACATTTGTAAAGGGATACATTCAATTTATTATAGACTCAGAAGTTGAGGATTTCTATTAGATCAAGGAAACATATTTTGTACTCACAAAGGCCGTCGTATGTGATTGTATAGATTCTGTTTGAGGATTGATTTAGCTTTTTCCAGTTATTTACTACATGCTTGTTTTCCAAACCGCTCAATCGCTTACACATGCAGCAAGTAGAAGCTCAGAGTTCTCCAGAATATTAAAAAAAAACATCTGTGGAAGAAAATGGAGAAAAAGAATGTTACTGTAGGAGAATGTGCTTTTTGTTTGAGAAGCACCCGGTCCACAGTTTCAAAATCTCTCCAGCATCTCAAAGCCGGTAATTAACATAAATAATACAAAGCAAAATGTAAAAATGTCAAGTTGTGGTTTTACAGGGAGTTACGTGCTGAAAGTATTTCTTGGCAAACGGTTTAAAATTAGCTTTAGAGTCAAAGTTTTCCACAAAGACAAGCAGCAGTCAGCCATTCAAAGTAGCCAGCTCTGGTAGTGTAGGTTCATGCCCCCCAAAGAAAACTCTGCCCAAAAAAGACTTTAATTTGCTGGCGTCTGGCACGTTCTAATATTTCTATTCCAACTTATACACTGACATCAATTTTTGCATATTTTATTAAGTTTACGGCCCCTGTGAAGTATTGTAAAGCAGAATAGTAGGTATTTTGTGTGTTTTCGGCCGCATCGTCTGCAAATAACTGAAAAACCATTCCTATTCCTGACTGATCAGAAGCTTGGAATTAAGAATCATTAAACTTTATTTTGTATTTGTATTTATTCATTGGTGTTATGGGTAATGAGATTTCTGATCCCAAATGCAGGATACAAACTTGGAACCACAGTTTGTGGGTTTAATGTGAATAGTCCTAGTAGTGAACGTAAAGCCAGGAGAGAAATCCAGGACAGGTGAGACTGGAGCAGGTGAGTGGTTGAGGTTGGATGCCTTTTGAGGTGTCTGACTGACCGTTTGGAGACTGAGGAGGTTGTACGTAGCGTGTGAAACTGTGAGTGGAGGACCTGAGCTTGGTTGTAGCAACACACTGATGAAGAGACGACTGGAAGCGACTGGAACCTGAAACACAAAAAGGTTGGCGTCAGACTGAGAGCAAAAACACCGGGAAGCAAAACTATAAACAAAGTTCGGTTGAGGATACGACCACGGGAGCAGGCAAAACAATCTGGCAATGTTTGGAATGATAAGCTGAGGTTTTAGGTGCTGTAGCTGAATGATCAGTCGATGAATCTCAGGTACGTCAGGCGATTTCCAACAGAGATGAGCAGGCGGCCACGCCCAGGCAAACGCCTTGTCAATATTAATATGGATATTTTGCAAAACTAACATTTTGCTCAAACTTTGGACCTTTCATTCACATGCAAATGCTGTTTTAGGTCTTAAAAATGGCTTCTAAAGTAAAGATTTTTAAAAACTCTGGTTTATGTGTATCCACATGGAGATGGAGAATGCCTGTTGCTTTGTGTGATGAGCATGTGCTTAAACAACAACAACAGAGGCTATATATACTATTTTCTATGTTGAGGTAGCACTAAGTTTAGCACGAGTTTAAAACTTAGCTTGGTATTCATGCAACATTTTACTGGAACACTGAACCCCATGTGTGCGGTGTTATTATTTAGTATTACTCAGTCCACAGCGTCTGCAGTTTAAACCTCTGAACCCCAGAACTCGCCAGCAAGTTTGAAAGATCTTTCCAGAAATCCCTTAAATTACATTATTTATCAGAGTGAAAACTGTAAAAACATTGGGAAGATTTTTAACTTCCCAAAGGTCCTTAAATGTATGATGTGTGGATTTTAAAAGATTTGGATCATGGATCAAAAACAGTATAGAGAGGAGCAAGCTGATACATTCAGCGTGGTGAAACATATTTCTAGAGCTGACGTGCAAACTACTGTGAAAACGTATTTTGTGTATAGATGTCACGGAGCGGGTCAAAGGCTCAAGTGCAGAACAACAGAAGCATGACAGACAGGATATTATAACAAATACAGATATATTTACAATAGTGATAGTTACAATATTATACAGGAAATGAATCCTAAACGGAAGTAATACAAAAGCAGCGGAACTGTCTAAACACTCCTGAGGGAGCCAGCTATGGTTTGGAAGTAGAATTACGGCTGGTGCTAGAAATTAGCAGACAGACTTAGTCTTATGAAGCAAGACATACTTTTAGACAGAGCAGGAAAACTAACTAGTTCTTGTTATAACCAAGCTAAGAAAGCGAGGGCTGGACAGAAGTTAACATAGGCACATATAAAACTGTCAGCAGACTGGTGGACTACGTGGAGCAGAAAAAGTATGCTAAACACAACATTAATCTGGGACCCACAGGGAGGCGCGTATTTAGCAAACAGCCGAAGGAAGAGAGGTGAGGATTAGGCAGGCGGAAGAAGTGCGTAGTAGGAATGGCGTCTGAGTAGGCGCAAGGCCGCAAGTTTCTGTGGTGGAAGGGTACTCTCCTTCATGGGCTTGATCTGAGACACATGGAATGTGGGGTATATCCGCATCATCGAGGGCAGTTTCAGACGGACTGCACTGGGATTGATGATCCGTTCTACCTCGAATGGTCCAATGAACCGTGGGGTGAGCTTCTTGGACTCCACTTTCAGGAGAAGATCCTTGAGTCGCAACCAAACCTTCTGACCTGGCTCATAAACAGGAGCTGGGGAATGCCGTCGGTTAGCCTGCTGCTCCAGCAGCACAGAGGAGAGATGATCGGGCCTGTTTCCACACCCTCTTGCAGTTCTTAATGAACACCTGGACAGATGGTAATAATGCTGTTGAACAGAAACAAAGGTGGCTGGTACCCCAGTGAGCACCCGAAAGGAGACAGAGTGGAGGATGAGTTGATGAGCGTGTTGTCTGCGTACTCCATCCATGGCAGGAAAATGCTCCAGGCGGTGGGGTTTTCCGAGGTAATGCATCGAAGGAGAGTCTCCATCTCCTGGTTGGCTTGTTCTGTCTGATCGTTGGATTCAGGTTGGAAGTCAGAGGTCAGGCTCACCTTGGCCCCGAGTGCCGTGCAGAACGCCTTCCAGACCTCGGATGTGAACTGTGGTCCACGGCCAGAGACAAAGTCAGAAGGGATCCAATGGATCCTGAAGACCTGGGGCATCAGGGTGTCCACAGTCTCTTTGGTTGTAGGTACTTAAGGTAGGGCAAGGAAGTGTGCAGACTTGGAGAATCCATCGTAATGTGTGACCAGGGGACACTTGGAATAGACAATGGCTAAGTCGAGAGCTGTAGACGTTGGGGGGTGCTTGTAGCTGTTCGGCTCACTAATACTCATACTCTGCCAGGAACCTTGTCGAGTGGCAATCAAGGAAAATAGGGCTGGAAGTGGCGGGCGCGACAGTAGAGTCTTCATTTATCTCCAATACTGGTAACACCAGTGTGTACTTGGAAAAATGTTGTACATGTTGACTGCAGCTTTTGTCAGTTTCTGTAAAATTAAATTTTAGAGGAATATAACTTGAGCATTTTTTAAAAAAATATTTGTGGCATTACAACTTTGTAATACTGCACAAAATACATTTCTAAGTTCTCTTTACTTTTAGCCATGGTTGTGCTGTTGCCATAGAGGACGTTATGTTGCAGTGAAGTGAGTAAGTGATTTTAGCCCACAGTGAACAAAAATGTGACAGGAGAAAAAAAACACCCAGAAACTGCTTGGGGTTCAGAGGGTTAATATGTGCTGAAATGGCAGTCTTGTCAGAATGCCGGCGTGCTTGTTAGAGTGTAAAATAAACAAGGTTATATAAAGGGGAAGCATGTAATCTCATGTCTTATCTAGCCTGTAGACTGGTTTTAGATTAAATTATATGTAAAATAAACTAATGGCTAAATGACTGAAATAACAAAACATGTGAACTGCATGACTCAGATAATGTAAATCTCTTACATCAGCTGACCTTCTCCAGTAAAAAGTGCAATGCAGATCAAAAATAATTCATTTTTTTTGTTGATCTATGAAACTCATAAACATTTGTAAGACATATATGGAATATGCAGTGCTTTCAGTTTAATTTTTAATTTTACTGCAGGTGCCATTATGTTCTGAGCTTTGGAGAGAGCTAAGCTAGCTGTTTCCCTCTGCCTCCGGTCTGCATGCTAAGCTAAGCTAAGCTAAGCTATACACAGTCCAGATTTCCACAGTTAACAATAACATATTCTGCATGAGATGTAGGAAAGCAGTTTCCCAAAATGTGTAAGTGTTCTTTTAAAAAGCACCACAGTGTAGACACTGCTGTGGGTAAAGATGATTATAAACTGTATCTCTCTGCAAAGAACTACAAATCCCTTCCTCCCTGATTCCTGAAGCACATTTATCTGTAAAATCAAAAAGTAAAAATTGGATTTAGCTGTAACCATCTGGATCTTCATAATTAATTCCATGTTAGCACACTTCTTTTATAAATCAGTCTCAGTCTCATTTAATTAAACAGCAAATCTCTCGTTTAAAGGTGAAGTTTATCATATTCAACCAAGGAAAGTTGACACCCATCAGTCAAATGTTTGGGTTGTTCCAGATTCTGAGACGTGATCTCATGCAGCCTCTGTGGTTTTTATTTATTTATTTTTTTTGTTTTCCGCATCTCACCACTTAAATCCACATTTCAGCACTCACTCTCAGTAAAATTTATGCCTGCGTGATTCAGCATGTGTCTGCAACAATAACACGCAACATCTGGTTATACGAGGCGCTTGGGTTTCTCCCGATGTAACATTGTTTTTACAGCTGTGTAAGACATCATGCGAAAGGAGGACAGACATGTGTTTTTCAGCTCTTGTGACAGCGTTTTTTTTTTCTAATTGTCTCCATCCCTTTTCCTGCTTCACTCATATTTTTCATTCTTTCGCTTTCCCTCATTATCTTCTATCTGTCTCTGTCTGTCTCCCTCTCAGACCTGTCTGATAACCTGGCGATGGACGACTTCACCTTCCAGGAGCAGCTGTTAACCCCTCGCTTGGCCACTGCCGGGGTCAGTGGTGTCCCCTCACCTGCGGCTCCGCTGTGGAGGAGCTACCTGGGTCCGACCCTCCCCGTGGCGCTCACTCTGCTCCTGGTTTGCCACCACTGACCCGTGCACCTCCGTCACCTCTTTCTTCTACAATTCAGACTGTGTGGAATGTGATAAACCTTTCTGGCTCAGCAAATGAAGCATGAACAACAGGAAAATGCTACATTTCTCTGTAAGAGCCTGCTTTGTTTTATTCAACATGAGTGGATGTTCTTAACAAACATAATAAAGCACACTAGATAGACTCATGACATTATGTAAATACAAACTTGCCCACCAGTCCACTCACACTACTTCAACTTTTGCGTCCTCTTGCCTCACCTCCTCTCATGCTGACTTCTTCTGTTAAGTAACAAACCAATGGAGACACTGTTCTTTATGGACCAGTAACACACAGCAGACTGTTTTTGAAAACTCTCAGTCTGTGCTGAGTTATTCCCCTGCAGCAACAAGCAGGACGAAGGAGAAGTCAGCTGCTGCCATTTTCCTTCATGGCAGTGAATGATCTCCTGCCAGGTCTGGACTTTCAGCAGAGTTTTACTGAGCTCCTCATCCCTGAAGGCTGAAGGTGAATCACTTATTTAAAATGCTCTGCTACTACCTAACTCTCCTGTCTGTCTCTGGTTGTTTATATCCTAGTGATAGCTAAATTATTTCAGACTGCACTTCCACCATCACTGTTTGCTTTATTTTGTAAAGCTGGTGCATTTTTTTAGAAACAGTAACAGCCCTACAGTTAAAAAAAAAAAACATTCAAGGGCTACCATCAGAGCATAAAGACTCCAATGAGCCCAAACTGTACAAATGTATGTTTCTCTGTGTTGGTGCCATGTTTACATAAATATGATTGTTTGCAGTATTGGTTTGTGGACTGAATTATTGGCTGGACTGTGAAGCATTGCTGCAAATTTCGAGCTTATTCTTTAGCACTGTGCATTAAGCGAGCAGTAACATGAGATATAAATATGTATAAAAATCTGTGTAAATCAGTTTTGTTATGCTGTATTGAGATCACACGTTTGCAATGTCCGGCATTTGTGTTTGAATCACTGGTCTTTCTGTGTTTTTGGTTTGAAAACCAGAAGTCTGATCTTTTTTATTGTTTATTTAAATTTGTTTGGTTTTCAAAATGAAGTGTGGTGAAAAATGGAGTCCAGCTCCACTTGTTGTTTATACTGGAGGCCGTGTGATGGATGTGTGGAAAGACACTAATTAAAAACTGAAAGTGCTGCTGCCACCCAGCAGACTCCACAGCTGGGAGTGTTGACTATGCTCACAACCGACTGTCTGACTTGTCGTATCAGGAGAAGCACAGGTGTAACTAAGAACAGCAGTGACGGCTCTGTTCCATAAAGGTGCACCTGAGTCATGTCAGTGGTTCAGCATGCAGAGCACTGGGTTGCTGCTGAGTAGAATTTTTTGCTTAGGAAGGTTTCTAATCGGGTGAAATGACCCAGAAGTATCTCAGTGGCAGCCTCGATAAGAGCTAGTCGAATACTCTGACGAGTCACAATCTGTACACTCACAGACTCTCCAACTGTCAAGTGCAAGTGGACTTTTTCATTCCATTTGCACGCTTTCTGCAGATTTCCCCGAGGAACCTGCCAATAGTTCATATAAACATAGCTGTTCTGCCTCACACAAAATGTATACAAACAGAGTATGGATGGTGCAGGGAAGACATCTGCTTAGAGGTTTAACTGTAAGTGACAGCATCTGTTGTGGCTATTTATTACATGTTTTATGTTTGTATTTTCAGTCTAATCTCTGCATAGGATTTACAGATGGCTTTCCTGACTTTTTGTTAAAATGTAGAAAGACTATAGTGTCACCAACAGGAAGAAATGAGCTGGGGAGTTATTCAAAGTGCAAATGGAAGACAAGTCCAAATGTTAATGGTGAGGCCTTGTTTCCAAACAACGTGTGCTGTCATAATTACACATCCCATTCCTCCTGTTTGTACAATTTTAGCCTCACAACTCACACATTCAAACACTACAGCTGTGGTGTCAGTTTAGGCTGGACTCATGCTATAGGAGTTTCAAGCTGATTTACCTCCTTCTCACTCCTCCTGACATTTAGAGTAGAAGTCTGGTCTGTGGTCTTCATCTGAGCTGATGTTTGGCCCAGATTACCTGCTAATGTGAGATGTGTGCAGATCCAGCGTTAGAAATCTTGAACCACTCACAGACTTATTTGTGCCTCCCCGTTAACATTTTATTTATGTGGTAAAATCAGGATGGTTATGATTGTCGCATCTGGAGCAGCAGACACTGTTGCCAAGCGAAGCTAAACATTCTCGCCCTTGAGGCTAACACTAGCTTCAGATACTAGAAGTGTTAGTTAAACTCTCACCTCCAGTTCTCTCTGAAGAACAAACAGCCCATGCTGACCACATCTTCCCAACCAGTTTCTCATCCAGACTTATTTAGCCTTCTGTTTGTTTGTTTTTTCTTCTCATTACAAAGTATTATTAGTGTCCCTAGGAGTCTCAGTAAAAAGCAACTGGGCTTTTCTTATTTGGTCCTTAAAGACATTCCACCTCGGATACAGGAGGCTTCTTTAGTTTTACTATTAGCATACAACAAGCTGTTGCACCAAGACCTCCACTTTGTTTACATCTGTTCCCCATAAGATGAGTTGGCACACTGCCCCTTGATTGATTAATCATCTGCAACACCTAAACCAGATTCAGGCCTGATAACAGGGACCAGTTACACGTCTGTTTGTCATGATGAAAACCTATGTTGGGGCCAGTGTCAGATCTGAGATTGGAGGATCAGAAAAATCAATGCACAGTGTTTGTTTTTTTCATTTGAGTGTTGTTGGAGAAAGTACAATGTAAAATAAACTAAACATGTTTTACTGTTTTGTGTTTGTGCTGATGTGTCTAAATGTGTGGATATATTAGTAACATTATGAAAACCTTGAAAAACATCTGAGTGTTCTGACCCAAGTCATAAAAAATGGGAAGCCAAACTAATATTGACTGAAGTTTGAAGGAAAGATCTGAGCTGTAACTGCTCTCACAAGTCTAACATGTCGGATTTAAAGAGGGACCCAAGATTAAAGCTTGTGAAACTTGGTTTCATCTTCAGCATTGAATATTCATGATTAAATTAGCTGTGATTGCGACTAAAGTCTGGAACAAATTGTTGCTCAGCCTGAAAATGAAAGGACTGTGTGTTTTGAAGGAAAGACATTGACGTCTTTGCATTCAGGGTTCAAGTCTGTTGGACTTCACACCTGACCACACCCATCATTACCATAGGTGGGGTCCACAGAGACCAAACCCAACTGGGATGTAGCTTTGCACAGGCCTCTACTACAAATGCTAAATGGCAGCACAAGCAGGACTTTCGGCCTGAGCCTGAAAAATGTGCTGGTTTGTATTCAGGAGACCTTTCAGATGATGTGAGGTCCCGCTGCAGAAACAAAGCTATCAGTCTCAGAAAAACTCGGTCATGTAACACATCCTAAGTGTTTTGGTGTCAGTTGCTCAGTTTCAAAGACCAGATGCTTCTTTCTAGACTTTGCACAGCTTTCAACAATCAGTGATCCATTTTACAAACAACAGCTGCCAGTTTGTACACCAGCAGCAGCCACAGAAGACCAGATTGAAATGCAGCCAAAAGACTTGTGTTTTTGAGTGAGAGCTACTGCTTTACAGGAGAGTCAAATCTGAAAGTCTTCATAAGCGGAAAACCTGAAAACTGCAGTTGCCATGCGTCTCAGCCACAGATAGTGCAATCAAAACCTGGCAGATGTCATCGCTGAACTAAATATTTTTCTTTATTAAGATTATGTAATAAATCATAATGTCATCAAACTAAATTGGTTAAAGATATGAAAATAAGTCGATAATACTAAAGTAGATATCAATTAAAGTTACCAAAGTACAATTTCATGTAATTATAATATTTGACAGATTATTTAGTTATACTAAGTGTTGGTCTCTATGTTTTCCTTTTAGTTTGCTCACTGTTTCTTACCTGATATTACCTTCAGGAGGCAAGTCAGAAGCAAGTTTTGAGTATATCATGCAGGGGATTTACATTACCATAATTGGTGTTCGACCTCTAAGTCACCACCCACAACTCTAAATTGGCCAATCAGAGCTTAGTAGGCAGGATTTCAATGATAATACCAATAATTTGCTAGATACCTAGTCACAGTAGGCTAATGAAAAGTAAAGACGTGCAGCAAGTCGTTGGCAAAGAAATGACTTTTATTAGTGTGAAAAATGTTAAATGCTTTAGTGACTGTACCACAGTTTCTCAGTCCATAGAAAATTATGTTGGCATGACAGAAGTCACTCACTTCCGATTAGCAACGGATCAAACAAAATAAAACAACCCCCCTCCCAGCAAGCAATTGGTCTCTTTATGATCATTGATTAAACCAGTAAATCATATCGTTGTATATCAAAGTTAAATAATTACTAAGTTTGTTCCATGAAAATAATCTTATACTGCCTTAAAATGGCTTCAATATAACTCTACACCACTGTTTTCTTTAGAACATGCAGATCTATGAAGTTCACTTGCTCCAGCTCGAGCACACCAGCTCACCTATAGCTCTGCCTAACAATGTACAACTAATCTACACGACACAGTGGCAAGTTGGAACCGTGGAATAATTCCACCACACAAGTCTGAGGTAAGAACAGATTCTGAAGAAGAATAAGTCCCACCCTGTAAGTTGACACGATGGGGTTTTTTTTTTTAGGTTTGTTACACATGAAATCCTGTAAGTCTGTATCTGTGTTGTTGTGACTGTCATCAGTACACTGCAGTTTCAAGGTGGAAATACTCAGCCATGTTGCTTACTGCTTATTTTACATTAGAAAAAAACACTATGTGGACATGTTAACAAGGTAAAAACTTGATTTTCATTGGAGTGGGTCTTTAAAATGAAGCTAAATGAATGAGGTGAAATGAAATTGTAATTTCATTTGATTGTCTTCAATTAAACTAGTGCAGTGTCCTTTCAGAGGCCAAAAGTAATATAATGTAGGCCTAACATTATACCTGTAAGGCCACATGTATTGGCAAGTGTGAAATCTTGACGTGATAATGTTGCCTATACCTCAAAACCAGCCATCAGTTCATCTGATCTACTTCAAACTTGGTACTACACATTTTCAGCTCCCCAGCAATAAACTCGCCAAATTTGAAGTAAATTGAATGTACCATTGTTGAGATATGCGTAAAACAGTGAATGACACACAGATTGCATCATTTACTGGTGAAATATGGACAGAAAGATACAATACAATGTTGAACTGATGCTACTGGAATAAAGGCCAGCTGTAGCTCTCTTACAGATTTAAGTTCAGCTGTGAAACGTCAGCAAGGTGTTAACTGTAGCAGTGAAGAAATTTATGTAAATTGAAAATGTAAAATGACAGATCACTTGGTAACTTTTGAAGTGACTTCACCGATTTGTTTGCCTGGCATAGAATTTCCTTCAGCTGCGAGGAAAAATGAAGAGAAAATGGATGGCACGCCGCAGAGGTTACGAATAGGACACACAATGTTGCAAGTATATATGTTACTTTATGTGCTTTTCACCCTCTGATCCACTTCAAAGCCCTTCATGAATCATATAATTTATGTGTCTCTGGACTGGGCTCGTAGTTCGCCGAATCCTCAAAGCAGCATGTGAATCATCTGTGTTTTTCTTTAGAACTGTATTTCTCACTCCCAGCAGATGATAAACTACTCTGGGCATAAGAGCTCCTCTCTGGCCCTCTCTGTGGGGGTTTCTCCACATTGAACCCAATTAGTTTCTCCCCCCAGATCCACCTTAACCAGGTAACAGACTCTTATCCAATGGTCCAACAGTGAAACAAGGTTCATTAGCCCTAATTGTTTGTGTTTCGTCTCCACTTTTAAAGCCTGTCTGCTTTCTTAACAAGGTAAATCACTGGCAGCTCCACGCATAACACGCCTGTCACCGCAAACACACTTCAAAAATCCTGTTTCTGTGTCCCGACTCTGCCGTAACTTTTCACACCCACGCACCCTCAGCTCAGCAGATCCACATCAAAACACCATTATTATCCAGCTGTGCTATTCTCTCCTGAACTGGATTGCAGCTTTTAAGATGGAAAAGAGAGGCTGATTATTAGGAGATGAGCAAACGCTGGCTGCAGAGAGAGCAGCAGCTAACCCAGGATGGGGGGTTAAACTCTGAATGCTAATGCGAGGCTGGAGAATGGGCAAACAGGCCTATTGAAATGCAGAGTTCACGTGTTTTCTTAGGGTAATATTGGGGCAATGTTGAAACAGCCCGCATTATGAGAGTGAAAGGTCAATTTGACGTTAGTCAGCAGGAAGAGTGAGAATAGCTGACTATAAGGAATTGTTGCATTTTCTGCCTGAGTGAGTGACTCCTTATGAATATGTATTCCATGGTGACACAAAGATGTTTGGGCTTGGGTACCTATACAAGTCATAGGGGTCATCAAACAGTGCATATAAATTAAAATAGCAATGTAATTCAGGTGCTTGGGACTGTATGGTCTCCACAGTCCAGTCCAATTTTTACCAAGCTGGATGCTGAAATTCCTCCGCTGCAGAGAAAAGCCTGAGACATGTCAATGTCGTTCAAAGCTCATTCATGTCTAATTACCATGGCACTGGACCATTTTCTTACCTTTTGTTGGCCCACTGAGAGGAGCGCCGGGCCCACGCTCTCCCATGCTCGCAGCTCCAGCATCCTCCTCCTCCTCCTCCTGCTCCTCAGCCACCCCTGGCTTCCCCTGCAGCAGCCGCAGTCACACAGAATGAATGGAGCCGCCTGAGGAATGCGGACACAAAAGGAGGAATGTCATTTTGCCGAGTGCTACCCCCCAAACCAAAGGGACACATCCACACACACACACACACACGCACACACACACGCGCGCGCGCGCATGCATGCACACGCACGCACATACACACACCACAACACAGAAGCACCCCACAAGTCCAGGCATGTATAAACGCAGGGGGTAAAATTCTTATTATGACTTCTTTTTAAATTATGGGATCTGCAGACTGTGTGCAACCATTTGTGCACCTGGTAAGAAGTTAAGAAACAACTTCTTTACGGTTTTCTTCTGATTGCATTCTTTCTTCTTGCTTCATGCACGTCATGTTGTTGCTGTTTTATACTGTTTTATTAATGTATATTTACTTATCTGTGCTGTTCTTACATGCTTCTCCAAAACTGAGAGACATCAAATGAAACTGACTTGTTACATACAATTACAATAGACTTCTTTTTAAATTACATGATCTGCAGACTGTGTGCAGTATTCTTCTGATTATGTTATTTTTTCTTGCTTTACATGTACGTTATGTTATTGCCATTTTACATATACATATATGTATTTGTCTGTGTTGTTTTTACTTGCTGTTGCAAAACTGAGAGATAGGAAACAGAACTTTATTTTGTAATTATAATGACAAAAAAGCATTTTGTTTGACTTTATCAAATGTGATATTCCATATTAGACACCAGATTAAAACATGTCTATATGTTGGTCACTTTCTGAGCAAGAACAGTATGTGTGATTATAGCTGAAGAGACCGGAAGTAGCCTCTTTATTCGGTTTAACTTGAGGAAAACATAAATTAATACTCTGTGTGACATGTTCAGCAGAAGCTCCGAATCCAAGCTACGACAACAAGATGTCCAAAGTGGTTATTAATTTAAAAAATGCATGTATTTTTCTTTATTTCTCAGTTATTTCTCCTGTCTTATGCAACTAAAGTCACCCCCAAGTGTATGATAACCTATTTTGTTCATCTGTTATTAATTGTGATGCTTATCTCCATCCACTTGTACAGCTCGACCCTGCCCTCTCAGACTGTTTACTGTAGTTTACAACTCTGGACGTGCTATATGACAAGCAGCTGCATCTTAGAAACACAACTGCTCCGTTGCTAGAAAGGATGCGGGCTGACCTGTGTTTGTGTAAGGAGCAGGCCTGTAATTTCTGACTCCATGGTTACTGAAACACTGGCCAGGTTTTGATCCGAGGGCTTTAAACAAACTAAGACGTACTGGACGATAAAGGCCGAACAGAAATAATGCGTCTGGACAAAAACGTCTTCTGTTTCATGTGCGTTCTTTACTATAAAGGCATTTGGTAAATTGTTTTTGAAATAAATAATCATAACATAAATGCTTATATTTACAGTTGTTTTCATTTTCCCAACATGGACTAAATCCAATTACAGAATGTAGTGGCTCTCAACATGGACCCATAAAAGCCCCTTCAAAGGCCAGCGTGTCCCCAAGAGTCCTCACGGCATGAGCTTTGTCATCTGCAAAGGTCTGTCTAAAGTTTGTGACCACTTGGACGGTTAGGACTGCGAGTGTGGGAAACAAATGATACCTAAAACAAATGTTTGTTATGAGAGAAGACTGCACTAGGAGATTTGTGCAACCTTTTACAGTTCATCATTTAAAGAGTTGTAATTGAAGAGGAGCTTTGGTTTGTACGTTTTCCTTCAGCAGAGCCCAAACACAGGGGAATGCCTAAATTCTCCAGATATCCTGTACTCAGAAATAATCACATTAACATGGTGCCATAATCAAATCTGTAACAAGCTGCTGTATCCTGTAAAAAAGTGCAAAGTCAAAGCCAGAGTTTCAGAAATATCCACAGGAGCTCTACGTGTTTTTCTCTGTTCGATATGAGGTAATACAGAAACCATGAATTGGCCGGTTCCAAAGGCTCCTTAGCAAACCAAACGAAAATGGTTTACCGTCACGAGAGACTACATATAAAAGACGGACTGTGACATCACCCATTGGTTTGTTTGGTACCGTTTTAAAGCCTCAAGTTTGAAATTTAACTGTCACCATCTTGGTTTTTTGAAACCAGACATGATCAGCGACTGTGAACTCGAGAACTTTGACAAAACCCTGATTTATCGTCTTGAAAAGTATGTTTTATTTTAGTGAGTTTCCCACAGTGTAAAACCTGTGGACTGAGTATAGACTGTATATGAATGATGGATTTATTCACTGTGACGACGCCATCTTGGTCTTTCGAAACCAGACATGATGAGCGAGGGTAGATCTGACTGATTGAGCCTGAATTTACAAATCGGACATCATGCTGTATTGAAGGAGACCTGAAGCTAGTGATTGGGACAGTAAACTGATTCGGCAAATGTTTACTGAGTTACCAAATCAGGTGATAAGTATGATCATTTTCTCATACACTTCTATACAAGCTTTGCAACCAGAGGAGTCGCCCCCTGCTGGCTGGTACAAATAATGCAGGTTTAAGGCTGTTACTTCTTAGACTGCTTCAATATCCATCTTTTAAATACAGTTCATGACGATCATTAATTGTTTCACTTATTTTATGTTACGACTGGGTGATAAACAGGAGTGAAGCCTGTTTGGTTCAAAGGATTTTTTATCTGTTATCTCCAGGCCAACAGCAGAGACAGATAAGAGAGAAATGGCAGCCCCCAGGTCAGCCAGGGGTCTGCACTGAAGGAGATTTGTGATTTTCAGGGCTTTTGTTTATTTCTTTAAGCCATGTGTTCCAGTAGTAATAAGTCAGACCTTCATGTTAGCTCCACCCTGAGCTCCAGTCCTGATTTTCAAGCCTGGTTGGCACCGGTCTAGACATTAGGGAAGGAGAGAGATCCCGGGTCTCAAGTCCCTGCTCCACGCTCCACCCCTGGTGTTCCTGATCTCCAGGTCTTTGTCCCCGGAACTTGCACTCTCTCCTGGGTGTCCACCAGGGCTTTTTCGCTCGCATCTGGATTCCAGTACAACTAGCAAACACTCCAGCGTCCTGTCCTACACAAACCACGGCCTCATTCAGTTTGGAAAGAAAGCGAGAAAAAGAAGACAGAAGAAAACCAACTTTCTCCCGGCAACGTCCCGCAGCCCGCTGGTCCTCCCGTGGTTTGAAGCTTTTCGTCGAAGCAGCAGTGCGACTCTGAGATTGTTGCCTCCAGTCTGGGAGAAAAAAAGTTTTTACGCGTTTGAAAACCGCAGTTTTAAGGCATCTTCGAGACTTTTCCGCTTGAGTCTGGAACTCAGCATTTAGCGCAGCTTTTAAACGGACGTGTTTCGAGCATCTTTTCGGTGTTTTTTCCGTGTTTTCTGTCTTCTCGGAGCGGTCTAGAGAGCTGGCCTCACAGCTGCTGTGAATGAAGTATCTGTTGAGCTGAAGAAACCAGCGCGTCTCCATGAGGAAACTCAGCGTGGGAGTCGCTCAAACTTTGTCCTAGCTTACGCACACCTGAACGAACATATACATTTTTTTCTGCTTTTTTGCGCAGGTAGTTTTCGTGTTGTTTTGTTTTTTAAAGGACAGAAAATGAAGACGCTGTTGGTGCTGTGTGTGGTTTGCACGCTGGTTGTGTTGTCCGTGTCGGGGACTGCGGAGCAAAAGTTGAAAAACTGTAACGAGGTCCGAGCCGCTTACAGCTCCAAAGGCTTCAACGTTAACGATGTCCCCAACAAAGGAGTCAACGGTGAGTGGGTTTATAATCTGGCTTTAGACCATCTTTTTTACCGTTTAAGAGCAGTGGGTCCTAAAGTAGGGACCGTGGACCCCCTTTGGGTCCTGGAGAGGTCTCCCGGTGGTCCTAAAACAGGCTAACTATAACTTTTTAAGCTAGCAAAATTAGCTTTGCTAGCTAGTAATAGTTAAGCAAAGTTAGCTTAACTTATAGCCAATGACACTTTCTCTCAGATATATACCGTTTGTTTGGTGTGTTCTGGGTTCTTAGTAGCAGTGTGGTTCAAAGTAGGGACCGTGGACCCCCCCATGGGTCTTGAAGAGGTCTCCAGTGGTCCTAAAATAGGCTAACAAACTTTTTAAGCAAGATCGTTTAATTTCATGCTGGTGACATTTTTTTCTCAGATATGTTCTGTTTGTTTGAGAAGTAGGCAGCCTTTGGTCTGTTTCTATCATCTTAATGGCAGTAAGTCCTAAAATAGGGACCGTGAACCTCCTGTGGGTCTTGGAGAGGTCTCCCAGTGGTCTTAAACCAAGCTAACTGGAAATTGTTAAGCTAGCAAAGTTAGCTTAAATTTTTGATAGTGACATTTTCTCTCAGATTAGTACGGTTGATTTATGAAGTGGGCAGCCTTGGGTGTGTTTTTACCCTCTCAATAGCAGTGGATCCTAAAGTAGAGATTGTTGACCCCCTTGGGTCTTGGAGAAGTTTCCCAGTTGCCCCAAAAAAGGGTCACTAGAACTTTGTAAGCTAGCAAAGGCAGCATACATAAATGATAGTGGCCTTTTCTATCAGATTTTTATTGTTGGTTTACAAAGTAGGCAGCCTGTGGTCTGATTTTACCATCTTAATAGCAGTAAGTCCTAAAATAGGGACAGTGGACCCCCCTGTTGGGTCTTGGAGAGGTGTCCTGGTGGTCTTGAGGCAGGCTAACGAGAACTTTTTAGACTAAAGTTAGTGTTAGAGTTGGCTAAAGTTAGCTTAAATTCATTCTAGTGTCATTTTCTCTCATGTTCTTGCTCTTAGCTTACAAAGGAGCCAGTCAGCTAACTGTTCATGGTAAATTCTTTAAACTGTTTTCAGTGCAGTTTTCTGGAAGAGAAGATGCTCTCAAATGTAGTAAAGTTTAATAGTTCCTAACATGAAACTGTCACTTTTGACATTTTGTGCTTGTGTCAAAGTCAACATGGAGACATGCTTTCCTCATACAGCCATACCTAAAAAGTTATAGCACACTAGGTTTGGGGCAAGTAGCAGTGAAAGCAGTGATTTGGGGATGCATTCTTCAGACATACAGTATGTGCTGCTGGCAACACTTCACTGCTCCACTGGGCAAACACAGGCTTCATTTAGGAAATACTTGTAGGTAATTCATAACAATAAAGAGGTATAATCAACACACAGACTCTGCTCCCCACTGAAAGAAGCCAGGCCTGTGTTTATTTCCAGGCTTCCTCAGGAGAGACTCCTAAGACTGTGAAGTGCAGGCAGCCGGCAGTGATTTAGTAAACAGGCCTGAGCATTGTGAACAAGACCTATGGATTTTTTTTCTCTCTTTCTCTCACTGTGCTAGACTGATTTTGTGGTTTAAGAATGCATTGTGTTAAATTCTGTCAATCTATCTAATTCTATCTCTGTCTTTTTGCATGACAGGATGTAATGCATCAGTAAAGCTCACTTAGACATAACTGATATGTTAATAACCAGAGAGGCGAGAAAGGCAAAGCATTGTAGTTAATCATGAGATAAACCCAAGTAATGGAAAGTTATGCAGGGGGGGTGCTTTTACAGTAAAGGTTTGAGGAGAGCAGGGGAGGGGGGTTGGGGCTTGAAATTCCACTGTGCCCTGCATACTTTAACCACCCCCACCCCCTCTCATTTCCTTCTAATTTTTATGGTGGTTTAAATAAATGTGCAATATGTATTCAAACCCCTAAATTCAGCCCAGTTTGGTTGCCGGTTTTGCAGACGCTTCAGCATTAAGTTCTTGTGTAAAATTACAGATGTAGGTCGTCCAGGCATAGCTACTGTCTTATTTTTCCTTTTTTAAAAATCATTTTTGACTTATAACTGTTAATCAGCATTTTTGCCACAGCTAAAAAGCATCATCTCCTTTACATATTTTCTCACCTAAGACATTTCAGTTCTCCCAGCATTATTTCATCTGACAAGGGTGACCAGTTTGTATATGTTCTCTTTTTTGTCTTCTTTTGCATAGTAGGTGGATGTTCAGTCTTTCTTGTTGTTATTAAGGCCGCAGTGTCTCATTAGAATTTGAGTTGAGTGTAATGGTCAAGGAGACAGAGAGCTCATTTTTTTCCTACAGGTCCTTTTGCTTTCTGCCTGTATGTCTTTGTGATGCTAAATGTCATTGAGAGTAGCCCGACATGTCCACATTGGTCAGATTTAATTGTCCTGCATTTCTGGGTTTTGAAAGACGGTTGTGAATGAGGGCAGTGTTATTGTGCAGGTTTGTGTGCTATAAACACACGTGCCTTTTCCTTACAATAGATTCCTGGTGTATGTCGTGGCTTTAGGCAGGGCCGACCTCCGTGAACAGCTCTTTGTCATTGATAGAGACTGAGATAATTGATCCATAGAAAGCAACAAGGTCTACTGTCATTAAAGAGAGTGTTGGGGGTCCCCACATACAAAAGCCCCACGCTCTTGAGACGTTTCATGTTGTTGGGGAGAAATGACTCCAGATGTGCAGTCTGGAGAAACTTCAGTCATGTTTGTCAGATCTTCACTTCTGCACTTTGTAGTGGATCAAACTCCAAACTGAAATTCTGTCCTAAATCTAACACAGTGTTTAAATGAACTGGGGTGTGAGGTTGCAGAAGGGTTAGACCATTAATTAGGTGCACATGTATAACACATAATTTTGTTTCAGCAGTTATTAGTCAAGAAAATGGTTCACTGAAAATGGCTGTTTCATTGAGAATATTTATATAGCTTAAAATACGCAATGTTAGTAATAAAATGAAGTTTTTCCAAATAAGACCAGAGATTTTGATCAGAGTATTCCTACCAAAATATGTGTTTTTTATGATTTATTTTTTTGCTTCAGCTGTAACTGTGACTTATGTGGAAAAGAAGACATACTTTTAAAATTACACACTGTCTTTGCCAGTTGTCACATACTTGGTTTTTGAAATGTTTACATCCTGTGATACATTCTCCATAAATCACATTTGCAGAATATGAGTCTTATTGGAGACACGGGATTTAAAACTTGCCTTTTATAACCACGAACATTGTGTGTTATTGTTGGCAGTGTGGCGATAAGAATGTTTGTTACCAGTGAAACTACTGACGGGCTTAGCTGAAGCCAGACTTAAGATTCAATAAAGATGTTTTAATGCAGTAAAAGTGAAATGGAAACCCTGATTGCTTCGGCATAGACTGAATTGAGTGATACAGAGGAACAGCAGGCTCAGTTGGTAAATTCCTTGCTGATCCCATGGTATCAATCGTTTACCACTCACGTGGAAACAGTTCAAGACCTCGTTTCCAAGTTTCTCTTCTGCTGGATGATGATTTGTTTTAGGGTCTGTGGTTGAATACTTCACTTAAATGGGAAATAAATTACGCTGACAGTCTTAATGATGACAGATAAATCATGTTGATAATCATACAGACTGTAAATGGTGGTTTTACTGTCTGAATCTATCTGCTAATAGTAGGTACTGTTTATCTTTCTTAATAGTTATATTTGATACTGTGATAAATGATAGTAGGTATCTGGTGAGCAGCTGTGACGAGCAGCAGCTCTTCAAGCGCTGCCTGAAAGCAAAGCATTTCACTCTGACCAGACTGGTTTCTGTCATGTCAAAGGCTACTCTGGACGCTACGCTTTGTAAAAAAAAATACAATCTGTTTTGGTTTACTCTGACTATCAGACTTGATATCATGCTTCAGGTATGGGACAAGGGGAGAGATCAAAGAGAAGAGGGTCTTTTACCCTCCCTGCACGTGGAACATCCCCTGTTCATAATCAGTACAGAGCAATATGACTGAAACTTAAAGCGTGCATGACCTCAGCGCATTGGTCTCTCGGTAAGCTCGAGACATTCTGCAGTCTCACATTGTGAGGGCTCTTTCCCCTGAGCCAGTGGCAGCATGCCCTGCATCATTACGGTTTGGGAAATAACAGGTTGTGCTATTGCAACGGGAGTCTGCAGATAAGATAGGAGCAGGGAACTAGGGCATACTGAGTCTGTGAGAGTTTTTATAGTTGAAAGACCAATATTTGAGTGGCTCTGCTCAGTACAACAGCAGCCCAGTATTTTGACACTTGTAATAATTAACTATTAAACTACCAGCCAAGTGTCTTGCTTGACTTTCAAGGTCAGTCATAAAACAAACCGTTTTTGTTTTAACCATCTGCATGTCTTATCATTAACAGACACTTCAGTGCTGCACTTTGTAATGAAGTCTGATTGCTTACTGAAAATCAGAGAATTACTGTCTGTGCGATGGTTTTATGCTTTGCCAGAAGGGAAACCGTCATAGCAGATGTGTAGCAGCTTGCAAAAAAATTAAATTGTTACATTGTATGGCATATTTTGTGATTATTTCCTCTTATCTCCAATGTTTTGATCTCCCAGCTCCCTCCTGTTGGAGCAGTTTGGGATGTCAGGAGTCCAAAACCTGGTTGTTTATTATTGAAAAGTTGTGCATGAAAGCCACTACCAACATGCCAATAGAAATAGAAATGGTTTATGTTGTAGCTCATACTGAATTACGCATTACCAATACTTTTTACAGCTATGTATTCCTAGAAAAACCACAATGGCTTTAAAGGTATTGCTTGTTTAGTCACATGAACTGATACTAAGATCTTTTTAGTATATTATTTAACCCATATTATTTAACAGAACCTTTCTTGAAGGCATATAATGTGTGGAAAATGTCTATGGAAAAGATAGTGTTGCATATGTAGTTATTTAAAAAGACTGTTGTTTTTTTGAAATTTTCTTCATTGAATAAGCGTGTTTTACTTTGCACTGTAAGAATATTGTAGATCTAGCAGCTGATTGGAATGTAGGCTAGTTAATTACAGGTTTTCTACCATGGTAGATGAAGTTCACTCAGATCATATAAACACATCTATGTAACTTCCAGGTTACAGATTTGTAACTGTGGACCATATCTTTCAAAAGACATAGCACTCTGAAATCTCACTTTTGTTCTTTCTTTCTTGATTAGTACATGAGAGAAGAACAACATTTTAAGCCCAGACTGTCTTTTTTGCAAGGTATAGAGGGATCAAACAGATTCAGGTGTGTCATTTAAGAAACTGTCTTTGGACGCACTCATAGGTGTGGTTACAAGCAAAGGAAAATTCACACATGCACGTCTGACTCATAATAGTTACAGGGAATTGCACATAGTGCGTCAAAGCCATATTTCAGGTTAGATTTAGACTTGTTGAAAAATCAATTCAACCCAGTGCTAGAAAAGGTGTAAAATGTGTGTGAGTGAGTCTAATAAAAACCCAATGTTAACGTGATTTTGTCCTCAGACGAATAAGTTGCCCAAACATTATTATCAGTAATGGGTCTGAAGAGAAAATGTGTGCAGGTTGAATTTAAATAAACACCTTGCATTGAAACCAACACATGCACGGTAATCTTTGATAACATTCCTAAATGATTGGACTGTTCATGCACTTCTCTTCACTTGCCTTTTATGCCTTTTTTCACCTCTTCTGAAAACCAGTGTTAAAATAAGTGTTTTTGTTTTAACATTCCAGTATTATTAGTGTAATCTGAAATAGCAAGATCCCTGCAGCCTTCACAGATGACCTCAGCTTTTGTTTTGCCCACATTAGGTTGCATGAGAATGTGAAGGCTGGACTCATTGACAGTGATGCACAGAATATTCTTTATAGACACTGAATTCAAGACTTAAAAATCATGCAGACCAAAGTCTGTGACAGGTGAATGAAATGAGTAGATTGTGAACACTTGACTGGAGTTGCTCCTCTGCTGGGGTTCCTTGGAGGCTGGTCAAATGCAGCAATAATTTGATGGTTCCTGTTGCTCTCTGCCCTGGATATATATTCTCCCTGACTGGTGAGCCATCAGTATAATTGAGTTTATCTGTCATGAGGATGTAGTCTTGTGAACCAGGCTGGTTGTGACTTCGATCGACCAGATGGGACTGGAGGAGTAAGGGAGGGCAGTTACACGTGCCTGCTAGCTCTTATCAGGTTCCTGCTCTCACAGCATGGCAGCTCTGAGATCAGGGCTCTCGTGGCATCCTGTTCTGCTCTGCTAGCCACAGCTCCTTATCATTGCTTCCAAACAAAACGGCTCATCAGTGTACCAAAAAAATACAGTCTGCGCACTGGAGAAAAACAAGAGTGGTACCATGGATCCCGTCTGATGGGTGAAATGATTTTGTCATTCCAGACCTGATTTAGTTCTTGGGCAGCTTTCTTCTTCAACAACTGTGGAATGTTAAGTTTCTCTCTTAGACTCATTTAGTATGCTTGGAGTGTTGCATCAATTCAATAGCAGTGTGTGAGCGCGTGTGTGTCGACTGAGCATCCGTAATTCCATCTCTTTGCATCCTTTGCTGTGGCCCGTAACACCCCCCCCCTTCAAATGGCCAAGTGAGCGACACATCAGTGGGGGGTGGATGCTCTGTGTGGGAACAATTGAGCACCCCCTTTTAGGCCGGCCTGCCTCCCCCCTCCTCACCACATTCCTCATCGGACCACCAAGACCTGCACACAGGAGCCCCGGAGCTGGGAACACACGGCAACAAAGAGAATGCCGGAGAGACTGACTGAGGCATGCAGAGAAAGAGAGGGGATTTGACTGACAGGAAAAAGTTTTGTACCGGGGTCGAATTGAATATCCAGGAGAAGCGGTGGGCTAAGCAGGAGCCAAAGACTGACCGTGTATGTGTGACACAGGCTTAGGGAATCTGGGGAGGTAACTGGATGCATGCATGCACTGTGAATCATCTTTGGCCAAGCATACAGACTTGCACATACAGCCTGCTCCTCTTAGTAATCCCTCTGAGCACACGTGTCTGTCTAACACAATACAAGGTTTTAAACAGTGTTGTTTTTTTTTTTTAACCAAAAGGCCTCGCAGTACATTTTTGGCATGAGTGGCCACAGTTTAACTTGACTGTATCATTTGGAGGGTCTCTGCCTGATGCAAACTGTGAGAAATCCTGATCTGGCTTTGTGGTTTTCCGTGTTTTGAGTTGAGGGGAGCGACCCCCTGAAATTCCTTGTTAACACATCCTGTTTGCACGCTGTTAAAAGTCGGCCGTCTCTTATTCCTCCCCTCTGTCCCGACTGACATATCAGTTCATTTTCTTCTCCCGCTGCTTGCTCTTTAGCAGCTCCTCTGGGAGGTTTTGTTTCATACCTAGTCTTTCCTTTCTTCCTCATCCCTAGGTGATTTCCTTCCTCTTTCACAGGCAGTAGTAGTTTACTGGCACTTTCCTGCCCTGCTACATTGAGCCCACCTTGCTCTTGTCTAGTCGACTGTTTACCTTTGTTGTTTTCTCTGTGCAGAAAGGCTTTTAGATGAGTTGCATGCCAAAACTAAACCTCGTCTCCCTACAGCTTTGATATCAGTTCTTACGAAGAGAGAGGCACTGAGAACACTCTTTTTTCTTTGATGCCATGGACCAAAAAGTATAGGAGTTCACTATGTCACTATATAACATGAAAGAGGCATACAACATCAAAAACAAGAATGTGGGTAATAGCCATCAGCCATGAGGTGACAATACTGTGAACACACTAGCTGAGAAAATCTCTGTCCTGAAACACATAAATGCTTGTTTCAGTGTCAAGTTAAGCACTTTAAGCCAATATGGGCCAAATATCGGACCCCTGCTCTGTATATTGAGGGACTGTTATATGACAGCTACTCCTACACTTCTTGCACAGTGGCTTTCAACACATCAGCCCCTCTCCAACATTCGACTCCTGCGGCTGCTGAAGTTCTTTTGTGCAACTGATGCGTCGTGTTGTAATTTTTTGTCCCTCTGATATGTGAGCTCCTGTTTGTCTTCTTTGTGTTGATCACCTCAGTGCTAATGTCACTCGGCCAGCTGTGAGGAGTGTGGCAAAAGGCTGCAGGCTGTCATCCCAAGCTGCAGGGGTGGAGTGTGAACCCCCTCGCCTGACACAACAAGACGCCACTCACTCACTGAAGTCATCTCACCAAGTAGCTGCCAGTGGGAGAGTGTGGTTATGATGTAGGTGTAACTCGACCAAGGTTAATTGATTTCCTATGAAGCCGCAGTGGGCTTGATGTCTGTGTTGATAGTCATGATCATCATTAGGATTTGTGTGACACGCCAGAGGCCTGTGCGGTTTGGGAAAGCAGCAAGGGAGCGAAGCCAGGGACTTGCCTGGGTGTTTGGGCTGAAACCCCAGTGCTGGGTGCAGGCCAGAGGAGCTGTAATCCCTGCTAATTACTCCCAAGGCCTGCATCAAGACTCCCACTGACAAGGCAGTCACTCACTTAGCTCACTTTTCCAAACTGCAGTTAGCTTAATAAGTTTCCTAATATTTACCCGATCCCTCTGTGTGCTGCTTGCTCTTGGGTTTATTTTCATATAAATTGTATTGTTTGAGATCAAAACTCCAATCTTTTATTCTGTCAAATAGACAAAAGGCAACAGGCGGGTCTTTGGCTGCTTCACACAGCTTTGTGAATTTGATGCCATGTGCTAAAAGCAGGTCATCAAAATTCAGATTTGAAACATGAAGGGAACAACAGCCAACGTCCTGCTGGCTGAGGGCCGATAATCGAGGGAGGAAAAAATCACACACATAAAAGCATCAAATACTTTGTTAAATGATGGCTCCAAAGCTGTAAATCATTTGGTCAGTGTGTGCTTTTTGTGGGCAGAAAAATTAGTCGTCGTGTGGGAATGCAAGATGCTGCACCAAGGGTTGAAATATTGTGCATCTTTGGAATGCCAAGAAATTTTTATTTATCAACACATTCGGTGCACATCATCAGGAACAAGCTGAGGCATCCATGACTGAGGCCCATTAAACCATTGTACCGTACGGTTTAGACTTTCTGGTCCCTTTGACAGTCAGCGATGAGTGGTTCTCTTCCCACCGCCTCCGCTGGTGTCCAGTTTCGTAAGGCCCAACAGGTATATCAGAATCTTTGTTGCCCTTTTGTAGCTTTGAGCTTCCAGAAACCTGATCTTGTACCTGACCTCATTCTGCCTGGGGGGCTTCGCCGGGCCCCGTCCTGCCTCAACATCTGGTGGACTTCAGCTGCTTTTGGATTTCTGTTATAAACATTGTCAAAGAGCACCCTGTCCTTAGGTGGGGTTCTCTGGCTTTTACTGGCAACGATGAAACACATTGTTTGTGTGTCAAATCTTCTAAAAGCCCTCATGTTTTTCAAGAGAATTTGGATTTTTTGAATTCTTCGAATGTGGAGTTGGAGGGAGGGGTGTTTTGTGTGATTGGTTATGTGCAGCTTTAACAATGCATGTGACAAGGCCGCAAACTGTTGTAAGCCGTCTTATATATTCTAGTGCATGGCTCTCATGCAGTGTGTGAAGCACATCTTAAAGAGGACCTATTTGTAAGCTCAACAGTAGTCCATTTCTCTGACAGCACAACAGTGTTTGCGCAGGGTCCCATGGTAAAGCACTTGGCCTTAAGTAAAG